>OX451218.1:61973402-62420402 GCA_949628195.1 Phasia obesa | reverse complement strand
AATAAATATAACACAGCACAACAAAATAAAAAAAATTTCATGTGCTCTTAAAACCACTATATAATTTTGATGTATCATGACTACCTTTGTACAAAAATGGTAAAATTTTTAAATTCTATGGATAGATTTTTTTTAAAAAATTTTTTTTTAAAATTGCAATTTTTTTGAGACGTTTCTTCAAATAATTAATGATAACTCAAAAACTACTAGTCCGATATTATTAAAATAAATTCAGAAAAATTAAGATTTGCATAGCCTTTAATTCGTCTATATATCGCGTTTCAATCGGATCAATAGTATCGGAGTTATAATAAAAAACTTAAGAAAAAATATATTTTTTACGTAAAAATGGCAAAAATTTTCGTTTTAAAAAAATCATAAAAAATCGAAAACGGCAAAAAACTTCCAGATTCATTTTTTTATCGCATAGCGACATATAATAGCAACAAAATGAGATATCGACCATAAAAATCGATTGATTTTTTTCGAATTTATTCACATTTTAGTGAATTCGCTCATTTTCACAAAATTTTAGTTTTTTGCTTGATATACGCATTATAGCGGGTTTTCAAATGTGTGAAAAACATAAATTTTCCAATTTCAAGGGGTGCATGTCGGATTAATGTTAGATTTGATGAGAAACTTCCACCCACAAAATTTTAGTCGAATTCGACAACGTTAACACGTAGCGCATAGGCCCCAAATCTGAAAAAAAGCGTTTAAATCGAAAATAATTGACAAATTTTCAGTTTTTGCAAAATTAACGCTATTTATTTCCCCTTTTGCAAAAAAGTGGATCCTGGTCCTTAGGGCAAACACAATGAGATTTACAATAAGCTACATATCTTTTAAATCGGTTAAACAGTTTTCAAGTTACTTGCCGAAGGCAATTGACAAAAAAATGTAACTAAGTCAAATCGATGGAATAGATCGAAAATGCATTTCATTGTTTTATTCATGTATTTTCTTTTATTTTATTTTATATTTTATTATTTAAATTTATTACAACATATAAAATAAGGAAATAAATAAATAAATATTATAAACTACAAACTTTGGAATTTTCTTCTCTGAATACTCCAGCAAAAATCTGCCATCATGTGTGCATCCCAGCGACCCTGGTATCTTTCCTCCATTGTCCGAATATCTTGGTGAAATCGTTCGCCCTGTTCCTCACTTAAGTCTCCTAGATTTTCAGGAAAACGATCTAAGTGACTGTGAAGGTAATGTAACTTGATGCTCATGTTGCATCCAAGATTCTGGAAGTGAGTTAACATCTCTTCAACGTGCGCAACATAATCATCATCCTTGTTATATCCTAAGAAATGTTGAATAACCCATACAAACGAATCCCATGCATTTTTCTCAATTTCTGACATTGAACTGAGAAAATCGGTATCTTTGACCAATTTGCGAATTTGTGGGCCGTCAAATATTCCTGCTCTCAGCTTTTCCATACTCAAACTTTTAAACTTCCTTGAAATATACTGGAAACATTCACCATCTTTGTTAAGTGCTTTAACAAATTGTTTCATCAGACCAAGTTTAATGTGAAGAGGGGGTAATATGATGCGATCTCGGGGCACCAGAGGTACATTTATAACATTCCTCATACCTGGGTCCAGTGTTTCCCTATAAGGCCATTGTTTTCTCTTCCAGTGTTCTGACTTAGCTCTGCTGTCCCATAAACATAAAAAACAAGGGTATTTGGTATAGCCACTTTGTTGACCTAATAGGAAATTTACCATCTTAATATCAACACAAATTACCCAGTTATGTTCATTATACTTTATCTTCTTCATGACCAATGCAATTACAGAGTATTCTTCTTTTACCTTGGTTGAATGTGCGATTGGCAAGGAGTGAAATTTATTTCCATTGTGCAAAAGGACACACTTCAAGCTGCGTTTTGATGAGTCAATAAATAAACGCCATTCGCTTGAATCATATCTATGTAAGCCCATGGCAGTCATCAAACCAGGAATATCCGTGCAGCAGACAAAATCGTCCTCTTCTGCAAAATAGTGAAGTAAGCCTTTTTCTCGGGTACGGTAATACGAAACTTTAGTTTCCTCCGTTATGAGATTTGATTCCTTCATCCGGGATGCAAGTAATTCCGAAGATGCTTTTGACAATCCAAGTTCTCTTATTACATCATTTAGCTGGTCTTGATTCCATGGTCTCGGTGAGATATTTTTGTGTGGGATGAACTCGTCATTTTCAGATATAGGTAGTTCTGGATCTGAACTTCCTGATTGAGAACACATGCTTGAGGTTGAGTGTCCTTGTGAAGATGAAAGCACTTGACTACAGCTTGGTCCCTGATCTTGTGCATCCATAATTTCCTGTGAATGTAGAACTGCAAGTTGAAACCCATCAGCAGACCTCGTAGGGTAAGACCATCGCAAATGTTTTCCAAAGCCGGTTTTTGTAGTTAAACAAAAATAGCAATCAGATTCATGATTCGTTGTTTCTCTCCATAGCATAGGCTTCGAAATTCCCCAGTGTGGTCTGAAAAATTTTTATAACAGAAAATTAAAAATTTTATAAAATATTCCATATGTATTAACCTATACTTACTTTTTGTTAGATGAGCTTAGAGTTAAATTGAATCGACATGAAGTACATATAGTACTCGGCGTCCAATGTTCGTTAAAATTCTTCGGATTTATATTAAAGCAAACTTCATATGACTTTTGAAATGAAGCTGAGAAGCATTTCCGTTTTTTTTTTTCGTTAATATATTGGCCGCACACATAACAAAATGA
Source organism: Phasia obesa (assembly GCA_949628195.1). Lineage (NCBI taxonomy): Eukaryota > Metazoa > Arthropoda > Insecta > Diptera > Tachinidae > Phasia > Phasia obesa. The sequence continues at coordinate 62,417,634 of OX451218.1, read as the reverse complement.
GTCCGGATTGTTTTTACATAAAAATGTTCTAGTTTTCTTGCTCATGGCTGATTGAAAATTATGCTTCTGTTACCGCAAACACTTGTTGAATGAATAGAAATGGCTCAAGGAGCTCTTATAAATAATGATACTAAAATTTCGAACAACCCTTAATGTGGTCCTATTTTTTACCTATTCCCAAGAATCGTAAAAAAACATTAAGGAATGCTATGCAAAAAATCAATCTTTACAGGTAGCCAGCGGAAAAACCCAATTCGGCGTGCACGCAAATTTATGAACGTTTATTACTTTGCCGCCGCAATTGTCAAAATGAAGCAAGGGCGACAGGTAGCCAACAGAAAAGGAGCATTTCATCGTTTATCAGATTTCTACTGAAATCGTAAAAATTAAAAAACTTTTCCTTTATTGCTTACTTTTTTTAATTCTGAAAATCATAAAAATGCCATAAAGATCTGTTGCAAACAATTTTCTACATTCAATACTGTATTTCCACAGTAACACGTGTCCCACAGAAATACGTGTTTTGCCCAAAACAGTATTTCGCGTACTTGTTTTGCCATACATTTCTCATTCATCCAAAACACTTTGGCAGTACCTGGATATTGGATAGTGGTTTCAAAAGCATCTAATTTTTTTATTTTGTTGCGTTGTGTAATAGGAAGATATCAGTCAATTTTAGCGAAATTTTATATTTTATTGTTAAAAAAGAAAAAAATAAAAAATTTTAAAAGTAAAATGTTTTTGTAAATTGTCTTCGGCAAGTTCTCAAGGACATATTGGCCAGTGAAAATTGTAATAACTCGAAAACTTAAAGACATGTAGCTTATTGTAAATCTCATTGTGTTTGCCCTAAGGACCAGGATCCACTTTTTTGCAAAAGGGGAAATAAATAGCGTTAATTTTGCAAAAACTGAAAATTTGTCAATTATTTTCGATTTAAACGCTTTTTTTCAGATTTGGGGCCTATGCGCTACGTGTTAACGTTGTCGAATTCGACTAAAATTTTGTGGGTGGAAGTTTCTCATCAAATCTAACATTAATCCGACATGCACCCCTTGAAATTGGAAAATTTATGTTTTTCACACATTTGAAAACCCGCTATAATGCGTATATCAAGCAAAAAACTAAAATTTTGTGAAAATGAGCGAATTCACTAAAATGTGAATAAATTCGAAAAAAAATCAATCGATTTTTATGGTCGATATCTCATTTTGTTGCTATTATATGTCGCTATGCGATAAAAAAAATGAATCTGGAAGTTTTTTGCCGTTTTCGATTTTTTATGATTTTTTTAAAACGAAAATTTTTGCCATTTTTACGTAAAAAATATATTTTTTTCTTAAGTTTTTTATTATAACTCCGATACTATTGATCCGATTGAAACGCGATATATAGACGAATTAAAGGCTATGCAAATCTTAATTTTTCTGAATTTATTTTAATAATATCGGACTAGTAGTTTTTGAGTTATCATTAATTATTTGAAGAAACGTCTCAAAAAAATTGCAATTTTAAAAAAAAAATTTTTAAAAAAAAATCTATCCATAGAATTTAAAAATTTTACCATTTTTGTACTAAGGTAGCCATGATACATCAAATGTATATAGTAGTTACTCGAGCATATTTTTGCTGTTGCCCTGTGTAATCATTTTGATGTTGAGATTCTCAACATTTGATAAGATTCTCAACATCAAATCTGTTGTTGGTTTTATTTGCACTCGTAGTCTCAACTTGAGAACAAGAATCTACAAGAACCGACGATAATTCATTTGATAAAAAATTTATTGAAATGTTAAACGCAAACTTTTACAAATAAAAATAAAACATAATGAACTTGATCACAATATTAAAATTAAAGATAGCGAAAAAAGGTAACATCCGCTGAAGTTCGAAATTCCGAGTTGGAAAAAAAACCCGTTTTTAGAAAATATTGAATAAAACACGATTTTTTTTAGTAAATTCTAAATAATCACGACTATTTCATTTTATCATACTGTTTAACTATAAACGTAGTTATGTACAATGATAATTAACCTCGACTATCTATACATCTAATCTATATCTATAAAACTAGCTGTGCCCGCCACTTCGTCAGAGTCCTTGCAATATTTCGTTCGATTTTGCTTTGGAAGCAATCCACACCAAAGAACCTTATGTTTTTAGTGCCGCCTTAAACTATTCTGCATATCAGTTTATGTATTTACTTTCAGGATGCTAAGGTACCTCCTCACAAAACTTTTTTAAAATCCATCCAGTAATTTTTACGTGATGCGAACACAAAAGAAAAGCAGACAGACAGACAGACGGAAATGAGTTACTATTTTATTCATTGCTCCTGTAGGGAACATTTCGATTTCACACTATCACAATTTAAATAAAATGAAAAATATCAACATAGGAACAAGCCGAGACATTTAACGGCGTCGGCTGAGCAATTTTATGTGGACGGCAGAGGTACTGCCTGTGGCCGTTCATGTTTTCGGTTAATAAAAAAAATAAAAAACAAAACAAAAATGTAATACATACATTCAGCAATTTCTAGGCATGGCGGAAAGAAAGTACATACGTAGGCGATAAGACTGATGGCCATTTTAAGGCAGCGGCGGCGAACTATCGACTCGAACTGCGACTCACTCATCTTGGTTTTTTGCTTTAAAAAAAAAAAAACACAACCCAGATAAAATGAAAAATGTTATCGTTTAGAAAATTTTCTAAAAATGGTTTGGTATTAGGGGATGTCAAATTTCTTTCCGTTTTAATTCACATTTTCATAACATACGGCTTTCACACTTTCTCATTGGATTTAAGTATTTGACAAGTCTTAATACTCAGTATAATAGTGTGAATATGGCTTAACTCGCATTCCAGTTTCATTTGTAACTTATTCTTCAAACGAAATTAAAAATTATGAATAGCAGAACCTATTGTATAGTGTAGTTTTTTTCGAATTATATTTTCAACACTTTACGGCTCTTTACTCAAATTCACTCGCAAATAATTTTTTGGGTACATTGTAAATATTTTCTGTGCAAAGCGTCTTGTCTTCCACCATTCTTCCTCCTCCGTTCATTTTTGTTATTTCGTTAGTGATTAGGAAAATAACGTGCAACGAACTTTTGTTTATGATTTTTTATTGTTTTTTTTTTTTTAGATGAAGAGGTTTTTAATTTTTACTTTAGCATTAGAGAATATTTTTGTATAAGGATCATACATCCATGGCTTGTTTCAAAAAATTAATTTGGCCAAATATTTCATAAGTCTAATATGAGCAGTAGAGTTTCTTAATAATTGTAAAATCATGATGATGTTTCTATATTATTTCTTTAAAAAAGAATAAGTCTATGGGACAAATTTACAAATTCAAAATGTCCTAAGTAAGCGCGGCTCACTCTGAAATTTTTGAAGACAAGAAAATTGTTTGTTAACTACGGTAGAAACAATATGACTTACTTCCTTTATTTTTCCGTATTTAAAAAGGTATTTTAAAAAATTGCGGACTACCTTATCAAATCGTTTTAATCTCCGAATATTTTCACGAAAACTAAACTAAGTATAGAAGATAATTGTATAAATAAATATAATAATTAATTGAGCACTATTAACTAAAGTCGTGTTCTCACTTAAAGTACTTAAGTCATGTACTTAAACTCCTTCTCCCATATTTATAAAAAAAATAAAACTTATTTCAAATGTATTTTAGAACAACTTTTGTATGAATTTTTTGTTCTAAAATAGATTTCAAATATATTTTATTTTTTATAAATTAGGGGGGTTTAAGAAGTTTAACATTAGAAAATAAAAGTTAGAAAATCTTTAAGATTAATATTAAAATCTCTATTCATAAAAAATCAAAGTGATCCACTCAATCTAACTCACATCAAAAAAAAACATACAACGTTGTTTTAACCTAATGAATTTTCTGTTTAAAATTTTGCACATAAACTTTAAATTAAATTGTATAACACACAAGTTTAGTTCGATATAAAATAATAAATCGTTTAACCCTTTTTATGACATCCCCATGCTTCTCGCCAACGTATAACAATCTGTTCGTTGGCCACAGACAGAAGTAAATACACACTCTTTTATTCGAGCTATGAATGCGTTACTCTCAGTTATTGCTGAAGATGCGTTGTGGCGGGTAATGGTGTTACGATTCGTGTGGTTAGTGGTGGTTTAATTTTCTTCTTTTTTGCCTGCCATTCATATATAGAACGTTGTCCATCGCAACACATTTAATGTGTATGTATAAGTATCTGCAATTAAAATAAAGCCTCTACAAAAACAACAACACGTGAAGAATTTTTTTTTTACAAAAACAGAATACAAAAAATGCCGGCATCCTTAGTGACACAGAAAGCTACAACTAAAAATCAATGTATTTAAACTGTATTTTGTTTATTTTGTTGTTTAAAAAATTCTCTTCTGTTGCACACATGGTATAATTTAAGTCTGTTTGCATTTCGTTTTCACTCGTTTTCCAAATACGTTTAAAATGTCAGGAATTTTAATGAAATTGCTAATATTTAACTAAAATAACAAAAATTTAATTACACTTTAACTTAAAATTTCTCACGCCTTTTATTTGTTTGGACTCAATGCCCCCCACTTTGTCCTTTGTTCGATTTTGTTTTAAAAGTAACCCACACCAACATTTAAGACTCGCAGATATGGTGTATGTATTTACTTTATATAAAGGTACCCATCCTTTGCAGTACCAATTAATCTGTAAAATTGCGTACTTTCACTACTTTTTTCCATTTTCTTTCTTAAGGGAAAAATTTCCAATATTATAACCGAGAAACTAAGGTACCATCCCGTAATTTTTTTATTTATTAAGCACAATCCAATAGAAAGATTAACAATATTATGTTCTTTCGTAAAAAAAATTAAAGAAAAAACATTTAAATTGCATTTTTATTATAAAACGTTATGGGTAATTAGCATAATATTAAATAATTAATATTTGAATTCCCAAAAAATTTTATTAATAACTAAATATGCAACTGCTTGTGCAAACCTTGGCAACCTTGTTTTTTTCGATTCTCTTGCGAGAACAAAATTAACTTGTGTATGCTTTTCATCACACCTTACGTCTGCATTCAGTGATGGCAAAAAACCATCCAATTGTAGAAGGACAGTAAGGAAAAATAAAAACGTGGTTTGTTTGTTGGTGTTTTGTTGAAGCTTTAATATTCTGTAATATTATTCTATTAACATGCATAATTCTCATTGTGTTTTGTAGAATTTTATTACTTATAGAGTATTTTTGGCTTCTCTAAAATTAGGAAAAAGGTTTCCTGATGATCTGGCCTGAGCAACCAGTGAAATACGTATAGGGACTAGCTCTTTCCCCCAACAAATAAATTGCATTTTTATTATAAAACGTTATGGGTAATTAGCATAATATTAAATAATTAATATTTGAATTCCCAAAAAATTTTATTAATAACTAAATATGCAACTGCTTGTGCAAACCTTGGCAACCTTGTTTTTTTTTTCGATTCTCTTGCGAGAACAAAATTAACTTGTGTATGCTTTTCATCACACCTTACGTCTGCATTCAGTGATGGCAAAAAACCATCCAATTGTAGAAGGACAGTAAGGAAAAATAAAAACGTGGTTTGTTTGTTGGTGTTTTGTTGAAGCTTTAATATTCTGTAATATTATTCTATTAACATGCATAATTCTCATTGTGTTTTGTAGAATTTTATTACTTATAGAGTATTTTTGGCTTCTCTAAAATTAGGAAAAAGGTTTCCTGATGATCTGGCCTGAGCAACCAGTGAAATACGTATAGGGACTAGCTCTTTCCCCCAACAAATAAATTGCATTTTTATTATAAAACGTTATGGGTAATTAGCATAATATTAAATAATTAATATTTGAATTCCCAAAAAATTTTATTAATAACTAAATATGCAACTGCTTGTGCAAACCTTGGCAACCTTGTTTTTTTTTCGATTCTCTTGCGAGAACAAAATTAACTTGTGTATGCTTTTCATCACACCTTACGTCTGCATTCAGTGATGGCAAAAAACCATCCAATTGTAGAAGGACAGTAAGGAAAAATAAAAACGTGGTTTGTTTGTTGGTGTTTTGTTGAAGCTTTAATATTCTGTAATATTATTCTATTAACATGCATAATTCTCATTGTGTTTTGTAGAATTTTATTACTTATAGAGTATTTTTGGCTTCTCTAAAATTAGGAAAAAGGTTTCCTGATGATCTGGCCTGAGCAACCAGTGAAATACGTATAGGGACTAGCTCTTTCCCCCAACAAATAAATTGCATTTTTATTATAAAACGTTATGGGTAATTAGCATAATATTAAATAATTAATATTTGAATTCCCAAAAAATTTTATTAATAACTAAATATGCAACTGCTTGTGCAAACCTTGGCAACCTTGTTTTTTTTCGATTCTCTTGCGAGAACAAAATTAACTTGTGTATGCTTTTCATCACACCTTACGTCTGCATTCAGTGATGGCAAAAAACCATCCAATTGTAGAAGGACAGTAAGGAAAAATAAAAACGTGGTTTGTTTGTTGGTGTTTTGTTGAAGCTTTAATATTCTGTAATATTATTCTATTAACATGCATAATTCTCATTGTGTTTTGTAGAATTTTATTACTTATAGAGTATTTTTGGCTTCTCTAAAATTAGGAAAAAGGTTTCCTGATGATCTGGCCTGAGCAACCAGTGAAATACGTATAGGGACTAGCTCTTTCCCCCAACAAATAAATTGCATTTTTATTATAAAACGTTATGGGTAATTAGCATAATATTAAATAATTAATATTTGAATTCCCAAAAAATTTTATTAATAACTAAATATGCAACTGCTTGTGCAAACCTTGGCAACCTTGTTTTTTTTTCGATTCTCTTGCGAGAACAAAATTAACTTGTGTATGCTTTTCATCACACCTTACGTCTGCATTCAGTGATGGCAAAAAACCATCCAATTGTAGAAGGACAGTAAGGAAAAATAAAAACGTGGTTTGTTTGTTGGTGTTTTGTTGAAGCTTTAATATTCTGTAATATTATTCTATTAACATGCATAACTCTCATTGTGTTTTGTAGAATTTTATTACTTATAGAGTATTTTTGGCTTCTCTAAAATTAGGAAAAAGGTTTCCTGATGATCTGGCCTGAGCAACCAGTGAAATACGTATAGGGACTAGCTCTTTCCCCCAACAAATAAATTGCATTTTTATTATAAAACGTTATGGGTAATTAGCATAATATTAAATAATTAATATTTGAATTCCCAAAAAATTTTATTAATAACTAAATATGCAACTGCTTGTGCAAACCTTGGCAACCTTGTTTTTTTTTCGATTCTCTTGCGAGAACAAAATTAACTTGTGTATGCTTTTCATCACACCTTACGTCTGCATTCAGTGATGGCAAAAAACCATCCAATTGTAGAAGGACAGTAAGGAAAAATAAAAACGTGGTTTGTTTGTTGGTGTTTTGTTGAAGCTTTAATATTCTGTAATATTATTCTATTAACATGCATAATTCTCATTGTGTTTTGTAGAATTTTATTACTTATAGAGTATTTTTGGCTTCTCTAAAATTAGGAAAAAGGTTTCCTGATGATCTGGCCTGAGCAACCAGTGAAATACGTATAGGGACTAGCTCTTTCCCCCAACAAATAAATTGCATTTTTATTATAAAACGTTATGGGTAATTAGCATAATATTAAATAATTAATATTTGAATTCCCAAAAAATTTTATTAATAACTAAATATGCAACTGCTTGTGCAAACCTTGGCAACCTTGTTTTTTTTCGATTCTCTTGCGAGAACAAAATTAACTTGTGTATGCTTTTCATCACACCTTACGTCTGCATTCAGTGATGGCAAAAAACCATCCAATTGTAGAAGGACAGTAAGGAAAAATAAAAACGTGGTTTGTTTGTTGGTGTTTTGTTGAAGCTTTAATATTCTGTAATATTATTCTATTAACATGCATAATTCTCATTGTGTTTTGTAGAATTTTATTACTTATAGAGTATTTTTGGCTTCTCTAAAATTAGGAAAAAGGTTTCCTGATGATCTGGCCTGAGCAACCAGTGAAATACGTATAGGGACTAGCTCTTTCCCCCAACAAATAAATTGCATTTTTATTATAAAACGTTATGGGTAATTAGCATAATATTAAATAATTAATATTTGAATTCCCAAAAAATTTTATTAATAACTAAATATGCAACTGCTAGTGCAAACCTTGGCAACCTTGTTTTTTTTCGATTCTCTTGCGAGAACAAAATTAACTTGTGTATGCTTTTCATCACACCTTACGTCTGCATTCAGTGATGGCAAAAAACCATCCAATTGTAGAAGGACAGTAAGGAAAAATAAAAACGTGGTTTGTTTGTTGGTGTTTTGTTGAAGCTTTAATATTCTGTAATATTATTCTATTAACATGCATAATTCTCATTGTGTTTTGTAGAATTTTATTACTTATAGAGTATTTTTGGCTTCTCTAAAATTAGGAAAAAGGTTTCCTGATGATCTGGCCTGAGCAACCAGTGAAATACGTATAGGGACTAGCTCTTTCCCCCAACAAATAAATTGCATTTTTATTATAAAACGTTATGGGTAATTAGCATAATATTAAATAATTAACATTTACGTTTTAGTATTTTTAATTTTTTAATTTACCCCAAGGTATATTTATTTTAATAGGTAGTGGTGTCCCTACAACAAATACAACAATACAAGAACAACATGGCATTTTGTTGTTGCTTTGTAGTTCGAAATGTCAAAAAACATAGGAGAAAATTGAGAAGGCCTGTATGTGTTTTATTGCCTTTTCACTTCTACATTATAAAATTTCTGAACACATACAACTTTTGACATGTCGAACTACTAAATCAGCTGGGCGGACGACACTACCTAGTAAGATAAATATACCTTGATTTACCCAATATACCAAATGACTTTTGAAAAATATTTTAAAAAGCTTATAAATATGAAAAAGTTTTTAGAATATTTTGAAAAATAATATCGTAACAATTGTAGAAAAATCAAAACGGGACCCTTAAGAAAATATTATATGCACATGATTAATATAAGCTTATATTTTATAATTGTAAAGTGAGCTTATAGAAACAATATTTTATTAATTTTCATACAAAATTTGTTCAATAAACGTTTTATAAACCAAAAATATTTTTTATGAATATGGCCCTTAATTTTTAGTTGATTTAACGTACATCATTTTTTGAGTGTATAAAAAGCTTTCCTTACTTCTGAAAGAAAAATACGAAAGTTTTCATATGTTTTATAAATACTAAATTTAAAGCAAAACCTACACGTGAGAAGGTTTTGTTGTACAAAAACGGGCTCTAAATCAAGTGAGTGAAGATAAATATGTCGAGCTAAATATGTTTCGACGTAACGACTTACGTAATTACATATTTATAAATACGTTTTTAGAATTTGTGACATATTTGCAAATATGTTTTCGTATTTGGCACATATTTGTAAATATCTTTTCATATTTGTGACATATTTGTAAATTTTAAATATCTTTGAAATATTCTCACATATATGTGGTGTTTGTCTGATGGATTTTTGGAAATTGTGGACAAACTAAGATAGATTACGGGATGGGATATACTTCATTTTAAAGCTAATGAATAACAGATTTGTAATCCATTTAGACATTTTAAGGAAAATGTTTTGGATATCAAAAAAATTCCTTAAAAATATTCTCACATATAAGTGGTGTTAAGACAACACTACCTGCAAAGCTCTTTGATTGTCAGCAGAAAACACCCAGGGTATATGGTGGGAATCGAACCAGCAACTCCCAAACTGATAGACTAGTGCTTTATTAATCTAAGGCCCATTATTGTAACCTGCCAAGAACTAAAGTTAGGATTTTGTTTGAGCGATAACTAGTTTTTCGTTATTATAAGTAAGCTAAAAACAACCCTTAGTTATCACGTACTTTAAGGAAGGGTTATAGTGATGAGCATTGTCCTCGTTATTATAACGAAACATTACTTATTGCTCCAAGAAAATCCTAACTTTAGCTATTGGCAAGTTATAATTAGTGTTTTAGATTGGAATCATTGAATTGTCTCAATATTTGAATAACTTGCATTTTCACATAGTTTAATTCCATAGGTCCAAGCATGTTTTAAAATGGACTTATAATGTTCTAATTTGTTTCCAATAATAGCTTATATGTATAATAATTCATGGGATATATGTAGGTGTTATTTTCTTCTGTGTAGATACCTAGGTTAGTAAAAAAATATTAAATTATTAAATTTTAAATAAATTATTTACATTGCCATTCTCGAATAATAGTTTATGTGATAGTAAAAACATTTGTATATAATATAACAGCAATCATCAATAAAAGTAGTTATAATTTTTAGAATAGCACTGTTAAGGTACCCATAAACTACACAATGATATTGAGTATGGCTGACTTCCAAAACGTCAATTGCTTTGTCTTCAAACAAAGTGAAGTGTTTCATAATGCCGCAGTACAAAACATTGACAATGTATACCCTTTCAAAACGCCGTTGACAAGTATTATTAACGCAGTAAACAAGAAATCAGGGCATCGGTTTTAAAGTTGATGCATTGTAAAGAAACTTTGCATATGAATATGATTTAAATACGGTAGCAGAAATGTGTACAGACTTTGTATTGATACATTTTGGAAGTCAGCCTAATTTAATGCTTTAATTATTGTCGTTTTGCTCCACACTACTCAATAATTGAATCAATATTTTAAAGCAAAAAATGTACCAATTTTTCTTGCAATTTGCATACGTGTGAATATAAAATAAACAAAACTATACATACCTATATAGTTTTATTTAATCAAATTGTAAAATTATTTTTGATTAATGAAAGTAAGTTATTTAATTAAAAAAATTTAAGTTATTTGGTGAGAAATCATCATTGTACAAAGTTGTCAACACATTACAAAATTTTCCTTTTTGCGCAATATAAATTGAAAGACATTTGATTTTGTTCAATATACCTATTGTGCGTGCCACCTACTAATATAATATACACATAAGCAATTTTATTGTACAATATCAGTTATTGCATGCCTTTATACAGCCACTAAAGAAAAGGGTGAGGGGTTCGGGGGGCGTAGATGTTTTTTAACCGTTCAGTCTAAAATATAAAATATTTATTTAATAAAATCGAATAAGTAATCTATGAAATCGAAAGCTTGAATAAAGTTATCAAACTGTACATATTCGGAAGGTTTCTGAATTATATTAAACAAATTCAAAGGAAAACTTTTTCCTTTCTTTAGACTGCCTAATCTTTGTGAGACAAATACTGCGACATCGACGTAAAGTATTGTCACGCCGATGTCGAAATTATTTGTCGGCTTATTTCACTTAGGGTCAAGCAAGAGAGTTTATAGTTTAATAATTAAATTTGTATTCGTTAAAACGGGCCATCTGGAAGCATCTTTTAAAATAGATCGACAAAACACCTATGCGAAAATCGGTACACTACAGATTATCAAATACATATGTATGTACATACAAACATGCTAACAGAAACGGCCAATGTGAGTCTTGTTAGAATGAAATACAAAAACCAACAACAATATAAATATAAATATATATCTCTGATATGGAGCGCGGCATATAAAGAAGATGCGAGCTGTATAAACAACTAAACTGAAATTCTCCAAAAGCAAACACAGGAAAGCAATTTATGTTAAAAAATATCACAATTAGAAAATAACAGGCAAAATACAAAAAATAAACAGTAATACTCAGAAAAAGAAGCAAGAAGACCCAAAACATATTGAAAAAAAAGAGTCAATGTGGATCACTTCAAAATTGAGAAAACCTAATAAAACAACTTGTATATAACAACAAGAGGTTAGACAAGAAAACCGCAGAAACGCGTTCCATTTTAGCCTGCGTCATTATGGCTAAGGTGGTCGCGCGCATTTTTTTCATGCGAATACGTGTTATGTGTGTGCTTTTGTGTTAAAATCATGTTTTGAATTAGAAACTTACGTTTTTATTACTGCCGATGACCACTACACAAATTTTCTATAACTTTTTTTTTTATTTTAAACTGGTGTCTTATTTTCATAAATTAGATACTTGTTCTTGTATTGCCTTTTTAAAATAGGTTCAATTTCAAAAATATTAAATACAATTTTAGTTGTATATCAATATAACTAAAAACATTGGTATTTCTAATTATTGAAAGCACACTTTACACTTTTTTTGGTATTTCTTGATTTACTTGTTTGTTGTTCTTTTCTGCTTAAAAATGCTTGATTATTACGTTCTTCTTTTTTTGGTTGTCTCTCATTTCTCCTGTTTCTTAACACATTTATGCACATATACACAAGCTCTCACACACATGCACTAACAAAATCTACATAACTACTGCGGCATCGTTTGGGAAAATGTTTTCTATGAATTATTCACAAAAATATTTCACTTTAAAACACTTGCTCTATATTCTATTTTAATGTTATTTGTTAGGTTGCGGTCGCATTTAAGTTTTACAATAGATTTTAATAATTTTACATCAAGTTAAATGCAAAAAAAAATATTTTTTTCTTAAGCGAGACGTGAAAACGAATTTTTTGCAGAAAATACGAAAGCACACGAATATAATGTTTCGTATTGCCAATTGTATGTAGTGGGTAACACATGGTTGTATTTAGGCAGTGCGTCGATAAAACAGATTCGTTATTACCCCGTCTACCGTGGTAAAACAAACATTATTTTGAATACTGGTTTTTATACAAACTTTAAGTTTTTTTAAGACATCTTGATGGCTAAACCCCCGTCTACATTTGCTATCAACATGTCAACAAAAGTCAAACTTCATATAAAAAAACAGTATTAAAAATAATGTTTTCTTATATGAAGTTAGACTTTTGTTAAGGGCATGTTAATGTCTAATGGTGACGGGGGGTTAAAGCTCTGTTAAAGGTTGGGTACGTAAAATTGTACCCCCAGTCAAAATTAAACATCAATTAGTCTTAACAAAAGTCTAAATTCATATAAAAATATTATTTTAAATACTGATTTTTATACCCTTCACCATGGGTGGAAAGGTGAATTCCGTATGTAATTTCTACAATATTCATTTCCAGCCCCATGAAGTATATATATTTTTGATCCTTATACATAGAGAAGTTTATTAAGCGATGTCCGTCTGTGTTGATCTTGAAATGTCATTTACCAAGGCGCCAGACAAGGTACAGAAGGATTAAGCCCCCAATCTGGCAGGTATAGTTTCGAAAATTTTAGAATTGTAATTCAGCCCCATTGGTCCATAGCTAATAGTGCTATGGTCAAGGCGAATTCATACCAGGTGTGAGCAGTAGGACAACAACTACAACAAAACATCAACTTTGACATTAGATTAGCAGATATGAAACCATGTATTTTTTGACAAGACATTAGCAAAAAAACGAGAGCAAAAAACTATCAGCTGGGCTATCGACTCCACCTGGTATGAATTCGCCTTTGCTATGGTTAAAAAGTGCCTCATATTATCTTTATGTTTTTCACATAGGTGTTGTTTTTTGTACTTTGTTATCATTTTTTGAAAACTGAATATTCAGAAAAAACTAGATTACCATAAAATCAGAATTTCACCTAAAGCCTAGTATTCTGTTCATTTTTTCATGCAGAATGCTGTCAAATTACATACATAAAAAATTTGTATAAAAAAGTCATAAAAGGTGTTGCAGAAGTAGTACTCTGTTTTTAAGGCCGGTAGTCAGCTCGGCTGAATTTCAGTTTTCTATAAGAATCGTGTGTAAGAAAACAACCTAAAATTCAGGTTTGAAAATTTTCAGGCGACTTTCAGTTTGGTAGTACGCAGCCAAGGCGAATTCATAACAGGTAAACTCGAGAGCTCAGCTGACTATTTGTTGTCACCATCTTACAGTGTCAAAATGTACTAACATTTTTTATTTTGACAGCCAAAAATGATTTATGCAACAACAAAATGTACGTATTTTTATTACAGAGTTGTACTCTTTTTTCGCCGCGAGTCTACCTTGTTTATTGTGCCATGTACGCAGCTACAAAGAAAACTAAACGGAATTTTTGACTATTACAGGGATGTTAAAACAAAAAGTGTAGACTTTTTTCTTTCAACTGAAACAAAATTAATGTTCAGGCCAAGGCGAATTCATAACAGGTAAACTCGAGAGCTCAGCTGACTATTTGTTGTCCCCATCTTCCAGTGTTAAAATGTACTAACATTTTGTATTTTGACAGCCAAAAATGATTTATACAAAAACAAAATGTACGTATTTTAATTACATAGTTGTACTCTTTTTTCGCCGCGAGTCTACCTTGTTTATTGTGCCATGGTTCAGGCCAAGGTATATTTATTTTACTAGGTATGGCGTCCCTTCAACAAATACAACAATACAAGAACAACATGGCATTTTGTTGTTTCTTTGTAGTTAGAAATGTCAAAACACATAGAAGTAAATTGAGAAGGCGTATATGTGTTTTATTGCTTTCTCTCTTCTACACTATAAAATTTCTGAACACATGCAACTTTTGACATGTCGAACTACTAAATCAGCTGATTGATATAATGTTATTGTGTACAATATGCTGTTACTTTACGTTGGGTTCTTTTAATTGCAAAATAAATACACACTGTTATTACTTTTACTGTAAGTCACTTTATTTATTAACACCACTGTTCAAAAGCACAGCAAACTGTTAAACACTCTCAAAATTCGACAACTGAACTCTTTGACTTTTTAATTGATACTGCCATACTTCTCCCCAGCACGATTCGCTTATATAGGTGATTTAAAAGCACCAGAATGTTCTATTCCAAACAGATCTGGCAGGTTCGATTGTTATTGCTCTTGTTTTCTGTTTGTGTGTTTATTTCTTTATACCTGTTTGTGTGGCTGTTTATTTGTTTATGCTTGTATTTATGTATGTGCCTGTGTATTTAACAGAAGACTGTTTATTTAATGTGTGTGTGTATATGCGATTGTTTGTATGAGGCGTTTCTTTCATCATTGTAAGAAAACAAACCATTAATGTTGTGGTTGTTGTTCGAGAGTATTGTTGTTCAGAGCCTATAATGAATAAATTCTTCTTTCGTAACACTACCTCCTTCTCAAACCTGTTCGTCTCGAACAGGCACAGATGTACCTTTTCCATAGTTGGCTAGCCGCTCCAAGTGCACAACTTTCATTTTTGATCTTGGGCTCTGAAATTTCTGTATTCTGTAAACTACGTCGTTTAGCCGCTTTACTTTATAAGGTCCATCCCAATGAGTTTGTAGTTTGGGTGATAATCCTTTCTCCGTTGTGGGTTAAAAATAGAACCAGTTGTCCCTCGTTAAATCCCTCAGAGTTGGCAGCTCTATCATATCTGGCTTTCATTTTATCATTGGTTAATTTTATCCTACTCTGCACGAATTCGTGAATCTCCTGGAGGTCCCTTTGTGCCTGACTAGTGTTTTCGCCGTCTCCTTCTGCCGATTTTGGCTTAACACCAAACTCTAAATCTGCAGGCAAATTTAGCTCAGATCCAAAGACTATTTTCGCTGGTGTTCGTGAGGTGGAATCGTGAACAGCTGACCTATATGTCAACAAAAGTTTGGGTATATGCTCATACCAGTCCCTCTGGTGTGTGCTGACCACTTTTCTCAGGTATTCCTCCAGGATTCGATTGAATCTTTCGACCATGCCATCAGATTGCGGATGTAACGGTGTCGTTCTGGTCTTTCTTATTCCGTATACTTCGCACATCTCTTTGAATATAGCGGATTCAAAATTTCGGCCTTGGTCGGAGTGTAGTTCTAAGGGAACACCATAGCGACACACCCAGTTGCTTATAAACGTGTCTACAATCGTTCTGGCTTCTTGATTGGGAATGGCATATACTTCCGGCCATTTGCTAAAATAGTCCATGACCACTAAAACGTATCGGTTTCCAGCATTACTAGCAGGGAAGGGACCTGCTACGTCCATCGCTATACGTTCAAAGGGAGCGCCTGAATTGTACTGCTGAAGCTGCCCCCGACTCCTTCGTACTGGACCCTTTGCTGCAATGCACTCCTGGCAATTGGCTATCCACTCGGCTACGGCTTGTTGACAGCCGACCCAATAGAACCGTTGTTTTATCTTTTCCAGCGTCTTCGTTACACCAAGGTGACCTCCGCTAGGACCATTGTGGAATTGTTTCATGACCTCTTTGATCTTGGAGGATGGCACGACGATTAAATCTAACACAGTTTTGCCGTCTGTGCTTTCCCAGGTGCGACATAAGCAGCCATCCTTCAACCTGAGACTGTTCCACTGGGCCCAATATGCCTTCGCCAGTGGACTTTCTGGCGAGATCTCACTTCGCGTCGGTCTTCTGTCTTCCTCTTTAGCCGCTATAACTTTTGCCAATATGGGATCGTTTCTTTGTGCTGTCGGCCAGTCTTCACTAGATTCTATATGTGTAAGCCGAACATCAATAACGAATTCTTTTCTCTCCGCCTTTGTGCAATGCTTACACCCCAGATCACATGGCCGCCTAGAAAGGGCGTCGGCGTTGTTATGTTTGCCTCCTTTTCTGTGCTCAATACTAAAGTCACAGCTCTGAAGTCGCTCAATCCAGCGTGCAAGTTGTCCTTCAGGGCTCTTGAATTGCAGCAACCACCTGAGTGCGGCATGATCTGTCCTCAGCGTAAAATGTTGGCCATACAAATACTTGTGGTAGTGTTTAATGCACTCCAATGCTGCTAAAAGCTCTCGTCGCGTTAAAATACTCCTTACCCCCCAAGTACTCGAGGCAGTCCTCAATAACCTTGCTAGAACCAGTGGAGATGCGTAAGGGGAGTCACTGTGTCTAACTATACCCTCCTGCAATAAACGTTCAAGAGTCCGCTGAACTTCTTCACGTTCCCTATCTGTTCCCCCTGAACCCCTGAAATTATTACATGGACCACCTAACTGCCCATCGTCCAGAGTGGTGGCACCGATGTCATCCATCATATAACTATTATCTGCACATTCAGATTTATTTAATTGAAAAGGAAAATTAAATATCCCATGCTTGTCGCCAATAACTGGAACCAACTCATTATTTTGTTTCGGGATTTTATATATATTAAAAGACATAAGTGCACTTGAAACTAAATCATTTAATTCAATTTTATTTGCATTTAAGTTCATCAATTTTCCAATACTATATTTTCTCTTTATTTGACAAAGTTGGATATTAAATTTTTTCAAAACATCTCTTCCAATCAATAATGGTATTTATGCTCTATTTCACAACTCTTAAACACGACTTTACATTTTATGCTTCCGAAAACACTTATCCTATTGGGGCCAACCCCACGAAATGACGAAACTATTTTCTCATTATTGATATAGGCTGGTACCATCGACTTTTTGATGCAGCTAACCGGACTGCCCGAATCAAAAAGAGAGATACTAGGTGTTAGCTCTGTGCACTTATCTCCTATAAAGAAGGCAATACTTACCGTTTGGAATGCGTCTACCAAGTCAACATCCGGAGCACCATCCTCAACCACTGCAGCTACACTTCGTCCTCGCTTCGGGCAATCCTTGCGATAATGGCCGACTACCCCACACTGGAAACGAGTTAACAGGCCGAATGGGTTTGGGGCACTTACTTTGGTATTGCCCAAACTGAGAGCAGTTATAGCACCGTACCGTCTCATCATTTGTCTTGGCGGCGCACGATTGTACAGCCGAAGTAGTCCTGTTGACTGCCTTACTTACTGTTCCCATTTTACTCAACTCTGCCGCAGCATAGCAACGTTTCTGCTCGATGCGGTCAAGTCGTCGGATGAGATCATCCATTGAATGGGCACCATAGAGGAAAGTAACGTGGCTTCCCGAATCTGGGATGCCGTCGACGATCAGGTCGTCCAGCTCCTGTTCATCAATATTAGCTTGGCTAGCTATAGTCTGCATCGCAATTACATAACTTAAGGCGGTTTCTGAGGGTAGGAGTTTGCGCGTCTGGAGCTGGCGGTAGACTTCTTGCTGGGTTACCGTTCGCTTAAACAGTTTAATCAGCTTAGCCTTCATTTCTTGATAATCAATGGAGCCCAAATTAAACACATAACTTTTAGCAGCTCCTGTCAGCCTGCGTCGCAGTCCAAGACTCTTCTCTTTATCGCCATAACCACACATTTCGGTGTAATCTTCGAACTGGTGAAACCACTTGATAATATCATAGTGGTCTTCACCGTTAAACGGTGGTATGACTGCATCAATCTCGCTTAGGTCGAAGTGACGTGGCTGACCTACCATTTGCTTACCTACACCTGACTCGAGGCTACGTATTTCCTCTTGAACCCGTAGAATCTCGAGTCTCAGCTGCAACTTCTTCAACTGATCTTCCAAAGAATCTACTCCACTAGCAGTTCGATTCATTGTAGCACCAACCATCAATGGCTTTTGTTTGTAACCTTCATCACCGAACGGTGTGGAACCGCAGCCTTCAACTTCAGACAACAGTTCACCATCATGTACGTTTGCATGGTTCACAACCACATTGTCAGCAGGCGTCATTTTCTCCTGTTCAACTCTAAGAGAATGACCTAAGGCAGCAGGATCCTCACACTCTGGTACCAGGACAGCAGCTAGATCATCGTCAGTTTCACCTGCAGCAGATTTATTTCCGGCAGGCTCGTTTTCAACAGTTTCGTTTCCAGCAGGCTCGATTGCAGCAGTTTTATTTTTAGTAGCCATGACATTTGTTCTGTATATCTCATTTTCATCATTTAAAGACATCATGGTGATCGCCAGCGTCTTCTCATAAAGAGTTCGCAACTGGGCAATAGTGGCCGTCGAAGGAAATTCTATTCCTTCCTTCTTCAGAACATCTATAATTTCTTGGCGTGTAAGGCGCGTATCCATTTTGTCGGCAAACGCGAGTGTACCCCACACCTGAATTTTAATGATCTTTTAAATTTATTTAATTTTTATTTTCTTAATCAAAATTGCGGGTGCACGCTTTTACAAGGTTTTCTAGAATGATCTCAAAATGGCGGTGAATCTGAGATGGATTGTGGTTGGTCTTACTACCATTATTATCAAATGTGTTTAAAACAGTTCTTAGAGTTGCCAAATGAGATCATAACACTACATAATTTTTATTTCTACAAACGACCACATGATAAATTTTAGTTTTGTAGAAATAAAGGCAAAAAACCAAACCTGAAATTCCGTAGAGCTGCGTACTGGGACAAGGCCAAAGTTAAGTAGATGATGCTTACAACTAAACACTACCCTAAGTAGATAGATACGAAGAGTGCTGATGACGGACGTAGCTGTCTAGAAAAATTGCATTCCGATCTGCTGGTGTCTAAAAATTTAATTTTCCCAATTTTTCTTTAATATTATCACCTAATTTGTGATTTAAATTATTCTTTCTTAGAGAGAATAAAACGAACTTAAGCTTGACTACATATTTCATTGTATTTCTATTAATGTTCCAAGTTTCACCAAAAAATCACATTTCTCCCCAAAATTACGAAAAAAAAATATATGTATCTAAATTTTACTAACAAATTTTTATACCGACCAAAAATTAAAATTTGATTATAAACCAAAATTATACACAAAAAACTAAACAACTACTGATAATAAAATAACTACTGATAACACTGTGCTAGTCGCAAATTTTAACAAGCTGGGCACCTTGCTGGTAAAGCCAATTCGAGTAAGCAGAATTCAATGGCATTAGCCGTTTTAGCGCTCGTGTTCGCGATTTAAAATTTGTACGCTAAAGTACTATAAAAACGATATTTTTATACTGTTTTGACCATAGTGGTGATCAGTACCACAAACATGACTGGCCTTAACCTGAAAAAGTTAAATTGCCAAAAAAACATTGTTGAAAATACACTTGTCTCAATTGTAAAGTTTTGTTAACGCCGCTACATATAAAACTAGGCATTTTGAAAAACTTTATTAAAGTACTTAATCCGGATGGAAATTTGATTAACGAATTATGTCGTATTTTTCCAAGATTAACTAGTATGAAAATAAAAGAATGTTTGTAATTTATCTTATACTAATATGTTGAAAATCTGAATTCATATTTCGTTTTTTACAGGAATACTTAATGGGCCGGATATCCGTCGCTTGATGAAGGATAAGTTATTTGAAGATGCCCTCAGTATGGATGAGCTTGAGGCATGGAACTCTGTAAAAGCGGTTATTGACAACGTTTTAGGAATTAATCGGTCTGACAACTGGCGCATTCATATAGAAAAAATGCTTACCGCTTTTCATCGTATTAATGTTAAATGTCTTCAAAGATTAATTTTTTGCATTTTCATACCACAAGTTTGCTGAACAATCACCAGCTGATTCTGACGAGCATGGAGAGCGATTCCATCAAGTGATGGCCAGACTTGAACACTGATACAGTGGTAAAAAATTGGGTTCGCTGTTAGTTGACATTTGCTGGAACTTAAAAGAAGAATCGCAAATATCGCAAATACGAGCGCTAACTTCTAAAAACGGCTAATGCCATTGAATTCAGCGTACTCGAATTAGCTTTACCACTAGGATGCCCAGATTTTCAAAAAAAATAAATGTCAAATTTGAGCACAGTGTAATTAAAAAAGCTTAAAGATCCAAGTTTCACCAAAAAATCATATTATCACGTATTAAAACGAAATTTAGTATGTACCTTTTGGGCATAATCGGAAAGAGGCAAGGGGTAGTTCACTTATGCTGCCAATACACGACATGTTTTTTACATCTGACATGTCAAAATTAAGATTGTTAAACACAAACATGTCGTTTGGGGGCGTTAAAACATTGCTTCTGTAAAATACATGTGAAAAGTCATCTGAAAAAATTTCATTTAGAACGTGTTCTATTTTGATCTGACAAACCATCTGACATCAGCTGTTTTTAAAATTGTAAAAAGTATTGCAAAAACCTATGCCGTATGAAAACAATCAACGGCGGTTGACCATGGGCGGTAGCATTAGCCGGCTGAAGGTAATATATTTAATACAACCAAAATCTGAATATGTTTTTAATTATTTGATAATAATTATATACATAAATTTTGCATCATTATTCAATCAAAACTGATCTTCTTCATATTTAGAGTAAAAAAATTGTTAAAATTTACAAATCTTTAGTAATTCAGTAACGCATACAAAAATATTTTAAGACGGCAACAAGAAATTTTTCAACTAAACGGCTGGGATATCTGTATGTGAAAAAATGAAAAAGTGAAAAAACTAAAATGAATAAAAAAGAAATTTGTTTATGTGAAATATTTAAAAAGAAAATTTGTTATTTAAAAATGGAGAAGGAATAAGTAAAGGTAAGTTTATTGTTTTAACTTTTAACTAAGGAATTGTATTATTATTATTATTATTATTATTATTATTATTATTATTATTATTAGTTTATTTAATCTCCAGAATTAATTCTAAGACTAAATACAAATTTAGGAGCATTAGCTGCACAGACTATCCACTCTGGTTAATATATACATACATATTTGAATTTATATACATTATTATAAGGTTATATACAAACTAGTTACAATATTATATTTAGATTTTTAATTTAGTGGTTTTAATGAAATTATATATTTTGTTGATGTTTATGGATGAGGGCTCGGCGAGAAGATCGGTGGGTGGTATATTGGCGAATATTCTGTTCCTTTGGTTTTGATGTAGTGGACACTCTGATAGGACGTGTTTAATTGTTAAATTGCTGTTGCATCTATTACATCTTGGCCGTGAGGCAGGTTTCTTTAAGAGCCATTCATGAGAGAAACTAGTGTGACCCAGGCGTAGTCTAGAGAATATTTTTACTTTATTTTTCGTCATGTTAGTTGGGTAGATAGGTGGGTTGTGCTGAGGGTTTATTATTGAGTAATGGTAATGGATGTTTAGATTTGAGATTAATGTAGTTTGTGTAGAAAAATGCAATTAAATACTCATGTTGATTAATACTTTGTAATTATAAATCAAGTAGGCTTTGATATGTTTCTTTTTATACATTTATATAAATTTGTAAAATAAGTCTTTCAAAAAGCTTTCAATAAATTAAAACAATAAATTGTTTTTCTCCTAATTTTACCCTAACAAATTTGCATATTTTATCTGGTTATGGGCCCAGGCATGGCTGAAGAAATGTTTTCAATTAATTTGTTTGAGGGTCGGAATTTTGATAATTGGAGATTCAGGCTGGAAGCAGTTCTAGATGAACATGGATTATTAAACTTAATTCAAGAAGATGTCGAGGAATTGGTAGCTCAAGAAGCCAATGCTATCAAAAAGGACGAGCTGAGGAAAAACGACAAAAAGGCAAAGTCTATAATCATCAGAAGAATTGCAGATTCACATTTGGAATATGTTAAGGATTGCAAGACTTCTTATGCAGTGTTGCTTGCGCTAACAAATGTGTTTGCGAAGAAAAGCATTTCCAATCAATTATTTTTAAGGAAGAAGCTGATAACCATGAAATGCCAAGAAACAGAAAGTTTAAATGACTTCTTCTTAAAATTTGACGGACTAGTAAGGCAGTTAATATCATCTGGTGCCAAAATGGAAAAGCTTGACATAATTTGTCACTTGCTCATTACACTTCCGGAAAATTATAATAATGTTGTGACTGCGATTGAAACATTAAATGCAAATAATTTAGAACTGGATTTTGTTAAAAATCGATTGCTGGAGGAAGAACGTAAACGTGAAGTGTTAAATAATGAAATTCAAGTTGAAAATATAGCAATGAAAGCTACATTCAAGTTTAAGTGTCATTATTGTGGAAAAGCGGGCCACAAAAAGAAAAACTGTTTTAAGTGGAAAAGAGAACAATCCGGTAAGAATGTGAATTACTCAAACACAGAAGTAAGTTTCACTGCAGATGAGGACTGTTTCGGCGTTGAAACATCTAGCTGCATGAAATTTATTGTAGATTCCGGTGCCAGCGAACACATGGCAAATAATGAAGAATGCTTTGATGATTTGCATGTACTGAAAATTCCAGTAATTATTGGTGTCGCCAAAGATGGTGTTTCTATTCAAGCTAATAAAATCGGAACAGTAAGAGGTTTCATAAATATAAAAGGGAATATGCTACGGATAGAAATTAAGAATGTACTATTTTGCAAGGATTTAAAATGCAATTTATTCTCCGTTCGACGGATTGAAGAAGCAGGGTTGAAGATAGTGTTTCAAAATAACTGTGTTAATGTCTACAAGGGCGAATCACTAGTGTTAAGAGCTGAAAGAAAATTTAAATTATATGAATTTTGTGTAAAGTTTTACAAAGGAGCGTCTAGTAATTTTGTAAATAAGCAAGACTTGGTGGACTTATGGCATCAACGATTAGGTCATCTGAATTTTCCTGACATGAAAAAGCTAAACACAATTGCTGATGGTATGGATGATATTGTTGGAGAAAAGTCCTTCTGTGAATCTTGTGTCTTCGGTAAGCAATCGCGAAAGCCTTTTAAAATAACCTCGAAAACAAAAACATCGAGAATTTTGCAACTAATCCATAGCGATGTGTGCGGTCCAATAAATGTTACATCTTGGGATGGTAAACGGTATATAGTGACCTTTATAGATGATTTTTCTCATTTTACTTCAGTTTATATGATCTCAAAGAAGTCAGAGGTTTTTGATTGTTTCAAGATGTTTAAATCTATGGCTGAAAATGCACATAATACTAAAATCGCTTCATTAAGATGCGATAATGGTGGTGAGTACTCGTCGACTGCATTTAAGGAATTTTGTAAAGTTTCAGGAATAACTATTCAATATACAAACGTGTATACTCCTGAGCAAAATGGAACTTCTGAGCGAATGAATCGTACATTAATCGAGAAAGCAAGATCTTTAATTTATAAGTGTGGGTTAGAAAAATCTTTATGGACTGAAGCAGTCTATTGTGCTAATTATTTGACAAATAGAAGTCCAACTAATGCTATCTCTATTAATAAAACACCGGCTGAAATTTGGTTTGGTGTTAAGCCGAATCTGTCACATTTAAGAATTTTTGGCTGCATTGCTTATTATCATATTCCAAAAATAAAACGGAAGAAACTTGATATTAAATCTGATAAACTTATAATGGTTGGTTATAGCGGAAATGGTTACAGATTGTGGGATTTTAATAAACGAAGAATTGTCTTCTCAAGAGATGTCATCTTTAATGAAAACAATTTTGCAAATTCTGAGAAAGTAAATAAAAATTATTTAAGACCTGTAGAATGTGATAATTTGCCAAAAGAAATTAATAATACAAGTGAGAGCACTCACTTTGAGGATAATGAAAAGAGCGATGATGATGAACAATTTGAAGAAGCAGTAGGCTCAGAAGATCAAGTGGAAAGTGCTGAAGGAAGTCTGGATAAGAATGTGAATGAAATAAACATAGAAGATTCTGAAACTGGGCAACAAGAATCAACTTTACGAAGAAGTTCAAGAATAATAAAACAACCAAAACGATATAATTATATGACTTTAGCACTAAATGCTGAACAGTTTGTCTCTAATACTCCTGTAAAATATGAAGATATAAAGAATTGTCATGATTCAAGTGAATGGTATAAAGCAATAGAAAAGGAGCTGGACTCATTAAAGAAGAATGAGACCTGGAATTTGGTCACTCGTCCTGAAGGTAAAAGTGTTGTAGATAGCAAATGGGTGTTTAGGCGAAAAATGGACAGTAATGGTAATCCTAGTGAATACAAAGCACGGGTTGTAGCAAAGGGGTTTACACAAAAACAAGGTTTTGATTATCAAGAAACATACTCCCCTGTTGCTCGTATTTCTACATTTCGAATATTACTTGCTGTTGCCAATAAGATGAATTATTATATACAACAAATGGATGTTAAGACAGCTTTTCTTAATGGATATCTTCGAGAAGAAATATATATGAATCCACCTAAAGGTTTTAAATGCGATTCGAATTTGGTATGTAAACTTAATCGTTCTATATATGGATTAAAACAAGCTCCTCGCATGTGGAATGACCGATTTAATAATTATATTTTAAAGCTAAAGTTTGAACGATCTAAAAACGATTATTGCTTGTACACTCGAAAAACAGGTAATAATGTATTGTTCATATTAATATATGTAGATGATCTTTTACTTGTTGGAAATAATATTAACGAAATTGAAATAGTAAAAACATTATTAAAAAAAGAATTTGAAATGAAAGATTTAGGAAATATTGATATGTATCTAGGGGTTAAAATAATTCGAAATTTTGAAAAATCCGAAATCAAGATAAATCAACGACATTTCATACTAAATTTACTTAAACGTTTTGGAATGGAAAACTGTAATGGTGTTGATACACCAATGGAACCAAAATTATCTTTGTCTAAAAATTCTAAAGATAGTCTTACAACTGAACCATACAAGGAGTTAATTGGATGTTTAATGTATTTAATGCTTACCTCAAGACCTGATCTTAGTGTTAGTGTAAATTATTTAAGTCGCTTTCAAAATTGTGCTACAGATTGTCATTGGAATCATTTAAAAAGAGTTCTAAGATATCTTAAAAAAACAAGTTACATGGAACTTTTATACGATGCAAAATCAAATGATTATTTATCTGGTTTTTCGGATGCAGATTGGGGAAATGATGTTGATGATAGAAAATCTGTGAGTGGCTATTTAATAAAAGTGTTTGGCTGCTCTATTTCCTGGCTTACCAAAAAGCAACCCACAGTTTCGTTATCTTCTACTGAAGCCGAATATATAGCACTTTGTGTTGCATCATGTGAAATTATTTCAACTAAGAAATTACTCCAAGATTTTAATATTATAATAAAATCTCCGGTTAGTATTTTTGAAGACAATATGTCATGCATAAAAATTGCTGAAGACCCTAAAGATCATCAAAGAATGAAACATATAGACATAAAATACAATTTTGTTCGAGATTTAATTCAAGAAAATATTATAAAAATTATATATAAATCAACGAAGGAACAACTTGCAGATTTCTTTACAAAACCCTTATCTAAGTTACCTTTTGAATATTTTAGAAGTAAGATTGGATTTATTTAATTGAGGGCGGATGTAGAAAAATGCAATTAAATACTCATGTTGATTAATACTTTGTAATTATAAATCAAGTAGGCTTTGATATGTTTCTTTTTATACATTTATATAAATTTGTAAAATAAGTCTTTCAAAAAGCTTTCAATAAATTAAAACAATAAATTGTTTTTCTCCTAATTTTACCCTAACAAATTTGCATATTTTATCTGTTTGTGATGTGCTGACGAATGTCGGGTTTTTCCAATGTTCCATTCATTATGATTGGTGCTGAAGAAGCGTATTTGGCAGCGGAGTCAGCGGCTTCGTTGCCATCAATACCAATGTGGCTAGGAATCCATAGTAGTTTTATTTTCCCTTCATTTCCTATTATAGCATTTCTAATATTAATTATTGTGTTCCATTTGTTATTGTATGGGTTACTAATTGCTTTTAAAACTGATAGGCTGTCTGTAAATATGGCAGTTTTGTTTTTAGTTTTTAATGCAAGATGGATAGCCTGGTGAATGGTGCAAGATTCAGCTGTAAAAACAGATGCATGGTAGTGCCTAGAGCTAAAGTCTGCCCAGCTTCATTTACAACTGCGTAAGCAGCTTGCTGTGTTTGGGATTTGGTGCCGTATGTGAATATAAACCTCCAGCCACTGTTTTTAAGACTGTCTTTTTTCGCGGACAATATTCTGTGAAAATTATTTTTAGAGGTATCATACTTACATAGAGAAAGTGGTGAGGGATAGGTCAAGACAAGATTCGTTGAATTTCCATGGAGCTTTGAACGGTTGCTTTGTAGTTGTGATTAGAGGAATGTTTAGCTCAGATAATAATCAAAGTGATTCAGATATTGCAGATTTGAATCTCTTTGCGCGTTTTGCTTTCAAGGCAGACTTTATGTCTTTGTCTATAATTGAGTTAGTGCTGTTGAGTAGTTTTGGTAGGATTCTAGCCTTAGAGTGAAATATTCTATTATCTATAGATGGAAGGTTGGTATCTTCTAGTATGTTATTGATTGGTGTTGTTCGAAAAGCGTATGCGGAAGCCCTTGCCGCTTGGTGATAAATGGGTTTGATTATATTAATGTTAGTTTTACTGCTGGTACCATAAATGAATAAGCCATAGTCAATTTTGCTTAGAACTAGTGTTTTGGTAAAATAAGTTAGATTGTTAATGTGAACGAAACTTTTATGAGCCAAGTATCGAATTATGTTAACCCTGGAGATAAACGAGTTTTTTAAATTTAGTAGGTGGTCTTTCCAAGTATAGTTTGATGAGAAGGTTAGACCCAGGATTTTTAGTTTTTTTTACATTTTCTATCTGACGATTGCTAGTGTGAATTAACTGAGAGTCCGAGTCACAGACGTGTTTTCTACAGATGTGTAGTTTTTTTGATTTTTCGATGGATATTTTGGCTCCAGAGTATTTCGTCCAATTGTATAGTATTTTCCGTTTCTAAAAAGGTTTCATTAAGACCATCTCGCGTTCGGATAAAATTATGTAAAGCACATGATGCTAATGTTACTATTTCCACTTTTTCAACGGATAAGACGATTTCTTTTTGGAATATCTGAAATTTGTTGGCTAAAATTCCGAAGGTATTTTCTACTACTCGGCGTGATCTGCTCAATCTATAATTAAAAATTTTGTTGGCATTTGCTGACCTTTCCCCGTATGGCTTTAAAATTCTTGAAGTCAATCTAAAAGCGTCATCGGCAACAAACACAAATGGTACTTTCTTATCGGCTCCAGGCAAATCAGTATCCAGTGGAAAATCAAATCTATTATTTTTTATACCTTCACATAGTGATGATTCGTTCAATCAGCTGCGTCATTTGCTCTACTGTTTGAATAAATATTTACATAAAGGAAATTGTAATTTGCGTCTACAATAGCCAACAGAATGACGCTATGGAATTCTTTATAATTATAATAAAAAGATCCATATTCTTTCCTGCTTCTGATAGCGATACGTTTACCATCTGCATATATAAATAGAAGA
Organism: Phasia obesa; assembly: GCA_949628195.1. NCBI lineage: Eukaryota > Metazoa > Arthropoda > Insecta > Diptera > Tachinidae > Phasia > Phasia obesa. The sequence goes on along the minus strand of OX451218.1, from coordinate 62,389,582 downwards.
TTAATTTTAATTATTTATAAAAAATTATGTTCATTTTACCTATGGCTCCTAAGCAAAAGGAAAATTCCATTTCCGCTCAGCAATGTTTTTCCAGTCATTTTTATTTTGTGGAACCTTAAATAGAAATTTCGTCTGAAATGACATACATTCACACACATGGAAAAATTTATACACACTTTCAAAAATCGTCTCTTAAAGTTGAGTAAATAGCTTCGATTTTTTCAGGGATAATTAAACCTATAGACGATGCAGAAATCCGTAATCCATATGACAACTGCTGAAATTTTTCTCCCGTGGCGAGAAATCTTAAAGTTAACAGCAATCTGAAATGAAAAGATACTATTAATTTTTAGTTACAGTGTCTACAAGCAATTGCTATCACCTTGCACTAGGTGAAATGGCTTCACGCATTTCAGTGTTCTGCCTTGAAATAATGGGGAGACACTTTTTCTAACAATTCACAAAATGAAGTGTACGACATTCTTGAAATATTTTGGAATGCTTTTGGATCTTCCAAGCGAAGCTCATTCATAGCTTGAAGTTAAACCAAGTCCAGAATCCCTTCGAAGCAACCATTTTTGGCTCCAAATAGTGCGATTTCTTTTTTTCTTTTCTTTTTTAATTTTTGATTTTAATTTAATTGCTGTTACAATTGAAATAAGACTGCACAATTCAATTATTTTAGTTTTTGAATCCATTTTTCAAATAATCACTTTTAACAAAAAACAATTTTAATTAATTTTGCAAACAGATCAGCTGTTGTAAACAAACAAAATTTATGTCAGACGTAATTGTACATGTACGTTTGTGACCAAATGTTAAAAGTCTTCTGTAAAATAACAATTTTGACAGACATGCAGAAATACATCTGACTCACACAGTTAAAAAGTCAGATGTAAAAAACATGTCGTGTATTGGTAGCTTTACTCCCAAATTTTGTAAACGCTCTACAGGTCATACGGTATAACATTCAGTGTGTTGGTTTATGGAGATAAAGAGCTGCATATATTTTGGCTATAATCGGGAAGTGGCAAGGGGTAGTTTACCTAACACCCCAAACCGGGCAGATCCAACAAATAGTGTTTTATTCTTCTATTAATGTAACATTACATTTTCACAAAAAACAGATGGAGTTTTGGAGAATCGTAGCGATATACCGCACGCTAGAGAAAACAGTATGTCTGAGTGGCAGATGAGGTGGATATCAATTGTCAATGGTAGATGGACCTATGCGCTGATACCTAATGTAAAAGTGGGGTAAGACAGGCAGCATGGGTACGTAAACTATTACCTTACGCAATTTTTGAGTGGGCACGGTTGTTTTCGTTCATATTTATTTCGTTTCTGACTTAATAGGTCTCATTTTTATCTGTGCTGTAGTCAGCATGTCCACGTTTTCAATCAGAGCGCGTGAAATTGCAAAGCTTGATAGGCAGAAATACAAGAATTATAAAAGACAATATTACGCCATGCGCATGTTTTCCAGTTAGATGACGTTGTTCGGCCAATGCAAGGTTGCCAAGTATGTTATCAACAAAATGCTTCAAATAAGTACGTACAAATAAATCTAAGTAATAGGAAAAAGTTGACAACCCTGGAAATAAACTCTCAATATTTATATTAAAAACTTTCATAATTTATAGTTATACTCACAATCAGCCAATAGCCAATAGGAAGACAGTTTCGTGACGTCATTAGGCCGACATGTGCCGAAAATTTCATTTTTTTTTTGGGATGGCGAAACCTTGCCTTCTATCGTCCTTGGAGAAATATATGTATGTGTAGATAACATAGTACAGATCATGTTGTTATTACTAGATTACTGGCAGTATGTCTGTGAATTCGTTAAGATTGTTCATTGCATCAAAATATAGGAATACATACATACATACATACATACATACATACATACATACATACATACATACATACATACATACATACATACCTACTTTCAAAATGTAACTTTTTATGAAAAAAATTCAAATTTTTCAATTTTGCCCTGATAATACTGCTTCCCAATATGATTTTGTGTGGTCCTAAAACGAATAAATAAATGAACGAATTTATAAATGAAACACAGGCTTATGCCGAGTAATTTAATGTGTCGCATGATACAAACTGAGTATTATATCCCTCGTCTAAAATTCCGCATAAAAAAGCTTATACGTTATTGTAAAACGTGCATAATACATAAGATACAATCCTGTTCTCAGATTATGGCAGCCCTGCCATCCGATCGATGTTTTCTCTCTTTTCCGTTTCATGTTACTGGTGTCGATTTCGCAGGACCATTTGAGCTTAAAAGTTCGACTCTTTGAAAGGCTTCGATTATAAATGGTTACGCATGCATCTTCGTATGTTTCTCTACAAAAGCGGTGCATTTAGAGCCTTGCTCGAGTCTAACTAATGCTGCGTTTCAGGCAACCTTTTCACGATTTGTTGGCCGACGAGGTCTTCCTCAGAAAATAGTGTCCGACAATGGACGGAATTTTGTAGGCGCGAATCGAGCATTCCGGAGAGAATGCTTGTATTTTTATTAACTCAGTATCGGAAGAGATTGCTGGAAAATATGTTACACAGGGCTTTGAATGGTCATTAATTCCGCCCCAGGCCCCTCATATGCGTCGGATCGGGGAATCAGCCGTCAAAAGCTTTAAATATTATTTGAAAAGAATTTCTGGCTCTCATAGTTTTACTTTCGAAGAGTTCGCTACTGTATTAGCTCGTATAGAAGGCGTATTAAATTCGCGTCCCATATCCGCTGTCTCTGAAGACCCGTCTGATTTAACGGCTCTTACTCCCGGACACTTTCTCCGGGGTGGTCCTCTTATGGCTCTCCCTGAACCATCCTGCGAAAACCTGTCTCTAATTAATCGTTGGGAAAAACTGAAGTTTGGGGTTCAGACAAAAATGTTAGAGTTGTGGATATACGTACAGCAATTGGTATCGTAACTCGCGCCTTCGCTAAGCTTTGCTATCTACTTTATAATAATGTAACTAATATCAATGACGGCAATCCAGCCAAATAAAGATCTACTTATTCCCATTCCTACCATCCTTTTTCCCATTATAGTTCTCGTTTTATAATTAACCGCTATTCGATTTCTAACATTACTTACTAGCTTTCTACTTCTAGGAGACGTTCTCAGGCACCTCGGGACCCAGCTGTTCACAAATGCCAATTGTGCCACCGATTTCACTCAATCCGATTTGGTAAAACGTTTTTGGCAATGCGCCCAGCCGAACGTAACATGGTGGCGCGGCGTTTCGAATATTGTTTGAATTTCTTTGCGCGGACACATCGGTATCGACAACAACCGTATCAACAACAACCGTATCAACAGCAACCGTAATGTTAGCAGCGACAATCGTCGCAACAACAGCAACAGGCATATTATGAGCAATAACCGTAACAGCAGCAGCCGCAGAAACAACAACACCACCAACCGGAATCAACCCAACCAACAAATTACATATATCTGAAGCCATTCGTTCTTTAGCGGATGTGCTATGCGCAACTTCATCTCAACAATAATTGCCACAGTGCACCGAGGGGCGCCATGGACAAATTAGCATATAGCTCTATTTTTCTTTTATATTTAATTGTTTATATTATCATTTTTATATTTCTAAATGATTTGTTAATTAAATGAAATATTGTCATAAATAGTTTCTAGCGTTTTTTATACTCAATGAATTTTATTATCACTAATTTACTTTTTATCACCAATATATTGGAAAAATAATTCTTGCAAAAAAAAAACCAACTTCAAAACAGACAAACTTAAAATCATGTTTCTTTAAGACGGTAACTATTGCGACACCCTGTAATTTCCGAATTCAAATTTTATACTAGTTATAGCGGTCGTAGCAATACAGGTTCATTGTAAATTTCAACCGTCTGTCTGTAACGGTTTAAATTTTGTTATTTAAGCAAATTAATTTTTTTTGTTGTTTTTTCTCTTCTTTTTTTACTGAATCCGCGAACGGATCGAGTGTTCTTTTTTTTCCCCCGGAACTACAATCGTTTCAAGGAGCTTGCCTCCATTGGAAAGAAAACATCTAGTAGATACAAACGCCCACTTCAAGATGATTTTATACCCCTACCAACAATTACAAATGAAGGAAATCTTCCTCGCTACTTTGTTGCTACTTCAACTAACGGAAACGAGGATGGCATAACCGCTTATTTGGCATCCTACAAAGTATTTCAAGTGGAACGCGGTTTGAACTACATTTCTTCTAATGGACTGGAGGTAATTGAAATGGAGATCTTTTCATTAAAGTACCTGATAATAAAACAGCAGAAAATTTCCTTCGACATCATTCCAGTTAAAATAACTCTGCATAAAACACTTAACACCATACAGGGAAGAATATTCTCAAGGAAATTAATAAGCATCCCACAAGAAGAACTTCTTTTGTCACTTAAAGAACAAAAAGTGGTTGATAACGATAATATAATGAAAAAAGATGGCGATAAAATGGTAGCAACAGAATCTGCAATTATTACTTTTGACCCCTTACACCGCCCCAAAAAATTAAGACTTGGTTGGGAATAAGTTTCTGTCGAAGAATTTATATCGAATCCCATGAGATAAAACTTTATCGATAAAAAAGGAATATGTAAATACTAATCATACTGTATAACAAAAAAAAAAATTCATCTGTTACAGATTTAACAGAAAATAATTAAAAAACAAACGAAATATCTAACCTTACTCATAAAGTACAAGTAAATCAACCAATCAACCAAAAACTAAATGTTTATTAACCTCACTGCTCTCTCAACAAATTTCACTCAACAACTCATTAGAATCAATTAATCAAATAGAAAAAAAAAACTCAAAACATTTGAAACACTGAAGACGAAGAATTCTTTAGTGATGACATTGAGGATTACCATGCAACTATGATGATCGACAAAAATATAAGTGAAGATACTATTACGTATAAAAGAAATTAGTGAAGGTTTGAGGTTTTTTACTCCAACAAAAGAGAATATGGACAGAGATGGAGAAAAGTCCCCATGTACCAAACTGTTTAAACACAATTATAACACCGAAAATTTACAAGAAAACATTGCCAAAAAAAAAAAATAAGAAAAAATAAAAATTTATGTATGGAATGAATACTGGTATAAACCTAAATTTATTGCAGTGGAATATAAAAGGTTTTATAAATAACAAGTACGCTCTAGAAGTATTAGTTGCCAAACATAAACCAACCATCATAGTCTTACAAGAGACTCATATCACAAAAAACAACTTACACCTCTTACACTTACCGGGATTCAATGTTTTTTACCACAACAAAGATTATGCGTACGCAAAATCTGGTGTGGCTATTCTTGTGAAAAATAGTCTTAATGTGAGACAACATCTTACTACAAATGAAGACATTTTGTTTCATTCGATAATAATTAAATGTGGCAGATTTCTACAAATAGCAAACGTATACAAGGAATGTGACTTATCTTAAATTCCGCAAATGATTGATAGCATCCCGTTTATGAATGACGCATATCACATTGTGCGTGGTGACCTAAGCTCCCAAAATCCCCTTTGGGGCTATACTCGTGTACTCCTAGTGGTACCATGTGGGAAAAATTTGCAGATGAACGAGATTTGCTCATACTAAATGATGGATCACCTACTTTATTTAATACAAGAAATACATTAACCTCTGTCGGTGTTACAATGTGCAGTGTAGATCTTGCTCCTGGTCTAGGTTGTCGGTGTTACAATGTGCAGTGTAGATCTTGCTCCCGGTCTAGGTTGGTGTTACTTTGATTATAATCAAAAGTAACGCAGACATGCAAATTTTGAGGAAATATATACCCCGTTTTCAAGAACAAAATGCAAACTGGACACTTTTCGGTAACAAGGTTGCAAGCTTCAATGAAAAGGTTGAAATATCAACAAATATAAATAAAGAAGCAACGCAAATAAATCGAATCATGAGAAGCGCAGCGAACGAATCTATTCCAATCGGTCGCAAATCCAATAATATTAATAATCAAATTTAGTTTTACTCGAAGATTGCTAAATTAATAAGTTTGAGGCAAAATGCTTTGAAACATTTTAAAAGATGTCGGAGCCAGCAGAATGCCTTAGAATGTCGCAGAGCCTGTGCCAAAGCCAAAAGAAAAAGTAGGACAACGAAAAGGTCGACCTGGGAAAATGTCCTTAATTCTCTTAATCCAACCATGGACGTTTACTTTTTGTGGCTTAATGTAAAGAATTTAAGAACAAATAAATTGGACAATTTTCCTACAATTGTCATTGGTGAATATGTATGTATTTTCGCACCCTCAAGAAATAGCAGACCGTTTTGCACGTTTTTGGTCGTCGTTAAGTTCGGATAGCGCATTTAAGCCTGAAGTAATGGGATCAAAAAACTTGGATTTTAGTGGACTATATCAGCATAGCAGCAAATTTTATAAAATGATCGAGAGAATATAATTTTTTGAGTTGGATGACGTACTAAAAACTCTTAAGGGATCGACACCGGGAAACGATAAAATCACCTATTCTATGATTAAAAATATTCCTTTTGAAATGAAAGCTCGCCTAATTAATTTATACAAAAATATATTGGAAAGTGAGATTTTTCCGCACCAATGTAAAACAGCCACACTTTCTCCCATTCCTAAACCTAATAAAAAGTCCGAACCTGCTTGAGGGCTACCGTCCAATTTCTCTTTTACCAGTTATCTCTAAGGTCTTTGAGAAGAAAACTCCAGAAGATTTTGGAAACTTACCAGGCATAAAATTAATAATTCTCATCATGCTTTTCTACCAAGACGTGGAACTCACACCATCAATTAGAAGAAATTTTACGTTCTAATTTAAAGAACAAAAAACACTATAGTTATCGCAGAGGACATTGAGAAAGGTTTTGACCGTGTGATTCTGACGAATGTACTGCTTGAACTAAAATATTGAGGAATTCCTTTGAAAATAATAACACTCTTAAAATCGTTTCTAACGAATCGCGCCATGCAAGTTAAGGTCGATGGTTTGTTCTCACCTTACCCACTTGATAATGGATTACCACAGGGATCGCCTCTATCGGTTGTCCTATTTACAATATACGCAAACTCATTGGCTAAAGCACTACAAGATTCACCTGGTATTGACTACGTTGGGATTTATGCAGACAACATTTTTGCAGTATCTTCTGGAAGACCCGAAAGAGTGCGTAAGCATCTTAATCGCAAAGTTAAACAATGGGCGGACAGCAGAGGCGCGGTAGTACCTGCCGAAAAGACGGAATTGCTACACCTTTGCAGACATCGAGACTGCAACGACACAAGCATTAACATTAGAGATGGAAACATAATTATTCTTGAAGAAATGAGAGTACTCGGTATTTTATTTACAAGAAATATGCTGTGGAATAACCATATCAAACTTTTAGCAAACAAACTCGCAAAAAATTAAGAACCCCTTTTAAAGCTTATTTGTTCGAGAAACAAGGGCCCTCATATTGAGACTGTTTTAAGCATCTGTAAGGCACTAGCTATCGAAAGCCTTCGATATCGCTGGATATCAAAGAAGAAAATCAATAAACTGAATACTGCTCTCAACAACTGTTTTAGATGTGCTTCAGGCTTTCTCCGTGCTACACAAATACATCTTTTAAGATTTGAGGCTGATTTTACAGAATTCAATTTCCTTCTTGAAAAGAGATCAGTAACTATGGCATTAAGATCAATAACAATCAGTAGCGATGGCTTACACGAGACCTTCTGGAGAAACCTCTTTTATCAGTTACATCATCAAATGCCATAGGAAAGATAATTGGTTTATTACGGCAATCTGAAATCTCAATACCGTCGAAACCTTCTTCACCTGTTATTTCAAATAACTTTTTGAAGATAGATGAGAGTCTATCTAGTTTTTGTATCTCAGTTATCAGCGATAAAAGATGCAGTTAACTACGCAACTCAGAAAATCGGGAAAACTATTATATGCACCGACAGCCTAAGTGCCATAAAAAGTATTAAGAAAAACCGACTGCATACAAAATGGTCGTATAAAAAATCGCCCAAAAACAAAAATGAAAAATTGCCGAATGAATAATCACCCTAAAGAAATGAAAGATTGCCCAAAAAAGAAAAATGGAAATTTGGCCCAAAAATTGTGAAAAATACCCAAATGTATGTAAATGAATTATCGCATAAATTTATTTATAGTTTTCTTATTAAATATAAAAATGTCAATAGTTTTAGTAAGGGCATTGATATTGGTTTAATTTATCGAGAAAGCTTTCAGCTTGCAACTTCTGTATGTAATCTCTGATCAAAATCCAAGAAAGCTGCTGCTTCTGGGGGTGCTGCCAAAGGAACTCTGAGTAACCGTGGTCACGGTCGCTACAAACTTTGCGAAATTAAATCGTTGATTTAAATTAATTAAACCGTTGATTGAATTCATCGAGCAAGCTTTGAGAAGAAGTTGTATGTAATCTGTGATCACAGTCTGTTAGGAAGCGTTTTGGTACCAAGTTAAATATATTGTTGCCAATGTACGCAAATAAATATTGTATGCGTTCATTAAAATAAATATGAAAGGTAATATATGTGAATAAAAAAAAAAAAATAATAAAGGTACAAATAGTTTGCTAATATGAGTTAAAATTAATTATTTAAATTAATAAATTAATTATTGTTTATTGTTAAGCTTTATAATTAGGCGCCGCAGGCCAAAAATTTGTATAAAATATGAAAAATATAAAAAAATAGAAAACAATTTTTTTCGTTCTTATAGCAAAAAACCCGCAAAATGTTTTTATATGGTTTGTAAGTACATATCATAGAAAATTCCAAAATTTTTTTTTACCCAAGCTTCCCCAAACGGGATTTGAATTTCTACTTGAAAGTGAAAAATGATTGTTTTAACCTGTCGTTGAAGGTTTCATTGAAAAAATATTACTATTGTTATGTTAGGAAAATACAAAAATTTAATTAAACAATTTTTTTTTCAGTTCTTACCACTGTTTTCAAAAACTTAAAAAAACTTCAACTTTGATAACGCACAACTCGAAAAGTAGATAACATAGAAGAATGAAGAAGATAATTAGTGATGCACAATTTTGTTTACTATAACCTGAAATAGAATACTTTCAAAAAACATAAATTTTCAATTAAGAGCCATTATAGGGAATTTCAACCCAACGTGAAACGCCACGGCATTCAAAATATTTAATACTAATGATTATGTAAATAATTCATCATTTAAATTATCAATTAATTTTTTTTATTTGCCTTTTTGTTAACTACTTTTGCTAATTTTTAAACTGAATACGAATTTTTGAGCGTATGTATGTATATGGTCTAGTCACTCGGCGCCTTTGTATTATGTTTTATAAATAAACTTTATGAAATATATATGTATGTAATAAATAAATAAATAATTATGCGATATTTTGATGATATGTTTTTCATAATTTTTTTTCTTTTGTTAGTCTATACCTTAAGTTTATTTTATTATCAGCTTTTGAAGCAGCTAACAAAATGTCAAACTAAAACATACAATTGCAGTGTCAAGACTTGTGTTTAGTTTGTTAAATAACTTGTATAAATACGTAAAATTTTAGTAGTCGGAACGCCACTCTTTATATGTATGTAAGTCTGATCACTGTGATAGTGTTGTATGTAACTATTTCACTGTACTTACAGATAGGGATGAAACGATTCGAGTAATTAGAAGTACATACTCGATACTTTTCCTTCGATGCTGAGCATCGATACTTTACCACCGAGTACCAAGTAGGTATCGGTAAAAAAGTACTCGTATTGGTGAAAACTACGTCAATATCAAGGCGAATTCATAACAGGTAAACTCGAGAGCTCAGCTGACTAATTTTTGTCTTCATCTTCCAGGGTCAAAATGTACTAAATTTTTTTGTTTTTACAGATTAAAATAATTTATACAAAAACAAAATGCACGTATTTTTATTACAGAGTTGTACTCTTTTTCGCCGCGAATCTACCTTGTTTATTGTGCGATGGTCAATATAGTTTTATATTGACGTACAATAACATAAAACAAAATCAAATACAAATCAATGTGTCACTCTTGACATTTGGACAGAAACCATAAATAAAAAACAAACTGAATTCCTCAGCATTTATGTATATAACATTTTTTTATAAGCGAAGCAAAAGCAAAAAAAAAGAAGAGCAACTCATTTGCTTAAGCTTACTATGTATCTCTTTCTGCAGCAGAGCAATCAGCAAAGCAATTTTTTAAAAACGTTTGCTGTTGCTTAAGCAATAAGTTAATGTTTGTTTCTTCTTTTGCTGTTGCTGTAAAAGAATATTGGAAATCTTTATTTTGCAGATCTTCAAAATTTAGTTTTTTTTTCGATTTACATACACATGGCTCAGTAATTTGAATCTCTCACTGTCAAAGAATTTTCTTCCTTAAGACCATGGCATAATAATACAGGTAAAACTGTTATAACAGCTGTTTAAATTTGCTTATCTGAAAATGTCAAACCTTATATAAAACTCTGTTCGCGCACTTATGTACATAATAATTCTTGCAAAAAAAAACCGACTTCAAAACAGATAGAAGGGCACCAATTCTAAACTAAAAATGTAAGAAGTAATCTGTAAGAATTAGATTTAAACCAAATAAAAGATCCGCCAAAATTAGAGGGAAAAAATAAAGACTATTGAATGTCAAGCCTCTCCCTATTACTGTTTAAAAGTTAAGTTATTTTCACCAGCATCCGTCTTGTATGGGGACACCATTCAAGCCTCTGTCTATAACGGTTTCAGAGATAGGGGCACACAGATCAAATAACATAACCTATTCGGACACCCTCTAATTTACAATGTTAAATTAAAGACCTGTTGTTATAGAGGACTTGGTCACAAAGATTCTTTGTAAATTTCAACTATCTGTCTATAACGGTTAAAAAGTTTAACCATATATATCAAATTACATGAACTATTGGGACACCCTTTACATTACAATTCCAAATATTTATGCTTTTTATTATACCAGATAAAGTAGTGGACATTCTGCCTAATTTTCAAGTGTTTGTGTTTAACGGTTCAAAAGATAGGGTCATATAGATCAAATTACGTAATTTATGGGGACACCCTTTAATTTCTAACTTCAAATTGTATACTTGCTATAGTGGACTTTGCAATACAGGTTCCTTGTAAATTTCAGCTGTCTGTCTCTAACAGTTCAAAAGTTTGGCCACATACATAGAATTACATTAACTATTGGGACACCCTTTAAGTTCCAAATTCAAAATTTTATACTTTTTGTTATAGCTGACTTAGCACTACAGGTTCTTCGTAAATTTCAGCGGTCTGTGTACAAATATTCAAAAGTATGGCCATATACATCAAATTAAATGAACTATTGGAGCACCCTTTAATTTAAAATTTTAAGTATTTATACATTTTATTATAACGGTCATAGTAGTCGACATTCTGTCAAATTTTCAAGGTTAAGTCTATAACGGTTCAAAAGATAGACCCAAATAGGTCATATTATGTCACCTATGGGGACACCCTTTAAATTTTAAATTTATTTTTTTATTCATTTCTGCTGTTGGGAGCTATAGCGGCACGCAGTTTTTTAAAATTTTAATTTGCTGCCCTTTACGGTTCTTAATACACGTAAAAAACATGTATGTTGTATGGGGACACCCTTTAATTTTTAATATAATGAACTGTTTTTAAAATGGGACCAACCTTGAAGCATAACCTTTCAAATAAAGCAAAAAATTTTAAAATCGGTTCAGAAATGGCTGAGTTCTGCGGTTACATACATAAAAAAAAGCAACATTCAGACGAAAGATAACCTCCTTCTTTTTTGAAGTCGGTTAAAAATTTGTAATAATTAAAAAAAAAATTAATTTTAATCAATGCATTGTGAACTATTTGCTGTATTATATTCAATCCTTAATTTAACTTGCAATGTTTATGTTTTTTAGGTAAAACTTTTCAACTAAAATCAGTTCTCGTAGGCGACAATTCGATATTCGGCATAACCCTATGACAATAAAATAATATGCTCAGCTGGATTTGATGCTGCTGTAGGGCCATGTGCAGCTCTCAATTCCTGACTTGCTGAAAGCAGCCATATCGACTTTAGGTTCGTTAGATTTAGTTTATAAGTACTGCATGTTTATTTAGGTGTCCTCCTACATACATATATCTACAGGGCCCTTGTATATCGACACTCTTTTAATGGGGGCGAAACCCACAATGTAAGGGCTCTTTTGAATAATGACAGTCTGCCTTGGTTATTATATTATGGCTTGTACAGGTGACCAACCAGAATAACTTTGAAATCTGTACTTAAGCCATTTTAATCTTGAACAAAATGAATTATTGGAGATTGATCTTTATAAATTTTAACTTAGATATGATTACTTATGTTTAACAAATATCTAAAATCTTTTTATACTTCTATGTACGGAGTATTAAATATTTAAAACCTTTTCTTAAAAATGCTTCCTTTTACATATAATTTATTTTAATTATTTAAAGTAAACCAGTTTTATTTTTTATTATAATGTTTAATTGTTTTTATTATAAATAATAATTTGTAATAGAAGTGTTTGCGAACACAGCTCATGTTATTTATATTTTTCTTTATACATATTTTAGTAAAATATTTTGACACAGTCGGACATAAACAGGTTGTTTAGTTTTTTTTTTAATTCGCCATGCATATACGTGTATTATGGTACCATGCTTAAGACTGAAGCAGAGAGTAACAGCAAATAACAGCAATCGTAGTCAGCCACTACTTCACAGTAAAGAGTTAAGCATAAGCAATAATTCTTGCAAAAAAAAACCGACTTCAAAACAGATAGAAGGGCACCAATTCTAAACTAAAAATGTAAGAATAATCTGTAAGAATTAGATTTAAACCAAATAAAAGATGCGCCAAAATTAGAGGGAAAAAATAAAGACTATTGAATGTCAAGCCTCTCCCTATTACTGTTTAAAAGTTAAGTTATTTTCACCAGCATCCGTGTTGTATGGGGACACCATTCAAGCCTCTGTCTATAACGGTTTCAAAGATAGGGGCACACAGATCAAATAACATAACCTATTCGGACACCCTTTAATTTACAATGTTAAATTAAAGACTTGTTGTTATAGAGGACTTGGTCACAAAGATTCTTTGTAAATTTCAACTATCTGTCTATAACGGTTAAAAAGTTTAACGGTTGTGTTTAACGGTTCAAAAGATAGGGTCATATAGATCAAATTACGTAATTTATGGGGACACCCTTTAATTTCTAACTTCAAATTGTATACTTGCTATAGTGGACTTTGCAATGCAGGTTCCTTGTAAATTTTAGCTGTCTGTCTCTAACAGTTCAAAAGTTTGGCCACATACATAGAATTATATTAACTATTGGGACACCCTTTAAGTTCCAAATTCAAAATTTTATACTTTTTGTTATAGCTGACTTATCACTACAGGTTCTTTGTAAATTTCAGCGGTCTGTGTACAACTATTCAAAAGTATGGCCATATACATCAAATTAAATGAACTATTGGAGCACCCTTTAATTTAAAATTTTGAGTATTTATACATTTTATTATAACGGTCATAGTAGTCGACATTCTGTCAAATTTTCAAGGTTTAGTCTATAACGGTTCAAAAGATAGACCCAAATAGGTCATATTATGTCACCTATGGGGACACCCTTTAAATTTTAAATTTATTTTTTTTATTAATTTTTGCTGTTGGGAGCTATAGCGGCACGCAATTTTTTAAAATTTTAATTTGCTGCCCTTTACGGTTCTTAATACACGTAAAAAACATGTATGTTGTATAGGGACACCCTTTAATTTTTAATATAATGAACTGTTTTTAAAATGGGACCAACCTTGAAGCATAACCTTTCAAATAAAGCAAAAAATTTTAAAATCGGTTCAGAAATGGCTGAGTTCTGCGGTTACATACATAAAAAAAAGCAACATTCAGACGAATAGATAACCTCCTTCTTTTTTGAAGTCGGTTAAAAAATAAAAATGAATTACAACTTATTGCTTAAGCAACAGCAAATGTTTTTAAAGTAATTGCTTTGCAGTAGAAAGAGGCATATAGCAAGCTTAAACAAATGAGTTGATCTTCTTTTTTTTTTTTGCTTTTGCTGCACACTTTTTCTAAGCAATTACATATGCATTGAAAACAGTCAAGCATTTTTAATCACTGCTTAAATTATATATTTCTATTGACTTACTTGCGTTGTGACGATTTCTGCTGTGAAGAAATTTCATTGTGATGCAAAAAATATGCAATGTTTTGTCCAAAAATATAATCCGACAAACTAAGAAAAAATTCAGAACAAACAGTTCAACTGCTTAAAGTCGTTTAAGTTTACAAAACAAAATTATGTCACTTTAGCGAAGATTTTACAAATAATATACATACATACATACATATGTATGTACATACTTATAGTGTCTTACATCGAAGCTTCAAAATTTTCATTCATCAGTGGAATGTATCACACAGTTGGAAACCAAACTATTGGGTGAATCAAGAAAAGATTTTGTATGATAGAATTCATGCAATGGATTTTGTATGATAGATACTTAGACTATGGATTCGCCTCAAATTTCGATTTATAAACATACACATCAGGTATCCTAGTTAATGTGCGAGGACCATACTGAAAACTAATAGTCATAGCCTTTAAGAGGTCAACGCAATGTCAATTTGTGGAAGTCTCCAACAAAGACTTCAGTTGTTGGATACTATGAATAATAATCCTGTTTGCTTTTTAAATAAAATGGAATAATTGTATAATTTAAAATCTATGTAAAAATTCGCATATTTTTGATACAAATCAAATTTAAAACCAAATGCGGTTTAATTTAAGCCTGTCTAATACCAAATCCCAAATTGTATTAATAATCCGATTCTACTCCTATATTATATTAAAAAGATCGACAAAGGTATTAATACAAAAGAATTTAAATAATTTTATTTAAATTATAAATCGCACGTCTCAATATTTTTTCTTCGAGTAAAACAAGTTTTTCAAAGCAATAAAAGTATTTTACAGTAGAGAACAAATCCTTATTACAACACCCCCTCTCAATTAGATAATTTTAACAATTCCCTAATTGCAACAAAATTACATTTCTCTAAGGCTTTTGCAAAGACATTAGTAACTTGATATTTCGTCGAAATTACTCTTTATCACGTCATCTCTTATGAAATGATGTTTAATGTCAATATGTATTGATCTTATACATTCTGAAATTTCCCATAGCAATGCAATCAGCATTATAATCATATAATAAAAAAGCTTGTTCAGTTGTTGTCACCTTGATGTCATCTAAAATGCCTTTCAACCATAAGCCTTCCTAAAGCAACATACTCAGCTTCGCTTGAAGAAGTAGCTAATGTTGTTTTTTTATTGCACGAAAATACCGAACATCCATATACATAGTATATGTACCCCCTGGTAGATTTTCGGCCGTCTGGGTTAGAAGCCCAATCAGCATTTTGTATGTAACTAACCAGAATATTATGGTTTTCTTTGATCTTTTCAAATTGTAGTTTCAGTGATTTAGCACCTCTGAGATATCTTAAAATTCCTTTTAAAACGGACGAATGCATCTCACCAAAATTCTCTTGATATCGACTCATATATTCAACAGCATAACAAATATCCGGTCGCACACGTAGCATCAAATACAACAAACTCCCCACAAATTCTCGATATGGTTTATTGCAAGATTCACCTCAGCACGTGGTAATTGTAGTCCTTTTTCCATATAGTATGAATTAAGTTACATTCTGTCATTGCAAATTCTGATATTTTTCAATACTTGAAGTTTGACAGATACATTTTGCCGTTTTGAATGTCATAATCATTTTTTATACCAAGGAAATAATTAAGTTTTCCACAGTCAGGCATTTCAAAAACTTCAGATAGTTTTTTCTTAACACGTTCAACTTTACAGCAATCGTTTTCCTCAATTAAAAGGTTATCTATATATATAACGTAACAGTAATATTATTTTACTTTCACTACACTTTACATAAAGACAATAATCGTGTTGTGATTTTGTAGAGCAAAGTTCTTCAAGAACTGTATTAATTTTATTATTTCAACACCTAGAACTTTGTTTTAAACCGTACAAGAATTTAATTAGCTTTAAGGGCTCTCCCGACTCCGGTTTCATTCCTTCTGGTACTTCCATGTAAATTTCTTCTTTAAGTTCACAATGTAACACCAACAGCCAATACTGTACGAAATGTGCTTAGTTTTCAGTATTGCCAAAACTATTAAACCAATTCCCGCCAGAGTATACTTAAAAAAACGTTAGAAACCGCTAACTCGTCGAAAAAAAATGCTGACATAAACCGCTAAATAAATTTATAAATAATTTTTTTGTTTATTAAAAG
The DNA here is from genome assembly GCA_949628195.1 of Phasia obesa. NCBI lineage: Eukaryota > Metazoa > Arthropoda > Insecta > Diptera > Tachinidae > Phasia > Phasia obesa. The sequence goes on along the minus strand of OX451218.1, from coordinate 62,373,161 downwards.
TTTAAAGACAAAAGTTAAAACTAAATTAGGTAAAATACATACTACATGATTATCTGTAGTTAAAAATTTAGATAATTTAATCTATATCTATAAAAATACATATAAAGACAAAGAAACTTCATGCTTTAGCACATTGGAATTTTTTTCTTGAGTAAATCCATATTTCGAAGCATGATGTTTCTTTGTTGCAGCGTGTGCAATTAAGTCTGAAAATTTGCACATCCAATAACATTTACTGTACCGACAAGAAGCTTTTTTAGGATTTTTACACTTATTTATCCAATCTCTTAATTTTGGGTTAGTTTTCCATTCTTTTCTAAATTTGTGTTCATATTTAATCATTATCTATATATTTAAGACAGTAACTTTCTGTATGTCAGTATGCTGTGTTCGCTTCACGTAAAAACTACTGAATGAATTTTAATATAATTTTAAACACGGTTTCAAGTAGTGAAAGTACGCAATTTTACCGATTCAGTGAAAAAGTATAAGCCTTAAAATTTTATGTGGATTACTTTCAAAGCAAAATCAAAAATATTGTAAGGGCGCTGAAGAAGTGGCGGGAACAGATAGTAAATATATTTTTTAGTTATACTCATGTAGATATATGTGTCGCAAGATGACAAAAGGGACTTTATGTTGCCAGGTGTCGAAATTTAGTTTTCGATAAAGCACAAAATTCTGGAGTAAACGAATAAAAAACGCAAAAACTCAGAAATTGAAGTTTTTCTCTAAAAGTCTAGTTTTGAGATAATCGAGGTCAAAGTTGGACAACTAATTTGTGCAAATTTTCAGTCTTTAAGAGTGTCTAATTAAATATGTCCAACATAAAATAAAGTATATTTTTTAGTTGATCTGAAGACATCGTTTGGTACAACAGAAAACATGAAATTTTGTTTTGTCTTGTACTTAAAATTTTACCCTTGAAGCAGTTCATTCATTATTTCATTTACTATTTCATTTATTATACAATAGTTTCTAGTTAAACTTTAACGGAATTCAATTAAATACAACTCTGCATACTAACTTAAATAATATTTAAATTAACGGAAATAATATTGCACTGTTGTCACTTTTCACTAGTAATATTTAAATTAACGGATATATTTTGCATTGTTGCCACATTTCATTTGCTACTTTTGTTTACAACTGTGTTTAAAAATAGTATATAAGCAGCATGAATTTTATGAATAAAGTCACTTTGATTTCTGCCTTCAAACCGACAAGTATCTCTGTTCAGTACTAAGTTACCGGACTAGTACAAAGTTTTTTTGAAGTTCTTAAAGAAAAGTATAGTTAAGTAAATCAGTGCGTTTTACTTGTTCATTAAATGAACAAACCCTATAATCTTAGAAATAAGATTATTTCATTGGCGCCCAACTTAGTGGCTACGGAAACCACTTCTAAAGAAGTCAACTTGGAAGAAACTACACCAGAAGAAGAAAACGCAACAGAAGATAAACAAATCAACACCAAAAAGATGGCGACTTTTTCGGATGAACAATTCCAACAAATCCTGGCTGCAATGGCTGTAAACTCCAGAGGAGGATCCTTTTCACATTGCACTGCCCGTTTTAGAGGACAAAGAGATCCTTCTGCTGTTGAAGAGTTTCTATCAGCCATGTGTGTTTTCAAGGACATTGAAAAGATTTCTGATGTCGATGCATTACGTGGGATGCCTTTACTTTTGGAGGATTATGCTGCATCTTGGTGGATCGGTGTAAAAGACTCCATACAAACTTTCAAGCAAGCTACAGACCTTATTCGAAGGACGTTTACGCCTCCTGTTCCAGACTGGCGCATATATGCGGATTTTTTTGAATCCAAACAGCAGAAAGCAGAGCCAACTGATAGCTTTGTATGCAAGAAGAGACTTCTGCTTTCGCAGCTTAAAGATGCCCCAAGTGAAGACATTCAAATAAATATGTTGTATGGTCTTCTTAACATAAGTATAAGAGATCGTGTTCGTCGTGAAGCTGTCACTACATTTGAGGAATTGATTTCAGCCAGCCGTGATGCAGAAATGTTTCTTTTGGAGGTAAAATTAATCACTGCTACTGACGAAGAAAAGGAATAGCCAACCTCTAAACGCTGCAGTTTTTGCCGACTTAAGGGACATTCTATAGAAATGTGTTTTAAGAAGAAACAGCATGACGATCAGCGAAATCATCAACAAAAACCACAACGCAAGCAAGATGTTCACCAAAATCAACCGTTATTTTCAAATCAACCGCAGAAGCAGGATCTTGTCAAAAAGCCAATATTTTCTTGTTATGGGTGTGGTGCACCCGGGGTATATAGGTCAAACTGTCCTAATTGTAGTAGAAACCCAGCTGCCTCAGCCAGCCCACAGTATCTAGCATTTAACTCACTGTCATCAACTGTAATTGGACATTCATTACCAACAACTCATGTTGGATTCTTTGGTATTAAAGGTGAAGCTATTTTTGACAGTGGAGCAAAAACCAGTGTTGTCAGCCTAGAACTTACCAAAATACTCACCACAAATAAATGTCATTTTCAAGAAGTCCGCGCCGAAATTACTCTTGCCGACGGGTCCGTGTCAACAAACAAGGTTTTGTCAACTATCTGCGATATACTGATTGGAAACAGAGTACGCAAAATTAGGTTTATATGCCTTCCAAACGCCACAAAAAATAGAACGTTACTCGGCACGGATTTTCTCGAGCAAGCAGGTATAGTTCTTAATATGGCCCAAAAATTTTGGTATTTTGTGGACGAACCCAAATTAAAGTACAATTTTACAACACCTATGGAAACGACAATTTGTTCAATGCAAATTACTCAAGAGTCATCACCATGCACAAAAGTTTTGAAAGAGATTTCATCATTCATTGAAATTATGGAAGAGAAAAAAATACTTTCACCAATTCTTGGAACACCAAAAACCGAAAATGTTTCACTGTTGCCCAAAACGCCTTCATTTGAAAATCAAGATGATTCATATGCATCTCAAAAGCTTATTGAAGAAAAGTTAATGGCTAGGATTTTACCAACAACACAAGACTACGAAAAATCTCCACAGTACATACAATCCATATTTAAAACAAAAAATTCAAATGAAGTACAAACCCATCTAAACTCTTCCGCCATATGCAAACCGCCACCCAAAACTCGTAAAGTTGAAGAAACGTATGATTACTTTACACCCTTGTTTTCAATGGATATAAAAATTCTCCAAGATTCAGATGGTATTGACCTAACCGCCAAACAAAAAGACGATCTGAATAATGTGTTGGTAAAACATAAAATTATATTTGAAGAGCCATCCATTACTACGCCATATGCAGTTCATCGCATTCATACAGAAGAACATGATCCAATTTTAAAACAAGCAAGTGACAATGAACCTTTTATACTGGAAACAGACGCCAGTGGTTACGGTCTGGGAGCAGTTTTACTCCAGGGGGAGGGCCCTAATGAACACCCTATTGAATATACCAGTAGATTGTTGTCAAGCAGATACCCTGCCCAACCCATCAGAAAAATGAGAACCAGAGGTCGACCTAGAAAGTGAGTTTTGATGCTTCATCGGGACGCTTTTAGCATCAAAGGGGGAGACTGAAGCAGTTCATTAATTATTTCATTTACTATTTCATTTATTATACAATAGTTTCTAGTTAAACTTTAACGGAATTCAATTAAATACAACTCTGCATACTAACTTAAATAATATTTAAATTAACGGAAATAATATTGCACTGTTGTCACTTTTCACTGGTAATATTTAAAATAACGGATATATTTTGCATTGTTGCCACATTTCATTTGCTACTTTTGTTTACAACTGTGTTTAAAAATAGTATATATGATTTCTGCCTTCAAACCGACAAGTATCTCTGTTCAGTACTAAGTTACCGGACGAGTACAAAGTTTTTTTGAAGTTCTTAAAGAAAAGTATAGTTAAGTAAATCAGTGCGTTTTACTTGTTCATTAAATGAACAAACCCTATAATCTTAGAAATAAGATTATTTCACCCTGGCAATTTAAGTCCCTTTCGTCACATTATCTAGTCTACACTTGTATAGTTTAAATACATACCTACATAAATATATATATGTATATATATATATATATATATATATATATATGTATATATATATATATATATATATATATATATATATATGTATATATATATATATATATATATATATATATATATATATATATATATATATATATATATATATATACGATGATTAATATTTACTTTGTATGGGAGGTACCACGCCCACGTCGAATATCAAAAAATTAAGTACCCTATTTGACCATCCGTATATCCAATAATAAACTGTGAAAATTTCAGAAAGATCGCTTCACTGGTGTAGGCACCTATAGCTTTCCGACAAACAAACAAACAATGTGCGCCCCTGAAGGAAAACTGGGTACAAGTGTATTTGAGTCACTACATCTGTCGACTATTTTATTTTTTAGGTATATATATATATATATATATATATATATATATATATATATATATATATATATATATATATATATATTATATATATATATATATATATATATATATATATACTATATATATATATATATATATAAAGCTAAACGACAATAATTTCCAATGGCAAGTTTCTTTATATATCAGATACTACATAAAAAGTGTAGACGCTTTGTTGACAAGGCACCTAAAAAATAAAATAGTCGACAGATGTAGTGACTCAAATACACTTGTACCCAGTTTTCCTTCAGGGGCGCACATTGTTTGTTTGTATGTTTGTTTGTTTGTCGGAAAGCTATAGCTGCCTACACCCGTGAAGCGAACTTTCTGAAATTTTCACAGTTTATTATTGGATATACGGATGGTAAAATAGGGTACTTAATTTTTTGATATTCGACGTGGGCGTGGTACCTCCCATACAAAGTAAATATTAATCATCGTATATCTTGGTAACAGTAATAGCTAGCGTCTTGAAATTTCGCACCCGTAACCTATATATTAACTTAAATAGTTTAGCGAAACACAAACTGAATTGGAATAGTGGGTGTGGTACCTCCCATAAAAAGTAAATATTTATCATCGTATATCTTGGTAACGGTAATAGTTAGCGCCATTAAATTTTGCAACAGGAACCTCTATATTAACATGCATAGTTTAGAGAAAGATAAACCAGATTGGAATAGTGGGCGTGATACATCCCATACAAAGTGAAAAATTATTATCGTGTATCTAGAGAACTACAATAGCTAGCACCTTGGAATTTCGCACCAGTAACCCCCATATTAACGTACATAGTCAAAATAAACACAGACTGAATTAGAATAGTGGGCGTGGTACCTCCCATACAAAGTGAAAAATTATTATTAGAAAAAACATATTCTGGGTTGGAACGGTGGATCACGGTACCCCCTATGAAAGGTAAAAAATTATCATCCAGTATCTAGAGAACTAGGTAGCGTATGGGAATTTTTCATCAGTATCCCATATACGAAGATACATTGTTTATAGAAAAACAGACTGAATTCGAATGGTGGGCGTGGTACTTCCTATACAGAGTGAGAAATTATTATCGTGTACCTAGAAAACTGCAATAGATAGATCCTTGAGGCTTTGCACGATTAGCCCCTATGCTAATGCACATAGTCTACCAATATAAACTGGAATGGGGCAGTCGGCGTGGTACCTCCTAAACAAAGTGAGAAATTATTATCGTGTACCTGGAGAACTACAATAGATGGAGTCTTGAAACTTTGCACAAATAACCCTACTAATCATACTAATGTGCATAGTCTAGCAAAATACAGATAGCATTAGGATAGTGGTACCTCCCATAAAAAAGTTAAAAATTATTATCGTGTTAATATGTACAGTCAAGCAAAAAACAGATTGGTTGGGAACAGTAGACTTCGTACCTTGCATATAAACTAAAATATTTTTGATGTGAGAATAGCGTACGTTTTCGAGTTAGAGGTTGGCCATACTTTTCTTCCAAGTGTTTATTGTATTTTATGTGAATGGGTGTAGCGAAGCACACCGGGGATATCTAGTTTAAAATTAAGAGATTAAAACTGCGGAGTTTAATACTTAATTTATAACAAACAAATACTTAATGCATATATTTATTGATTAAAATATCCTATTTATTAAAGCCTTAAAACGCTACAAAACCGCTAACTAAAAAGTTTCACTGCTAAAAAAACCACTTAGCGGTTTTTTGAAATACTTCATATAGTTTGCATCTTTCACGTTTATCTTGCACTTTGATTGCATCATCTTTTTTTAAACTTTTTATATCATAATTTAATAAATGAATTAAAATATTAATAAGACGTGCTTTCATTTACATTCAACCGGCTACAACAAATTGGCGACGAGTGAGAAAGCCAGCGGTTATAAAAGTGCAAAAAGCCTATTGAAAGTACTAAATTCAATAGATTACATACAAAATGGATGCTCAACAATTTGAGAAAATGCTAGAAATGCAAAGGCAGATGCTCGAGCACATAAGGCTAACGACAAATGCTGCACCTATACATGGGCAAGGCACCGCCGCAAATACGATGCTAGTGCCAAATTTTGATTCGTTTGACTCCACTAAGAAGCCGTATAAAAATTACATAGAGTGGTTTGGAAATTTATATTTTTTTTTCGCAATTTTTATTTATTGTATCTTCAATATAATTGAACTATCAATAATTACTCATATCTTAAGTCTAAAAATATACTTGTTAAGTCCAACCAGTGCTGGACAAAAAAAAAGTATGTTTCACGGTTACTGTAATTTGTGGGTTATCCCTCTGATGTATGGATGAGAGAAGCAGTGTCCCTCCTTCTTAGTCGAATGTAACCAGGTTCAGTTAGTATGTTACGGGCCAGTGGATTCGGATGAGTTTCAAACTTCTTTAAATACCTTATGGCAAGTTTCGCTATTTCTGCTTTAACTGATGGCACGTTTAGATCTTTATGGATGTTCGAGTTTTTTATATACCAAGGAGCAGATGTAATTATACGAAGAATCTTATTTTGGCGCCTTTGAATTTTTTCTACGTTGGTAGCTGAGGCAGTGCCCCATAACTGAATACCATAAAACCATATTGGTTTTAGAATTTACTTGTATAATAAAAGTTTGCAATCTAAAGCTAGAGTAGAATTTCTGCCAATAAGCCAGTTTAGTTGGACTGCTTTTAACTTCATTTGTGTTAACTTTGTTTCTATGCGGCGTTTCCATGTAAGGCGCCGGTATGCCGATATATTTGACCTCTGAAAGCGGGGGTATCGTTTGGTTATTTATCCGAATAGGGGGCAAGATTCTCTACGCAGTGTGAAAGATATGTGAGTACATTTTTGTTCATTCACTTTTATTCTCCATTTCTTCAACCATTTTTCTAAATTGGATATGTGGTCTTGTAAATATCGTGATGCTACTTCGGGTCTTTCGTGAATGCTCAAAAAAGCTGTGTCGTCAGCAAATGTCGATGTGTGAACTCGGTTACTAGTTGGCATGTCTGAAGAATACAATAAGTATAAAAAGGGCCCCAATATACTACCTTGGGGAACTCCGGCTTCGATTGGCTGGGGTGAGCTCAAAAAATCTCGTTCTTTCACAATAAATTTTCGTTCGGTTAAATAACTATCTAGCAGCTTATATAGGTTTACGGGAAAATTCAGTTTTAGCTTATATATTAGGCGTTCATGCCATACCTTATCGAATGCTTGAGAAACGTCAATAAAAAGCGCAGAACAGTATTTTCTCTCTTCAAAAGTCTTCTTAACAACATTAACTAACCTGTGAGTTTGTTCGATCGTACTATGTTTTTTCCTGAAGCCGAATTGATGGTTTGGAATACATCCTTTATCACTTAGAATAGGGTTAAGCTTAGTTATTAACATCCTCTCAAACAGCTTTGACATATTTGACAAAAGGCTTATAGGTCTGTATGATTCAATTTTTGTGTGGTCTTTTCCTGGTTTAGGAATCATGGTAACCAAGGACACCTTCCACTCTGTGGGAAAGTACTCAAATCGTAAAATGGCATTAAAAATAAAAAGAACGATTCTGCGAGCTACACGGGGCAACTCAATTAACATCTTGTTACTGGTTTTATCAACGCCAGGGGCTTTTTTGGTGTTCAAATCCGTTATTGCCTTTTCAAGATCACCAAATTCAAATCTTATCGGTACTGCAGCACTAGCCTCGAGAACTGGCAACTCAACTATATCAGTCGATATATTTGGGGTAAAAACCTTTTTCAAATATCCAGCAAATAAATTTCCTTTTTCGGTATCACTCCTTGCCAAGCCTCCAGCTGAAGTTCGCAAGGGAGGCTTACGTAAGACTGGCCTTTTAAGGTTTCTACAAGCAGGCCATAACGAATAATCTGATTGAGGAGTTGAGTCTAGGTCTCCCAAATAGTTTTTCAGGGATGCTACTCTTCGAGATTCCAGCATGTCTCTTAGCCGGTTCGTGCATTCTTTAAGTCTGCTTTTGAGTTAAGGAGATCTCTGTGATTGCCATTCTCTACGAATTTTTCTTTTTTCAGCCAAGAGCCGTTCGATATGTGCAGAATAAATTTGATTGTATCTAGCTAATTGTCGGGTTATTGTTGAATGTTGGGCAGCTGATTTGAGGTTTTGGTCAAAATCAATAAGACTCCGCTCTACGTCTTCAGGTGTTCTTAGCGGGATGTTTTCCGAACAATGAGTACTAAGATACTTTCTATATTTCAACCAATTAATGCTTGTGATACTCATTGGTGATATGATGTTTTGTTTGTCCCATATATAGACGATAGTGGGTGAATGATTTGAGGATAATTCATATATAGACGATAGTGGGTGAATGATTTGAGGATAATTCAAGTGATGCTTCAGCTTTAATCGTTTCTCTTGGAATACCCTTAATCACGCCAAAATCAATAACATCCAGTATTTTTTGTCGATCAGTAGGCCAATAGGTGGGTTGTCCACTCGATATCACATTCAGACGCATTTTTGAAATTGTGTCAAACAAAACACGACCTTTTGGAGGTATTAGGCGTGATCCCCAAAACGCATGTTTAGCGTTGTAGTCGCCTGATAATATGAAACAGGAACCTAGTGATTTGAAGAAATCGCTGTATTGACTCGCTGATATTTGAAACCTAGGAGGTGAATAAATCGAAGAAATAACTAAGTTTTGATGAAATTCTTCAATGCAGATGTTTGTTGCTTGTAGGTAATCTTCACAAAAATCACACAGTAAATAATGTTTGATTCGAGCCTTTATTAGTATTACTGAACCACCACATGCTCTGCCACGGGGGTCTTTGGTGTCATATAAGATATAGCCATTTATTTTAAAAAAGCTATTTGTTGTTAAGTGAGTCTCTGCAACCAGCATGACATCAATTTGTTCCTTCTTAAGGAAGTACTCTAGTACATTTTTGTGTTGGCGCAAGCCGTTTGCGTTCCAGAACAGTTCATGGTTTGTTAAGTAACGCCTGCAACATAGTAGATTGCATGCGTACCATTTCTTGCATCATGCTGCTCATAGAGCTCATAAAACTGTTTATCGAATGCACTAATGTCTCGATGCTTGCTTCGAGACGATTAAAATTACCGGATGGTGTTTGTTCTTTAGGATGCGAATTAGTTGTTGGTGTTGGTTTATGTACTGAAGTATGATTTGTTTTTACCATATCAGCGTATGAAACATGTTGTGTTGTTGGTTGGGCTAACTGAGGATAATGAGCATTTGCTCGATATTGTTGGTGCTTAGCAGGAGTATTTAGTTTTTGAGTGGTTTTCCTTACCATGGAAAAAACTGGACAGCCTCTGTAGTTAGCAGTGTAGTTTCCACCGCAATTGCTACATTTTTTAACTTTCGAATCATCCCTTGCTTTGTCGCATTGGGCGGAACAATGTAGCTCGCCACATACAACGCAAACCGGAGGTAACTTACAGTAAGCCCTAGTATGACCATATTCTTGACAATTTAGACACTGGACAGGTCCTGGACGCTTATGCGGCTCCTCTACAGTTATTTTACGGTGTAACAGGTATTTTAGATTGTAAATGGGGTGCATTTCGTTCTTCTTCAATCTGATATCTCCAGGTTCCAGTTCAACGCGAAATAGTGGTTGGGGGACACGTTCCCGATTACGGAGATTATCTACACTTTTTATTTTAAAACCTGCTTTTTGGAGTCCGGCTCTTATTTCAGCTGGATCAACGTATGAATCTACACCTTTAATGACTACCTGTAGACCTTTGCTACTCTTCAGCTGATAGGTATAAAAGTTCTTTTTGCAGTTTTCAAACTCGATTACTGCTTTACGATAACTACTTTCATCAATAAATTGTATTTTTGTCTCATCAATGTTACCACGCTTGATGGGAATTCAATAAAATGAGTTCTCGCCAATAATTGTAATTAAATTTTTTATTAAATCGTTCGAATTTTTCTCCCTTAAATAAACTGGAGGTGGTTTGAACGACTTAATTGCCGTTTTATGTACACTTGTTTCACTATCTAAGATAGGAAAACGATTATGGGAATTTATTCCGTTAGAGTCCTTGTCTTTATGTACTTTAGACATTGGTGCAAGCTGCGAAGATTTAGGGCTTCGACCTCTTTTTAATACCTTAATGTATCTGTCCATTCTCACTTTCGTCTTAGGTTTTTCTACACTATCCATATTAGTTTTGGTAACACTTTGTACAAAAGGCGACTTGTTTGTAGTTATTTTATTGTCATTATTTTATTGTCATTATCATATTGTCATCAAAAGCGACGAACAAGATTGGGCACGTAAAACTGGCGTAGTGTTTAAACACAAATTATTTTCAGTTTTTTTGTTTTTATTTAAATCAAAATTGTCTACATTTTTGTTACTTAAATTAAAGAGGCTTATTGGCCCCTATTGTTTTTGTTTTATTTTTAAAGTAGCAAGATAATGCCGTTGTAAAAAAAGAAAAAAATGTTTACAGACAACTTTGTTGTTGTATTAAAAACAACTTTGTTTTTTGCTTTTGTTTGAATTTATTCACACTTTTTGTTTTTGTCAATTGCGAGCTTAAAAAAAATCGCGTCCACACTTATCAACGCACAAACTAAAACTGAAATTATATTGAAATGAACGGAATCAGTGCTAATAAGGAGTATTGTTACTGTATTGTTATTCGAGTATTGTTATCCTTTAACTATGGAGGTGGTAAATTTTACCCTTTCTTTTAATTTTCTTAAAAAACTCTCTTCTATGTGGCTCTAGTACTGTAATTCTATAAGTATCTTCTTGTATCACGATCATTGCTATTTGGGTGCATTTTGGCTGTTGTAGCGATAGCGTGAGAGGAGCAAATCACCACTTGTCCATACTTATGTAATTTTTTCTTTGAAAATATTTTACTACCACGTCATTGATAACGTAAGTATTCAATGTAAAAAAATTACCACACCTCCAACTTAAAGTTAGATTTATGCAGAATTATTTTTACCATTTTATCGTTGGCAACAAATTTATTTAGTAGTAATTTTTAGTTTGATCAATACTTTGTACTTAAATACAAATATTTTTGCAGAGAAATGTCAAATTTAAAAAAGCTTAGCGATTTAGATATATGTACATAGCTCAGGTTTTTGAAGATGATGGCGAATTTAGTGAAGTCGATGACGAATTTATCGGTTCAGACTCCGTCCCCCACCCCCGATGGAATCAGTTCCTGCTACTGGCACATTATGCTACATATGTCCCAGCAGATTAAAGTAAAAAAAAATACACTACCGTCTCTATTGTAGTAAACCAATGTGCATGGTAAGCAAACGTATATGCATACACTGCACAGAATCAAAATTAGACAAATGAAAAACCACCGAAAGGGGAACCAGCATTTTCTTTGTATGATTATTTTTTTCTATGATCTGTTTTTTTTTCTATTATAGTACACATATGGCTGTGAAAAAATGCTATTTAACATTCGTTATGTTTTAAATATTTTTTATGAGTTTTCGATGTTAAGTTTTTGTTATAATAAAAAATAGGCTTATGAATAAAATCGTTAAACTAAAAAAATTTTTTTTGCAATTTTTTATTTTTTTTTTATTGTAAACATTACCACTTCTTTTTAAAAACACATATAATTAAGAAAAAAGTTTTTTTTATTAAAAAATTTTAAAAATATTAAAAGGGGTAAAATTTACCACCACGTCAGAAGGTATGTCCCAAAATTTCACCTCCATATATATATAAATTACGACGAACTGCTCAAATTGCTGAAAGATTACTTCTCTCCAACCAAAAACATTCTCGTGGCTCAACATCGTTTTTTGTCTAAGTACCAGGCCGAACAACAAACAATTTCAGTTACCTCGTTACGTGCGGAAATTAGTGAGTGTGATTTCATGACCCCCTGTCCGTGCAACATATCTATTGCCACATTTTCTTGCGCGCACAATTTATACGTAGTGTGCGGGACAATCACATACATGAACAATTGCTACAAACAAGCTCCCCAAAGTTTGACGAAATTGTAGCGAAAGCTTTAGCCCTTGAAGCGGCCAAAATAGATACGAATGAGCAAGCTCATTCGCATCTATTCTGGTTCTTCCGCAAATGTTACTACAGACATAATTAAAATTTCTAAAAAATCTGCACAAAAGCGTCAAAACCAACAGAGTACTCGTCAAAAAGTCAATTATCAAGAATTAGGTATAAACGGGTTGTGTTTTCGTTGTGGGAAGAACAATCATCAAGCAAAAGAGTGTCGCACCAATAAAGCAAAGTTGAAGTGCTCCAAATGCAATAAATCTGGACATATAAGTAAAGTGTGCATTAGTTCCCTAAAACAAATTCTGGAAATCGATCACCTAACATCAATACGGTTAAAAATATTGAAGGTTTCGATTACGGTGTATACAAAATTATAGATGTTTATCAAAACATTTACAAAAATTCTAATTCTGAACGCTATTATGCATTCGTAAACGTGGAAGGGAGGCCTGTAAAATTCGAAGTTGACTCTGGATCTGGTTTTACGTTTCGACCAAGAAAACAGTTTGTGGAACTAAGTCTACATAACCAAGTATGTCCTACAAACGTGATTTTTCGATCTTATACTCAAAATACCTTTGTACCAGATGGCAAAGTACGTGTCAACATTGAATTTAACGGACTGTCAACATCAGATGAACTATACATTGTTCCTGACGGCTGTGCAGCGTTGTTGGGTAGAGCTTGGATTCGACGTCTCAAAATCAACTTGATTGAACTGGATTATGTGGATTCAGGTAAGACCACACCAAATATTTTCCATAATCATAATGTCATTGAAGACATTATGAACGAATTTTCTGATGTTTTTGAAGAAAAAATTGGATGCATACCCAATTATCAAATATCGTTAAAATTAAGAAACGATTGTACACCCGTTTATACAAAAGAGCGTCAGATACCATATGACTTAACAGAACGTGTAAATAAAGAATTAGATAGCCTGGAGAGTGCTGGTATAATTTCAAAAATTTCAAATAGTGATTGAGGTTCACCTTTAGTGATGATTCCAAAAGCGGATGGAGGAGTTCGGTTATGCGTATATTACAAAGTGGGAGTAAACCAACGTTTGGTAAACGCACATTACCCAATTCGCAAAATCGATCATATTTTCAACAATCTGCGCAAAATTTGTCTGTCGCCTTGATTTATATAAGGCTTATCTCCATCTTGCAGTAGATGAACCATCAAGTATTTTATAAACTATTTCCACGCATATAGGAACTTACCGATTGTCTTTTGGTATAAAAACAGCTCCCGCTGAATTTAATCGTACAATAGACCAAATCTTAAGAGATGTCCCCAAGAATTTTATTTTGACGACATCATTATTCATGGAAAGTCCATGGATGAGTGCACATCAAATTTAAAACGTTGTTTACTGCAACCATGGTATAATAATACAGGTATATGCAAGGCGAATTCAAAAAAACTAAGCAACCTGTTTTTGCCCGGCTGTGTCAAAATATTTTACTAAAATATAAAGAAAAATATAAATAATATGAGCTGTGTTCGCAAACATTTCTATGATAAATTATTTATTATAATAAAAATAATTAAACATTATAATGAAAATTCGAACAGTTTTTTCTTAATAATTAAAATAAATTATATGTAAAAGCAAGCGTGTTTAAGAAAAGGTTATAAATATTTTTTTGTTAGATATTTGTTTAACATAAGTAATGATATTTAATTTAAAAGTTAAAATTTATAAAGATCAATCTATAAAATCATTTTGATCAAGATTAAAATTACTTAAGTTTAGTTTTTAAAGTTATTTTGGCTAGTCACCTGTACAAGCCATAATACATATAAAGATAACCAAGGCACAATGTCATTATTTTAAAGAGCCCTTACATTGTAGGTTTCAATACACGACTGCTAAGTACGTTTCGCCTTCATTTAGAAGCTCTGTAGATATACAGGGAGGGACCCTGCAGATAAAGGAAGAACACCTAAATAAATATGGAGTACTTGTGTGCTAAATCTAAAGAGCCTAAAGCCGATAGACTGCTTTAAGCAAGTCAGGAATTGAGTGGGTTGCCTATAGCCCTAGTAGCAGGATCAAATCCAACTGACCATGTTATTTTATTTTATTATTTTCAGGTTATGCCGAATACCAAATTTCTGCCTACGAGAACTGATTTAAATTTAGTTGAAAAGTTTTAGTTAACAAACATACATATTTTTTCTTTTCCTTAAGTAAATATTGTAAGTTAAATAAAGGATTGAATAAAATACAGCAATTAGTTTACAATGCACTGATTAATATAAAAAAGAACTATTTTTTTTAGAAATTATTACTAATTTTTAAGTGCGCGAACAGAGTTTTATACGAGGTTTGACATTTTCAGATAAGCAAATTTAAACAGCTGTTCTAACAGTTTTACCTGTATTATTATACCATGACTGCAACTAAAAAAATACGACTTACATTTGAATCGATCAAAATGTTTATTTTTTCAAAATAAAATCTAATTCTTAGGGCATACGATCGAACACAACAAAATTTTTTAATTCAAAAATTAATGCAATTTTACAAATGCCAGAACCTGCAACAGCTGATGACGTCGGACGGTTCTTTGGTATGGTTACATACTACGGCAGATTTATTTCAAACGTGTCTACAATAACAGCCCCTTTACGAAAGCTGTTACACAAAAACGCTAAATTTAATTGGTCTAATGAGTGCAAAAATGCATTTAGCAAATTAAAACTAGAAATTGCAAGCGATGGTGTATTAATACACTAAAACCCAGAACTGCCACTTCAACTGGCTTGCGACGCAAGCCCTACTGGAATTGCGGGTGTATTATCATACGTTGTTGAAGGAGTTGATAGGCCGATTGCATTCGCTTCTCGATCTCTTACTAGTACAGAACAAAATTATTCTCAGTTGGATAGAGAAGCCTTGGCCATTTTTTACGCTGTTCAGTATTTTCACGAATACCTTTTTGGTCGACAGTTTAAACTCGTAACGGATAACCAGCCATTAATGAGAATATTTCATCAGATTAATAAGTTGCCCCAGATGACGTCAGCTCGTTTACAAAGATATGTACGTCGCGTTTTTAACCGGTTATAACTATGAAATTGTTCATAAAAATAGTACAGAAAACGTCAGTGCAGACTTTTTTTCAAGAGCACCATTAAAGAGCAATGAGAATTCCGTAAACTCAATTAACTATGAAGTACACCAATTATGTAATGTTTCTATCAGTCAAATTTCTTCGAAAAAACTAAATTTTAAAATAATTCAAGAAGAAACACAAAAGGATGAAACTCTTTCAGAAATGTTACATGAACTACGCCATGCAATCACTGATTCCGAATTCACCATAGAAGGGAATTCTTTATTCAAAGGTCAACGGATAGTGATACCAGCATCCTTACAAAATGCTGTCCTACAGGAACTTCATCATACACATACAGGTACGACAAAAATTAAACAATTAGCTAGACGTTACGTTTATTGGATGAAAATCGATAAAGATATCGAAAAATTTGTACGTGCGTGCCTTCCAATATGAATAGTCCAGCAAAGCGCCTCTTCATCCCTGGGAAGATCGAGACAACAACTGGCAGCGCACTCATATTGACTACGCTGCCCTTCGAACTTCATCAAGACTAAATCGTATGCCAATTTATTTGGAAGAGTACGTTATGGACTAGATCCGTCAACACCTGAGGGACATCTTCAAGCGTGGGAGAATTGTTATAACATAAATACTTTATGTGTAGCACCTTTGTTATAATTGTTAACTTCACGGAGTTACCAACACCTTGAAATACTTCATATCGACGCCTCCATTCTATAACATTCTAAGTCGAAAATGTGAGTTTTGAGTTACGAGCTCTCAAAGTTTTCAAGCGATATCTCATAAACTATATAAGATACGCCATTTGTTCATTCACTGTTTTTAGTAGAATTTGAGTAGAATTTTTATAGTATTTTCTGAATTTACAAATTTTAATTGGATCATAGTTAGAAATGATATAAAATGTTTTAGCACGTTGAACACATTTGCTATTGGTCGTCTAAGTGTACTTAGCATGTTTTTGATAGTTCTATTGTTTTTAAGTTAATCACCTAAGTATACATATATGTAATATTTTAGTTTGGACAACAATTTTAGAAGATTATATTTTTCTATATAGACGAATTTTTAGTTAAAATGTTATACAAAAAAAACTATTATTTTCTTTTTAAATTAATTTTATTCGTAAAACAAAAAAGAAAATTAAATATGTATAAATTCAGTTCAAACAAAAAGTAGTTATAACATAAATTCAAGCTTACTTAAAAATAATTATAAGAATAAAGATAACAGAAACAGTATTAATTCAGTATAACATTAAATAAGTAGAAACTATATTGTATTATTTTGTCGTCATTATCTGACACGACTACATATTCTTTTCCATTAAAACCATTAAGTTGTCTGTAGAAATTTTGGTAAAATTTTGAAATTAAATTTTGATCACACAGATATAAAAGATCTTTTCGTTTTTCTTCCGTTATAGGAAATCCGGATATGTATGCTTTTGGTATTTCTTCAATAACAATTTTATTTTCTTTTCTTCTCTTCCCAGTTTCATCATATGTCTTTATTTCTTTGAAATTCTCATCAAATTCAAATTTATAAAATAATTTATAATTTTGTTCTTTATAAGCTCTTATTTCTCGGATTTTTGATAGACATATTTTTCATTTTGTATATTTTTTGTCCAATTTGTTACAGAAGCAAATTGCTTGAAATCCAAAAAATCATCATGGTTCATTTCAATTACATTGTATAATGGCGGTGTTTTCTTAGCATTTCTTATCACGGAGTACCATTCTATCGGCGTGTATATTCTTTTATTTTTCTTGCACTTCTCTATAAGTGCATTACCACCATCGCCTTCATTTTGAGTATGACCCTTTTTTAAAAATTCGCAGATGAATATTCGATGTATTATATTTGCAGTCACTCCCGGGATATGCTTCTAAAAAATCAATTACTTAATATAAAAAAATTTAAATATATTAATATAAATATATCACATACCTAGTGAATCAGAATTTTCACTAGTTTTATCTTTATTTCCTGTCAAAAAAATCCAATATAAATAATCACAACATTTAACTTAAGTCGTGAATTTCTTACCAACACTTTCCTCACGATTTATTGAATTGAATTTATACTTTTTGATTCACCTTTTCCTAATAAAAAACTTATTAATTATTTTAGATAATTGGGAAATCTAATAAATAATACCTCTCACGTTATTTTGTGCTAAATTTATAATTTTTCTTGCACGCGAAATCATTTTATATCCGAAAATACGAAAATTAGGCGTCCGATTTGGTTGACTACTTTTTCCAAACTAAAACATCTTATATACACTTAAACGCACAAAATTCATTTTTTAGTTCTGGAAAAAACCTTTTAACTACACTTACAGACAAAAAAAAAAAAAGCACACTGAACATACCAAATACACATAGAAAACACAACGTTAAGAAATGTCCCTTCCATAACATACTAAGTCATCCTAGTTTTCAAGTCAATTTAAAATTGTCCAAGCAAAAGTATTCTAAGTGTACTTTAGAATGGAAAATTTTTAAAACTAAGTATGTGTGTAGTCTAAGTATATTTATGCCTTTAACTTTGGAACGGATTCGCCCATCTTAACCGAATTTTAACAGCATTTAAATTAGAGAACGTAGGATTCAAAAATTCAAGAACATTACAAACGTTCTAAGTACACTATACGTTATAGAATAGAGGCGTCTATATAGTTTGCATCTTTCACGTTTATCTTGCACTTTGATTGCATCATCTTTTTTTAAACTTTTTATATCATAATTTAATAAATGAATTAAAATATTAATAAGACGTGCTTTCATTTACATTCCACCGGCTACAACAGTAAGTTTCTTCATATGTCGAATTTTTGTAAGAAACCTTTTGCAACTAACCTTGCTTTTCTATTGGAGTCAGACTTAATAACAAAAGCCCTCTTATATTTAAGAATTTGTTTTTTACTTGGATTCTCAATAACATTCCAAACCTTTTTTTTCATAGAGCCCAATTCACTTCTTACTGCTTTAAGTAATTGCTCACGATGTAATGATTTTTCAATATCTGAGTATGATTTTGGAAATAGCTTCAAATATTGTTTCATATATCTCGGTAAGTTTTTTAATTGGAGGTCTTTTTAGACGTGTACTTTTTTTGTGTACAGCTTCTTGCTGTACCATCATTTCCAAACTGGGATATAAATTTGAGTTGCTATCAACCCACACAACGCCACTCATTTTCCGCCTCTTGTTAGTTAAGCTCTTCAATTTGCGCATCTAAGACATTTTCCTCATCACGCTTTGTTAATTGTGTGTTCGTTGTATTATTTTCAATTTGTTTTGAAGAAAAGCTCGATTCATCAAATTTGCAATCTCGTGAAAGTATTATAACTCTTTTCTTTTTATCCCAGCAATTTTTTATAACCATTTGGACAATATCCCACCATAGTATATTTCGTACTTTTGGAAACTAACTTCTTTCGTTTTTGGCATATCTAGCGCAGCCTTAAACCTTAAGTTTTGTTAGATCAGGTTAATTAAACCACATTTCTGCTAAAGTCTTATGACACAATAAAAACTTAGTAGAGCTTCTATTGATTAAATATGTACTTGTATATACTGCTTCACCCCACAATGATTTTGGCACGTTAACCTCAAACATGATTGCTCGAACTTTTTCAACTTCTGTTCGGTTGAACTTCTCTGCCACTCCATTGTGCTGAGGAGTATACGCCATTGTTTTAGAAATTTGAATGCCTTTACTTTTACAGTTTTGTATTTTAATTGTATTGTATTCTAATCTAATTTTATTCCTGACCTTGATCAACAGTTAAGAGAAAAAAATTATTGACAAATTTAGTATTTACAAGGGCATTCATTATATTCTTTAAATTTGTCAAAAACTTCGGATTTGTTTTTTATTAGGTAAACATGAGCAAAAGGAAATAAAGTAGTTTGAACCGTTATACTTTACAGGACTTATAGGACCACATATGTATATCGGAATGAATGTTTTCAATGGTCGGGTGGCTCTTCAGCGAGTTCCATCAAAGGGATCGCGACGTTATCAACTCTGTGTACATACTTCGCAAAAATCTTTTATCGTTTGATTTTGAATTCTATGATTAATTTAATGATCGTAAGCTTGTTTACTAATATGATGTCATAATAGACCTGTCTCAACTTTAGATAAGTTTGATACTGACCTTATTATCTTGATTTTTAGTTCAAATATGTTACCAACTCTTTTAGATGTAGTTATTATGTTCCCATTCTTTTCTATATTTGCTTCATTCTTTTTAAAATTGACTTAGATTCCAGCTCCCACAATACGATTCACAGACAAAAGATTTTCTCGGAAGTTTGAACTATATAAAACATTTTCAAGTGAATGTTAACACCATTGCACAAGGGGACAGAATCAAAAAATTTTGTAAATAACTCAGATATATATAAAGGGCTAGGCCGATAGGCACGAGCATAGCATAGGAGTATCTCAGCTTAAGTTTTGATGGTGGGCACCTTTCACTTGCCAGGGGTGGCGCTATGTGGTCTCAAGATGGTTTACCTAGCTCCTGCAAATTCTTTTAGAGCTTGACATTTCTTTAATTTTTGATGTTAGATGTTAATCAGTGTAAAAAGCCTATTACAAAAAGATGGCATGTCATTATTAAATAAATTTCCTTAAGCCCATTACGCAGCTCTACGGAATTTCAGATTGGAGTTTTTTGCCTTTATTTCTACAAAACTAAAATTCATCATGTGGTCGTTTGTAGAAATATAAATCATGAGTCGTATTTATAAAATTCGATTGTATATTGTACACAATAACATTATATCAACACATAAATGAAAAAAATAATGTTTTAAAAGTGTAAAACATAGATAGACAACTAAAAAGTCAAAAACCTAAGTCTATTGTCAAAAAACCTAAGTCTAAGAATGTATTGGTAGGCAAAATTGTATAAGTGTTGATTTAAAAAAAAAAAATCCACACAGCACCTAAACTGCACATATGTAGTTGTATAAAATATTTTGTAAAAATAGAATATTTTTTATATTAAATTTTTAATGTTAAAATTAAATTTTGCTTTTTAATAAAAATATGAATTTTGTATTTTTCTAATATATTTATGTGCAAAAAAACGTTAGATTAAATGCTAATTTTGAATATTTATTTTATTAATTTGAAAAGTTTCATCCCCTAGGTTAGGTTAGGTTAAGCAGGCAGCTCCAATACAGCTCACTTGGGTCCAAGTATTGGTCCCTTTGTGTAACCTGCAAAAGAGAACAGGAAAAAAAGAGGGAGAGATGGAAAAGAGAGAGAGAGAGAGAAAAGAGAAAAAGCGTTGAAAGAAGACATAAGATAAAGTCACAGACAGAGAGACAGACAAAAAAGTATAGAAGTAGATAGAGAAGAGTCAGAAGTGTGGGGAGGTAGCCAACGGAGGACAGGTTGGTCAAGCCAGGTTATTAACGAGATTGTCTATGCCTCGTAAAGTGTAGGTTGGTTAGAAAACCATCCGCTGCTTCTCAGAAAGGAGTTAATCCTGCTCGGTTCCAAAATGGAGACACAGGAGAGGCTTGCGAAGCACCTTTGTCCAAGGTATTGGAGGCGTTGGTATTCTAACGCAGGGCAGTGGCAAAGGAGGTGTTCGACAGTTTCCTCCTCTTCCTCATCCTGACAACTTCTACAGAAATCGTTGTAGTGCAGACCCATCCTTCTTGCATGAGTTCCGAATAGGCAATGCCCAGTGATCGTTGATATTAAATCGCGTAGCTGCATTTTTGGCAGCCGAAATAGCAAAGCCGTTTTTTTCTGATCTAGTATAGGCCAGATTGTCCTCGTCGTTTGACAAGTCGACTCATTGGACCATCTTACCTGGGCCAGATCGTATAAGGCTCGATTTATTCGATGCCCGCAAGCAGAGAGGGGAATGCCACAATAGACGTCAATAGCGCTATCGTTGAGCAAAGTTCCCTTCTTTGCCAGTTCATCAGCAACACAGTTGCCTACAATAGTCCCATGTCCCCGCACCCATTTAAGGGTGACTGTTGAATTTTCCGCCATTTTCCGCATTCCAGGACTAAGTTTGATGTGGTAAACACACCTGCTAAGGACAGAATTGCAGCTTTACTGTCGGTACAAAACCAGATATCCCTGTTGAATATTCTGTGGTACCTTAACCAGTTTGCCGCTCTTTTGATAGCAGATATTTCTGCTTGTGAGACGTTACAGTCATTTGGAAGTCTGAAACACATTTTGATTCCAAACTCTTCCATATAAACTCCACCCCCAACCCTATCACCCCTTTTAGAGCCATCCGTGTACACACAGACTGCTCCAGGTAGAGGTGCAGGACCCTCCGTCAAGTCAAAGACAAAGCTTCTTGTGAAGAAGGGTATTGGGGTACAGTAGTCAATAAGACCGGGAATGACGTTCATGATCCAGAGGATACTGGCATGACCCCATGCCCTATGGTTCCATGCATTTGTGACATTCAGTCTAACAGCTGTTTTCATAGCAAGCCCCCTGACCAGTTGGTCTACTGGTAGCCAATTGAGTATGGCAAAGAGTGCCTTAGTCGGTGTTGACCTAATTGCCCCTGTAATGAGGACAGCCATATTTCGTAACACACCTTCTATAATAGATATGTTAGTTCTAGTGTCTAGTGCTTTCCACCAGACAATAACTCCGTAGAGTAATATCGGTTTGATTACCGCTTCAATAAGCCATTTTACAATCCTTGGATTCATACCCCAAGTTTTGCCAATGGCTTTCCTACATACGTATATTGCCGTAATGGCCTTAGAGGCTCTCGCCTGGATGTTCATTTTCCATGATAATTTACTATCTAAGATTATGCCTAAATATTTCTCAGACAGAGTAAGAGGTATCCCGTTTAAAGTCGGTAACCTGAAAGATGGAATCTTGTATTTCCTAGAGAATAATACAAGTTCGGTTTTGGTTGGATTAACACTCAGCCCGCTCTGTACTCCCCAAGAGCAGATCATTCTAAGTGCCGTCTCCAATCTTTGTGTGATAATGTCTAAATGGATACCAGACCCTGCCACCGCCACATCATCTGCGTAGGCGACAGTCTTGAAGTTCAAGGAGTCTAGATCCTTGAGAAGTCTATTTATTGCTACATTCCATAGCAGAGGGGACAAAACACCACCTTGTGGAGTTCCCCTAACCACACTTTTGGAAATACTCGCCGCGCCAAAAGTAGATGTTATTGTCCTGACGCTCAGCAAGTTTTCTACAAATCTAATGATTGATTGATGAATCCCCAATTCTCTAAGCGATTGAGTTATTGCTATCGAATCAATATTATTAAAGGCACCTTCAATATCCATGAAGGCCACCATAGTATAGTTTTTATGCTCTAGTGACTTCTCTATATGTCCCACAAGCGAATGAAGCGCAGTCTTAACAGATTTGCCTTTTGTGTATGCATGTTGAGATGGCGAAATGAGATTCTTATCGATAGTCATCCTAATGTGAATGTCAATAAGTCTCTCGAGCGTTTTGTCGCGAATCCATAGGTGATCGACACCCTGGAAAATGAGTGTCCAACAGGACTTCCAGTGACTCATGTGCACTAGTTGTCCAAGTTCCGTCTAATTTCTGAATATATCCAGGAATTGGCGGTTGTTTGGCAAGTACTTTACGCAGTCTGCTAGTCTCGGAAAAACTCTCAATGCTGCCGCTGAAGTCTTTCCAAGATTTGCGTTTTGCGTTCCTAACCTGATTCTTAAATTTGTTAACAGATGATTTGTAGAGTGACCAGTTACCTGTCCTCTTTGCTTCATTGAATAATTGCCGACAAGTCTTACGAGATTCGGCTATTTCAGAAGACCACCATGGTGGTCTACGAGTTGAACGATGAATCGACGGTTTACAGGACCTCCCCGTTGCCTCTTTAAAAGCATTGGTGAGTCTATTCACCGCCTCATCGATGCCTGTATTGTCCCTAATATTCATGGGATTAGCAAGTGCGATTGTGAGGAGCATTTTCTGCTTTCCCCAATCCGTACGTCGCCTATTTATATATATTGTAGTATTATCTCTCTTTTTAGCAATTGAAAAGATAAGATAACGATGGTCGGAGAAGGAGCAGTCATTGGAGACTCTCCAGTTCTCTATCAGAAAAGCATATTGCATACTAACAAGCGTAATATCTAACACCTCTTGTCTATTTGATACAACAAAAGTGGGCTCAGAGCCCCTATTTCCAACTACTAGATTATTGTTTAAAATGAAATCAAGGATACACTCACCTCTTTTGTTGGTATCAGAGCTACCCCAGATGTGATGATGCGCATTTGCGTCGGCACCCACTATTATGGGAATACTTTTTGCCTTCGCCGCTCTGGCCATCTTTTGGACCAAACTACTGGGTGGAGGGTCCTGGTCATGTAGCATGTAGGTAGAGGATAACCACACCACAGATTCAGCCTCTTCCCAAACTGCAGTCACTGAATCTTCATCCCCTAAAAAACAAAAAAAAAAAAAAAAATACAATACTGTGTAGAAATAAATTTCACCAAACAAATGTCAACAAAATTAAATTTATTTTGTATTAAAAAATTTAAAATACAATAAATTGTTAAATAACTTTTTGTGCAAAAATTCAAAATTGTTTAAATATTTGGAAAGTGCAATAAAATATCGCGTAATAGTGTCTAAATGTGAATAAAAATTTTACTCCCCTAAGTGTGTTGAATTCACATTGACATTTGGAGAGTTGGCCATCTATGGTGTAAAAACATAAAATGTCATGAATTCCGTTACCAAACAATTGCCTGAACATAAATTTTTGTTTCAATTGAAGGAAAAAAGTCTACAATTTTTGTTTTAACATCCCTGTAATAGTAAAAAATTCCGTTTAGTTTTCTTTTTAGCTGCGTACTACCAAACTGAAAGTCGCCTGAAAATTTTCCAACCTGAATTTCAGGCTATTTTTTTACACACACATACCGACCTTTACCCATAAGAATTCTGAAATTTAGGTAAAGAAGTAAATAAAGGTTGTAAACCATGCCAAAATAATTGCAAAGAAATATTTTTTAGTAATTGTTATTAATTTCATCAAAACAATATAAAAAAAATGAGTTTTATAGCACATTCAGACAGCCACGAAATTAAGTCATTTTGTGATTTTGGTCGAAATATACTTGAAATTACGTAATTCCGCATACATTTTACCATTGCCAAAATTAACTCATTCTACTTAATTTCGTCGGAATTAACTTGAAAATTCGATAGACAACGCTCTTTTTGTACAAAAAGCTGGTTTATATGCAACCATGAACACGATTACTACTCTGAAAGTCCGTTTTGTTTGTAAAAATTTAAAAGCCAAATGAAATAATGGAAATATATGCATAATTAAAAGTTTTGTTGTTAAGTTAATACGAAAGTGTCGTACGATAGCTTTTTTTTTAGAACAAAATATACACTTGTAAACTTCATCACCTGTTTGCGAAATCAACTCAAATGTCAAATAATCCAGTATCAACACTTAAGATTTCGTTCGTTATTTCAATTGAAATTATTTAATTTCTTGACAGCATGAACGGGCTATTAAAGATTTTTAAGATTAAAAAATAAGTTGCAGTTAATGAATGTGATCTTTCGTTTAAAATCGTTATTTTGTATTTTTAATCTCTTAATATTCTGGCATCACTTGTATTACAAATACCGCAATAACAAAAAAATACTTATTGAAATACCCTGTGTTTATTACAGCTGTTTTAAAATATCGTAAAAGTGACAACTCTCGTAAATAAATAGAAAAACAAACATCGAATTGTTAAAAAAACTAGTTTTATTACAACAATAGCATTACCATTATTCTTAAAAAGGAAGTTATTATGGCACCACAACAGGTACATTTACCAAATGAGGACCTCGATTGGATCCAATTACGCCAAGAGGTGATTTCAGAAATTCCCGAGACGACCAAGGAAAAAATGATGCGTAAAATAAAGGAAAATCCCGTTGTGCCCATTGGTAAGTCGCATTTCACAATTATATAAGAAAACATCTAAATGAGAAATAAGTTAAAGCAGTTAATCTTTTTTTGTTTGTGATTATTTCAATGCACCGTCTAGGTTGTCTTGCTACCGCTAGTGCCTTAGGTTTTGGTCTTTATAATTTCCGTACAGGCAATCGTAAAATGTCTCAGATGATGATGAGAGCGCGTATTTTAGCCCAGGGTTTTACTGTAGCTGCATTAGTTGCAGGTGTAACGATGACGTATGGAAAGAAGGAATAAAGTTCAGTCATTCCAAACTGTTAAATCTACTCGAACTGTAAATGTTTTTTTTTCTTTGTTTAAAAAAACAATTATGCTTTTTAGATATTTAAGATTTGTAACAAAAGTTTTGTTTAATTGAAATTCTGAAAACATGTATGTATTGCGAATAATAAATTTCATATAATATATCTACGTACATCATATATGTATAATTACTAGTAAATAGTTTATTCCCGTAAATTTCTTGTTGAAAGAATCTATTTTTATAAATTTTTTCTAGGTTTATTTAGATGACATCACACATAGATAACGTTCTGTGAGTTTATAGGTGTATGCATAAACAGTCTAAACTTATGTAAGTAATTACAAGTAGTACTAATAATATATTTTTCCACGGCAGGAGTAGTAGTTACATTTTGATGTTCGTTTTTGCCTTACACTAAATAAAAAACCATTTTGTTTTTAAATCGATGCGTATCGTCTTACTAATATTTGGTTAATTAGGTATATGATCGAAACCGATTTTGAAATCGAAATAATTTCAAACCAAAAAAGGTTATATGTCTATTATTTCATATATTTTTAAATTTGCTAATAATATATTTTCATTCCATTTGTTCCAATTATTTATTATTGTTTGCATTTGATCCTCTGGTCTTCTTTTGAATAGAAATAATTTGATATATTGTATCTAGATTTAAAAATCCTTTTCCAAAATCGATTTAAATTATGTAACCATTTCAAAACAATCGTATTGAAATCGATGCTTTGTAAAAGAAATCCGAGTAACTTCAAAGCCAACCACTTTTCGTGATGTGTTGTATATCGAAATCACTTCATCAGGTGGTGTTAACAGCCTAGCTCATGACGCATTTATCAGGTGGCCTCTCTACGAAGGGATAATATTAAGGCGAAAATTTTTAATTATTTTTATTATACTATTGGAAAAAAAGTATGGCCAACCTTTAACTTGAAAACGCACGCTATTCTCACGTTGAAAACATTTTAGTTTATATGCAAGGTACGACGCATACTGTTTTCTTTCAATCTGTTTTTGCTAGACTAACACGATAATTTTTTACTTTTTATGGGAGGTACCACTCCCACTATCCTAGTACAGTCCGTATTTTCTTAGACAATGCACATTACTCTGAGGGTCACTTGTGCAAAGTTTCAAGACTATACCTATTGTAGTTCTCCAGGTATATGGGAGGTACCACGCCCACTGTCCGAATCCAGACTGTATTTGCTAGACTATGCACGCTACTCTGTGGATAAATACAATTCGGTATCATTTGTTACCTTTTTTATCCTCCTGTTGTAAAGCCTTTTTCTGCTCACAATGAGTAAACCGCTAACGGTTTTTAAATGTTGTTTGTCACTTTCTATAATAAAGTAAGTTTTATAACTATAAACGTTTGACATACATAGTTCAATGGATATCAAGCGAAGCACTATATGCAATTTTTTTACAATGTAATATTTCTATAATAAAGATAATTCATTCTCTCCATTTTGGATTTAATTAATTCTTGTGTTTGATTTTTTTATTTTATAACCGGATACACCCCGAAACACTGAGGGTTACTTGTGCAAAGTTTCAAGACTCTACATATTGTAGTTCTCTAGGTACACGATAATATTTTTTGACTTTGTATCGGAGGTACTCCCACTATTCCAATTCAGCCTCTGTTTGGCTTGACCATGTACGTTAATATTGGGGTTACTGGTGCAAAAATCCAAGGTGCTACCTAATTCAGGGGAGTTACTGCGTCATTCGATTCGAAAGCAGTTTCCGAATCGAAAGCTTAATCGTACTGCGTAACTCGTTCGAAACGATGACAGAGTTGTATTGTTAAACAAATGGGAAATTATGATGAAAAGTTGGTAGCACTGCAACTTAATTGTCAAGCTTGGTGAAAATAACCCAAAACAAAAAGCAGTTAAAAAAGAAAGTTTAAATATTATACTTTTCTAATTATTTTTGAATAATGGATTGTGTTTCGTTGTGGATTAATTCATTAATTAATTAAATTTAATTCTAGAAAGAGTTCAAAGCAAAATAGTAAGGGTCCCATCAAATATCATTAATCTTAATGATAAAAGGCAAGAGACCATAAATATTTTCTAAATTATATTAACAAAATGTATGATTTAGTTCTTTCAGTAAGGATTCAATTACGTATGTATATACTTAATAGCATAGAAAGTGAATTAAAAAGGTCACAAAGATCCGCTGCTATTCACCTACGTTAAATGAGGCAGTCACTCTACAATTGCTGCTTCATATTAATTGATTTATTCCTAGGATCTGGAACATTAGGATGACCTTTTGCTAACTCTGAATCCTTAGACATGAATTGAACAATTTCTTCATTCTGTTTTTTATTTTTATAAGATTTTTTCTGAATATTCCTTTAAATAACAATTATGTAGGCTTAAGTTCTTTATTATAAAAAAAGAAATAATTGATACCAATGTAATGGATAATAAAAGCTTAACCCTGAATAATTATTAATTCATTAATAAAAAATAGTTCAAATAAAATTAAATTTACATTAAACATTAAAATAATTGTATTAAAACCAACATTATTAAGTTTAATTTATGTATTATACAGTTTTATTAATTTTGAAACGTTAAAATACTTGAATTTTTACTTTTATTTCAATTTGTCACTAGCAAAATAGCTTTCGAACAATTTCCTAATGCTTGTTTTCGTACTACAGAGTTGACCTTTCGAAAGGGGTTTTTGTTTTTCGTAACTCAGAGTTGCTCTTTAGATAGGAATTTTTATTTTTCGTTAGAGCAAAAAATATTCCGCACTTTCGTAACAATTTATACGAAAATCGTAATACACAGTACGAATTGTTCGAACTCGTACATTTTTTCTTTCGAATCGAATTACGCAGTAACCCCCCAGCAGTTCTCTAGATCTAGAGTATTCCCATGGGTATGAGGGTTACTTTTACCTACTTTCCAGACCATACCTATTAGAGTTCTCTATGTAAACGATAATAATCGGGTATGTTCTGTAATTCGAAACCGAGTGAAATTGAAGTCGAACAAATTTTTAAAGAAAAATATAACTTAGTTGCGCCTTTTATTTTAAAACATTAGCAATAAAGGAAGTTATGTGAATGGTCTTTAATCAAATGTATAAAAAATAATATCAAAATGTTGTAAGATTTAAGTTATGACAATTAAAAATTTCATTCGGATTTAATTTCACTCGGTTTCGGATTACAGAACATACCCGAATTTTTCACTTTGTATTGGATGTACCACACCCACTGTCTCAATTCATTCTGTGTTTTGGTTGATTTTACGCATTTGAAAATATCAGGAGCCTAACTATTACGGTTAAAAAAATAGGGAAACATAAGTGAAAAAAATGTTATTGCGGAGCACCCATTAATTGTTACAGAGGTGATGGCAATAAATCTATTGTAAAAAATTTGCGGTTCAACAAATATACGTGAAAATCACGACACTGTAGGAATACCCTTTAATTTTTACTATTTTTATAAAGGCCATATTAATACGCCTTCTTCAAGAGTCTACCTATAATTGTTCAAAAAATTGGGCCATTTAAATGCAAATCATGTCACTTTCGGAATACCCTTTAATTTTTTCTATTTGTTATTTCAAAAGTCTACCTTTTATGCTTCAAAACTTAGGCCATATACATGTCACTATCGCAACACCCTTTATTTATACTTGTTTATATAGCGAACTAAGTTTTAATTAATATTTTAACTGTATACCTTCTACAGTTCAAGAAATAAACAAATATAAGTGAATAACACGTCCCTATCGAAATACCCTATAAGTTTTAGTATTTGTTGCTATAGCGGCAACAGTTATATATCTTCTGTGAAAATTTCAGGAGTCTACCTATTACGGTTCCAGAGATAAAAGGCGCTGACAGAAGGACGGACAGACATTGTAGCGAAAACAATAGAGTTACGTTTTTACCCTTTGGGCACGGAACCCTATAAATGTGATATTTGGTATTTTTAGTACATTACTTAGATGAAGAATTGAAGATTTTTGAAAAAAAAAATGGTAACACTGGTCAGAAGCTACGGATCAAGTCACCTACTAAAAAATTGATTATTATTTTATGAAATCTTTGTTGTCATTCAGTTTTCGTACTCAAGGGAAGCTCGCAATTTGCTGGAAAGCCAGCAAAAGGAATCGTTACATGGGATGGGAGGCTTCAAAGTATTTAATGCTCTGATCATAATTACAGACGATTAAAAAAAAAAACTTTTTATTTAGTTTTTAAAAGCCTTTTTGGTATACATTCACCTTTTACGATTGATGTTTCTAAAAATGATTTGCTTTTTTTAGTCAAAACAACAGAAGCAAAACAGTTGACTTCTAATATTTAAAATGATCTCACCCTTGTTATTCCTCTCCCCGACTGTTTAGAATATGAGGATATTATTCCCAGGCAACTCATTTCACATGATTAAACAAAATTAATCACATTAAAACCGGCCGAAAAAACTTCGTCATCAAAATTTTACATCTAAAAAAACTTTATAAATAAAACACATTTATTCTTTTGTTTTGTTTTTTTTTCAACATTCCTTAAATACAATTTTTAATTTTTTGCTTTTAAGAATGTGAAACTTTATTTCCAATTTTTTCAATGTCTGATATTTGGTGGTTTTATATCATTTTTTTTTTGTTTAATTTTCTTTTCTTTTGTAATGTAAGGGATTGCTGTTTGGTATTTAGTTGTGTTCTCGATTAAATTTATTTTGAATTCTTAATAGATTGACTTTAATTTAATTAAAATAGTACAATTTACAAGTCTTATTACTGTTTTTAAATAAAACATAACACCAAAATGAAACAATTTATTTTTTTAAGGAGAAATAAATAATAATAAAGGAAAACTTAGGCATACGGACTTTACTTTTAATTACTTCTGTTTGTTGGTTAAAAGATTTTGTGAATAATTAAACAAATAATACAGAAATGAAAACTCGTAGACTTAAACTTTTAATCAATGTTTTTTTTTCTTAATTTGGTGGCCAGTTGAGGTGCACCATTTTTTCATGTAAATGTTGACAGCAAGTTGAAATTATTATTTTTTCTACTTCAAATTTAAACTAGCATTTATTGATTCTACAAAAAATACTAGCTAGGTTGATTTTTTAGTTTTTTTTTTTTTTGTTTAAAATTTTTCCATTAAAGTGTTTTGAAATCTGATGTTCTTTTAAGTTACAAAATACCGGAAATTATCTATAGCTTGCTCCAAAGTCAATAATAAGTTTAAGAACACATGATTCTTTAATAACATTGGAACTAATGAAATAAAAAGCACTTGCAAAATCTGTTCTGTAGAACATTATATGAATTCGAATGTTGTTTTTTTCTCTGATAGCAAATTTTGAAACATCTTCCAAAAAAATATTTTATATAAGGCTATTTTTTTTTAATTTGAAAATTAAAAAGAAGTGATTATGGTTTGTTCTTAACTTCAATAAACATACAAGACTGTAACGAATTTTTAAATATCGCAGGCAAAGAGTTGCTTGAAAATTATTTTTTTCATAATTTTTTTCTACATAAAGTAATCAACATTTTATTTTGAAAAGATGTTGGCAAACACAGGAGTTTTTGACGATTGAATATATTGACAAGATATATCAATAAAAATAAAAGAAACACCAACAAAAATATTTAAACCTGTAAGTTTCTGCTCTGGGCATAATGACAGGTGATGACACTAGGTTCGAGAGAATAACTATCAAACGAAATGTAGTGGTTGCAAAAATCTCCTATAAATAAAGTGTTGGCTCTTTAGCGCTTTCGTAAAAGAACTTGTAAAAAGTTCTTTACAAGAACTTAAAGATATCAATGATTGCAACATGCGTTTAAAAACTGGTCTAGTTATGCCAGCGTTTTTTTTAAGGCACAAGTACCTTCTTTTAAATATGAAACTTCTGGTATTCTATTTTAATTCGTTTAGAAATTTTGTTTTAAAAGGTTTCTTGGAAAAATTTTATATTTCGAGGTTAATTTTTTTCTATTTTTTTATAATTGTGTCGACCAGTTGCTTGTTTTGTTTTGCTTTACTTACTTATTAACTATTGATTTTTTTTGTTTTTTTTTCATTTTATTTTTTGTTTAAATAATAACTTTCTTATTATTAAAGAACGCTCTTACTGTTTTTATATTTAAACAAGTTTAAACATATTTTTACAGTGTTTACAAATTAATTACAATTTCTTTTTGTTTAGTTTTTATATTTTAAAGAGCCTTATGACATTATTAATGCTTTTTTAAGTTCTTATGTTTTACATGTCAAGGATATTTTTTAAACAAATTTCCAATTCCTTGATCATGTGTTTTAAATCAAATCAAATTAAAATAAATATGTTATTTAATTTCTGGGGAAAAAGGATTGTATCGAGTTTGTAATAAGTTTTTTTTTTTTTTTTAATTTTAAACCAAAACACCTTTTTCTTTAAAATGCTTGAAAGGACTTATTTTATAAGAAATGATTTATTATTATTATTTTTATGTTTCTGTATTTAAAATAAATTATAAAACTTTTAAACTATATTTGTTTTTAAACTCTGTGGACAATTGGTTTCTTTCAGATTAGTTTTAGTGTTTGACTGTAAAATAAACTTAAGAGAAAAATACAATAGATTGTAAAATATAACTTAAAACGAGAAGAAAAGATTGCAAAAATATTAACAAAAATATAAAGAATTTGGTTACCTCATTTGAATAAACTGCATTTGTGGACAGTATTTTGATTTTAAAATACCAGTTCGAAATGTAATTAGTAATACAAGGATTGTTTTGAAATATTACCCACCAGATCTATTACTTTTTTTAACGCTCAGACCCTATATGCCATCCACATTTAGCATATGTCTGCCCATGATTTTTAGCCTTATCATAACCAGTGCTGGCCATTCATACAATAAGCGTGCTACGGTCTCAGCATCTTCCAGGCAGAAACTGTAATTATAGGTTTCTGGCTGTTAACCAGTTTAATGTACTCCGGTTACATTAAAGCATCTTAAGGGTCTTATCTTAAACAATCAGATTCTTTGGTGGATATTAAACTCACGCTGATAGACTAGCACACTATCTATTAGCCAACCGGGGCACCCGTGTTTATAGTTGCTAGACTACGGTATTCTGCTTACAGCAATAATATACGAGTATTAATAAAGATCGCTAGTTTTATCTTTTTCAAACGGTGAAGTAACAACAATGAACTTGTTTTCAAACTCTTTTTCTCAAATGATGTTTTGATTTTAATATTATATTTGATATCAAAAAGAAAAAATGCTGCTTTCAAGACAACTTAATGTTTTACTTATTATTTGAAATAAGATTTATTAATATTGTGTAAAAACAATATTTTCGAATATTTATGATTATGGATGACAAAATATCAAATGTGTTTTTGGCAAAAGTCTTGAAAATAGGACGAATATCGAATGAAAAAAACAACAATATTATTTTAAAAGTTTGTCGTTAATACACTTGTTATCAGATGCTGCAAAATTGAAACTACCTTAATTTTCAAAACTTAAAAAATAGCGGTTACGCTTATTTTAAGAGGCTTGAAAAGTAATCAATATTACTGGAAATAAAACATCGAACTAATTATTATATACATGAATAATTTAAAAGAGAGTGGAGAACATTATCTGTCGCCCGACATTGCAAAGCCGAAGGATTCGGTGACTGAGCGAATGATTTCACGATGGATTAGACGATATCGCACGATGCAAGTGGATGGTGTGGTCTGATTCATTACAAAATTAGGATGGCTTAATGTCGGATGATAACAAAGCCAATTCTTTGAATAGTATCTGGCTTATAGTTCGAGGAAATCAGAAGAGTATCGCAATGGACCACTATACTTGAGGCATAGTGGTGTTTAGAATGAACTAGCACTACCCTTCCTTAACTAACCTTGTAATAATTGTTTAAATTTTTGCATATTGAAAATTTTGTTAAATCTTCTATCGTTATATTTTTTTACAATCTAATATAATTTTTCCATAAACAAAATCTGTTCATTCAACATGTTTTTTTTTCGTTTTTTCTTTAAGTTAATTTATCTTTTAAATTAATGCTTTAAATTTAGTTTATTTTATTTTATATTTATTAACTTTGCTATTTACTTTTTTAGTTTAGTTTTAAAGTTAATTTTTTATATTTATTAGTTAGAAAGGACTTCAGGATGGAAAGGGTGACTTCTTTTCTATAGGTTTTAAGAGAGCTTATTTTAAATACTGTAAAAATTAATATACAAAATAATAATTCTTTATAACTAATATTTCGAGAGACAGAAAAGAGGATACAAAATGTTACATCGGTTTAAAGCCTATTTTCCCAATGTCTGATCATTTATTATTAAGTTTTATGAAGCTAAATAACCAAACAAAGGGAAAATAGTAAAAACCATAGCAAACAAAACCAGATGGTCAGCTGGAATATTGTTAGTAAATTATAAAAAAAAAAATAAATAGAAACTGTTTATTATTTGTTTTTTTTTAAATAAAATATTAGGTTATAGAATTTTTATAATCCTCTATTTCTTGTCTTAATAGTTATTTAATATTTAAACGTGCTGTGTTCCCTTACAGCAATATTTCAAATACATTTTGGTTTCAATATCGATTAGAAATTTACAAAAATGTTTTTAAGTAAAAAATAAAATGTATTTTAAAACATTGCTTTCTTTTAAAGCTGTACTATGAAACAAAAAATTATGGAAATTTTTAAAAATTTAGGTTGAAAATATTTTAAATTACATACTGCTTTTTAGGATTCTCTTTTTTAATCGTTTCATTGGATTCGAAGCTCTTTGTGACGTAAGGCATTTGATGGGTCAAAAGTAGTGTTATGATGCGTCTTACATTTTATTATTCGAAACCTTTACAGACACTTCTTACACAAAATATTCTGAGGAATTAAGATAATCCTCCTTTCGTTATCAATAAATATGTTTATGCATAAGTTTGTAACGCGCTGTAGATTTGTAATGCGCTGTACTCAGGCAAAATAAAATAAGAATATTATTTAGTGTATGAAATGACATCCCTGTTCTGACAATCGCAAATCGCATAAAATTGGAGACGCGAGTTGAAATCGCAAATAATTTGCACAAATAGCACACACTGAACTGAACAGCAAAAAAATTAAACACAAATTAAATTTAACATTATTTCTTTTATTTTTTACATAAATTATTATTTTCAAACAATTTAAGTTATAAATATATTTTAAATATGTATGTATGTATACATATGTTTTGTTTTTTAAATTTTTTGTTGTTTTCTTGAGTACTGGCGATTTCACAAAACACAAGGTTAAAATATAGCATATCGCAAGCAAAACGCCTGAGTTCCAGACATGCAGAAAAAATACTTTCAGATTTTAAAATGGAGAGAACCTAAATCAAAACAGCGAAACAAAATATTTAGGTAAAATGGAAATGTTTTTTTCAAGATCTTTTATTTAATAAATTTATTCAGTTCAACACCTGTGCGACTGCCCGGCTCTTCAGGAACACAGGCTCAAATTTCCGGCCAAAGATTTTTCCAAGACCTGGGAGGTACTGAAATTATATAGGGAAAAGTGGGGATAGTCTTCGGGGCAACACAATGGGCCTAAAAGGCCTCCGAGTGAACTCGCCTTATGCGGGCGGACTGTTTAACGTAACCTAACTTAATAAATTAAATCAAGAGTATTTAAAATATTTTTATTCTGCTCCGAAAAAATCATAACTAAATTAAAAATTTCTTTGTAATTACAAGTGTAATAGAATTTAATTTTTTTTTATTTTAGAAGTACATTTGTCCATGTGCACTTCAAACATAAGCCTGTTTCTTTTGGTAAACAGAATTTATTTTGTATTTGCTTTATTTACAGCTTTAAAAAGGGTCACGTCACTTTTCTACAGAAGAATATAATACAAAACAAATTATATATTTTTTGTTTAATATAATTTTAACCTCGATTAATTGTATAATTTGTTTTTCTTCTATAAAATTTTGCTTTTTATGTTAGATAAAAGCGAAATATTTTTAATTGAATTTTTCTATAAATTTACACTTTTTTTGCTTAGTTTTTACATTTTTTTTTATATAAATTATATTAATGTTTTAAATTTTACAAAAAACAACTCAATAAAAGTTGAAAAATTGCGTGTACTGTCTTGTTGGTGCATGTCGAACTTTGAATTTTTTACATTTAGATTACATTTTTCAAGAAGTTTATAAATCAAATTTTGTATAGAAATTTCGATTTATAAAACCTACTTTGAAGTCGGAAAAACACGTTGTTTTTAACAGCAATCATTTTTTGTCAAAAGTGGTGAAGAAAACTTACAAAAGCTTCCAAAGCATTTGCATAAGTACATATATATGCGAGCTGACATAAAAAAGTGGGCGAATTTAAAGCATTTGTACATTAGCCGAATTATTCGAATTTTTGTGATTTTATAGTTAAAAATTTTCAAATGCAAATAGAAAGGGCCAGATCGGATAATTTCATTGCGTGTAGTGCAGGCGGTCTCTACTTTTAATTTATCGATACTCCACAATACTTTTTAATTGGGTATTCAAGAGAACTTGAAATTGAATATGGTTTTGCGGTTGATTTTCTGTTGTATGCTTACATTCATTACACCCAATACTTCAGTCGTAAAGTAGCTCTGGGTCGGGGAACACGTGCGTGCGTCATTGTCATTATCGCTCAAAGTCAATCAGGCCGTCCTTGTTGCTCGGCCTTCGAGTGGTTTGCGTCTCGTTCTCACACTGGCTGATTGGCGTCCTCGAATAGCTGTACTACGGTACTGTTATTGGTGGTTGTTTAATCAGCCACGTGTAATCGTTTGGTTATCGTTTATAACCTATAAATTTTAATTTCAATAAATCGGACATTGGTGGAGCACCATTTTAAAAAACTCAACTGTTAACTGGAGGAGCACCATTAAACTCAATTTTTAGTTGGAGGAGAACCAATCAACTCAAGATTTTCACTGGAGGAGCACCATTAAACTCTCATTAATTTTACCTAGCTGAATTTGGAGTCTCACTTCCTATACGAAGGTATAGGTCGCTCTGCAGATTTTGGAGGAAGCTAAGGCAATCACACCCTGGCGCTTTGGTTTCGTACCTTTGCCATTTACCAATTTTTTGGGCAGAATAAAAAAAAAAAAATTCTCAAGACTTTGAAAGTGTTATGGTGATGCAATCAAAACGCAGTGCGTTTGAAAAAGCATCAGTTACCAACACTGCTAATGGTAGCCATTGTTTTGAAATGCTCAGTGCGTTAGTAAAATTTAATTTACTACTTTTCTTTCTACATTTTGAAACCCTTTTATATATGCATGTAGTTGGCATTACAGCGGTGCACTTGATGCGGCTTTCAATACCATTCAAAAGCTTGTTTAAACTTGGTTTTCATTTTTAAATACGACCTGAGGAAATACGGATCAACAAGTTTTATCGCCAAAATTTTTTTGTTTTGCTTGCCAGGTCAGGTAACTCTTAAAGCTTTCTCGTACTTAAAACAGTTAAGTTGCTTTATAAAAATGTTTAAAATTTCCAACTTTAAGTCTTAAAAGATTTTTAAAATATATTTGTTTTTATTTTCGGACGTAGCGTAGAGTTCGACATTCAACTAACAGCTAATATTTTTTGTCATTCCTCAAATATTGTATTAATAAAATTTATTCGCAATTTCTCTGGTATAATTTTTGTATGTATAAGTATATATAAATTTCGTTTTGTTTTTAATATATAAAAAAGCTTGAATTTACAATTTTATATAAATATGACCGTATTCAAAAAAAAATTAAAGTGTTCTTGGAGCATACTTCAAGAAAACTTATACTATACTCGTACAATATAAACTTTATCGCAAATTTTTTATGCAACTTTGTCATAAAATATACTTCAAGTAGACTTTATAATTTGATTTTTGAATATTTATTTTAATATATAGTTTTAGGAATAAAAATAATCCAAATGTTATAACTTCTTGTTTTACTTTTCAATTTACAACGAAACAGAAAATGAAAAGTTTAGCTTAATTTTTTTCATTTTCTTTTTTATTAATAAAACAAAAAATTTATATTGAAATATAAAATTTAGAAAACAAAAAAAGAGGTTTATAATGTATAATTTTTGTTGGTAAAAATACGATTAAATTATAGTAGTTACTTACAAAATACTTTTACTACTATAATTTTTACCATCTGTTTTTTATATATATTTTTTTTGAGAATTTCATTGTTATCTTTTACTTTAAGATTTGTAATATATATTTGTTACTAGTTTTTCTTTTTAAGATTTAAATTAAAATGTTTAAATAATTATACATACAAAGACTTTTTCAACAAAAATTATGTTTTAAATTAATTAAACAAAAATAAACTTGTTTTAATAATATGTACATTTAATATACACATAACAAAGAAAAATTCTATATTTTTGATGAAAACAAAACAAAAATGAACAAAAGAGTTTTTTAAATAAAGATAATAAAATAACAGAAAATAATTAAAAAGCTAGTGCTTATTAAATGTTGCTGTAGTTGTATTAATAACAAAATATTATTAAATTTAAGTTTTTAAACAGAATATGATTATAAATTTGCATTAAATTAAAGTAAAACCCCCTAAAGGATTTTTATATGAGAAATATTATTAAAAAAAAAAAACACCATAATGTTAAGTTTTCGTTATAATCTCTAAATTTTCACCAATACATTATGGCGTTTTTTTCCGTATCGCTTTTCCTAAGAAGAACTGAATATTTTATTAAACGTTAAGGTAACATTATTTGTCATTTTGACTAGAGTTTTAGTTTTGTATTAAATATTACTAGCAAAAACACATAAATTAATGTCCAAATACTGCTGAAACTAAGCCTGAATAGGAATAAATTAGACACATCATTGTTATACACAGAAAGTTATGTAAAATGCTTAGTTGTATGGCGAGTAATCTAGGGTGTTGTTAAAATTGTTTAGACTTAATAGTCAAAATAAGTTACAAATATGATTTATTTTATAATTTTTTTAAGTACATACACACTTCTAAGAACTGCAAACAATTTAACAAATCTACAAGTATTATTACATCGATTTTTTCAGAACGAAATTTTTATTTACTCGAATGAATAATTAACATTTTCAATATTAGTTTTGAACCAAACAAAAATGATTAAGTAAAATTCTTACCAAAAAATTGTTCAACCAAGTTTTAAAGGGTTTCGATAAACGTTACCAAAGATGCTCTGTGTGACTTATTCCAACACATTTTTCAGTAAAAACCTTAACTTGGGGATAAATCCCATAACCAAAAAAATTATCGTTAATTTTTTGTATGGTTGGGGCTATCCATTTATTGGGGTAGTCCCACTAATGAGTAGCCCGCATTTTCCTATCTAGTATGTTTAAAACAAATTTTTTAACTGTTATGCATTAAACACATAGAAAAATTTACAAAATTAAAATACGAACGTTTATAGGAAAACGATTATTTTGACGACATCATAGCTACATGGCTACACACACGACCACCGTTGCGGCTGTAACCAATTTAGCCTAATTTCTATTTTTGTTTGCGACAATTTTATTTTATTCAACAGAAGAAAATGTCATAAAATTAAAAATACAAATTAATTTACAATCAAAAGGTTTTGAGCAAATATATTCACTTGTGTTGATATGATAACAGGAATCACCGCATTCGATATCGAGTAAAATCTCTCGTAATTTTTTATTTCATATCATGGCACTCGATATCGAATAAAAAGTATCGTAATTTCATTCGAAAGGAAATATTTTTAAACCGAGTTTTCTTATTTACTTGTTGACTCATTGTCTATTACAATTTGATATAAATAACCATTCGATACATGTGGAATGGCTTAATTAGCTTACTCGACTCATATCGAATTTGTTATTCGATACGATAGTTTACTCGATATCGAATGCGGTGATTAGGCCCCAGTACTTTTTTTTAAGTAAAATATGTATGTATGTATGAGTTTCTACAATATTTTTATAGTTTTGATGTATGTAGCTGTCGTCTTCAATATAATTTAGTAGCTGTTGTCTGTGTTTAATGCTTTATATTGAAAAAATCTTTGATCTTCCTGAGCAAAGCCGGGTATCTCAGCTACTATAAAAGAATTGAGACTGATTTATCCCTGCTAAATTATCCAATATTGGATACATTAATACTGGACATTGGAAAAAAACATTCATTTTCGATTCCAGGCTAGACTTTACATTTCTAATTCGAAAAAAAAAAACAGTTGCTTTAAATATTTCATCATGACATATGCCATATCAGTATAAATAAGGCAATTATAAGCAATAAACAAACATTAATAAGCCTTCAACCTCTACTTATAAATAATCAGTATTTAAATGGTTGAATTATTATCACCCTCATTATTACCTTATGAGCCTAATTAAAATGATTCATTTGATTTATTGTTAACAATTTTCTTGTGTTAAACTTTAAGTAGCAATAAATAATTAATTAAAGTGCACAAAAGCTGATGTGACAGCAATAATCTTTTTAGGTTAGGAGAGCTATTTATTGTAAGGTTATTAATGTTTCCAATAGGATTCCCTTATTACTCCAAAAATATTGCATTTTACAATAGATTTTCTCTAGCACAATTTGTAACAAATTCATTCAAAATTCATTTTTCAGATATTGTGGTCATTTTTAATTTCATCAAATTAAAAGCCGTTTTGAAAGCACATAATTTAGTAATTTTTGGTGTGATTTAAAGTTTGTAAAACCACGAAAAGTAGCTGGTTTTTATTGTTTTTTTATTCAAATTTATTAAATTCTTAGAGTTAAAACAAATTAAAGAGCCTGGAGGCACACGTTACTTTGGTAAGCGATATCGACGCTTGTATTATATATATTTCTTCAAAAAAAAAACGTCTTTAAAGAAAATATATATATATTTAGGGGAATATAGCAGCAGCCCATTTTATTTTATAGGTACCAACCTATTTAGCAGAAAGAGAATTGTATTTTGAAACTCTGATCACATGGAGAAATATATTTTAAGAATTTTTTCAAAAGATTAGCAAATCGTACAGGCTTGCCAAAAGGTCTGTCACACTCATGCACTTATAATCAACACTATCAGACTTTTTAAGCACTTATGACATTTTTGACAGATAGAATGATTGAGCATGATAGTAACCTTGGGTATTCAAAAATAAATATGTTTTGCATCTCTTTTATGTTGCGACTTTAGTACTAAAAGAATTTTGGATATAAATTTCTAAAGCCAAATGCATAATTGAAAAATTATACAAAAGTCAAAAAACATAGAATATTTTTAGGCATGTTAAAGTAATTACATTACATTACATACGTAAATGTTACTTTTCAATTAAATGGATCTTTACAAAGTACCTTTAAAACTTCGAAATAATAAAATTTTCAGTTCTTCTTTGAAGGAACCTAAATAAACACACTTATTATAGAAAGAAATTAATTTAAATATTGTATTGTTTTATTTTTCTAATTAATCCTTTATTTTGCTGTTTATTTGAAGGATATTAATTATTTTTATATATATATATATATATATATCTTTTTCATTTTTTAGTTTCTTGTTTTATATTTAAGTTTTAAACTTTACACTTCTGTATATTTGTTTGGTGATTTTTTCTATTGAATGAAAATATATGAACAAGTTTTTTATTTTTTTTCAAGATTTTTAAACAAATATATTTTTTATATTATTTTTTTTTTTAATTTTTTAACATTTTTTTTTTCAAATAAATTTTAAATGTTAATTTTGTGTTTCGGGTGTAGATTTTTAAATACATATAAAAAATTATACAAAAAATGTAACAAAATTTGAAAATTTGATAAGTTTTCGTTTAAGTTAACAAGAAAAGAAATAATAAACGGAAATAATTGAAACAAAAAAATAATATTGTTAAATTATAGATAAAGAACGCAGCGATAAATGAATAATAAATTATTTCATAACAATAAGTTTTTAAAAAGAAAGTTAAGAACAAAAACAAAAGTCTAAGCTGATGGGAAAATATTTAAAAAAAGTGAGTTGGTTTTTTTTTTATAAAGTTTACTTAACAAGGCTCAGAAAGAGAGAGGGAAAGAGACGGAGATAGTAGTGGGTTTTAAGATTTTGATTTCAAAATAACTATTACTCAAATGTATTTTACATAATCTTTTCTCTGTTTAATTCCATAATTTTAATATTTTACTTTGTAAAGTTTAGTTGTTATGAAAGATAATTTGGAATTTTTTTTGGCTTTTTATTTTAGAATTAAAGATTAGAAAATTTTAAATATTCTCACCATTAATATTTTCTTGAAAGGGTTTGCAGGATTACATTATTTTTTGCATTTTTTATTTCTTGTTTTTGTTTGATTTTTTTTTTAATCATTAATGAATGTACGAGTGTAATGTGTTTTCAACGTGTAAGGGGTCGTGTCATCATGGTAACGTGTTTTAAAATGGAGGCATTTTTATCGATAAGGCAAGAAAAAGTATTACCAAATATATTCTCGTCTGGCCCTACATCTTCTTGATCGTAGTTATTGGCCGATGTGACCGTTAAAATATCATTGGCATTGTTAGCATTTGTGGCTGCTGCCAAAAGCATCATAGCTGCTGCGGCTGAATCCAAAGAGGATTGCGTACCATTTGTGGCGGTAGTCCAATATTTACAGGTGATAATGGTCTGTTTTGTTGGCTGCTCTTCCGAATTCACACTGCTTGTCAGAATGGTTTTATTAAAGGGTGTTACTTCTTGCTGATCCTGATCATGCTTCTGCGGTTGTTGTTGTTGATCTTTAGCTGCTTTAAGTGTATCATTTATTTTTTGTTTATAAGCATTTAAATCTGTTATATTATCATTGTTATTGTTGTTATTGTTGCCGCTGCCGTTGTTATACTGCAAAT
Source organism: Phasia obesa (assembly GCA_949628195.1). Lineage (NCBI taxonomy): Eukaryota > Metazoa > Arthropoda > Insecta > Diptera > Tachinidae > Phasia > Phasia obesa. The sequence continues at coordinate 62,330,338 of OX451218.1, read as the reverse complement.
GCTGTTGCTGATAGAAATTTTGCGAAGCCGAATGACGTCTCTTACGATTAGCGGCCGACTTCATTTTGGCGGCCGTGTTATTCAAAAACTGTTGCAACCTTTTGTATGTATTACAGGGCAAAGTGGATGGCGGCGTTAAAACGTCTGTATTTTGCCTATTTTTAAGGTTTTTCTGTTCAACTAGCTTCTGATTTTCTACTGAAGTTTCTTCTTGTTTCATAAAAACATTTTCATTTGCAATATTACTTGCCGCTTCATTTTGTTTATTTTCATTTAAAGCTTCGTCTACTTGCATGGAAGAGGTTGCAGATTGTTGCCATATTTTAGCCAAATTATCATGTTCCCAATTTAAAAATTCTCTATATTGCAAATCTGCACTTAAAGAGCTCCCTACTTGCTTCAAAAGCTTCATTGGTTTTTCCAAAGCTTCGTTATTTTTCATTGTTTTTGCATCAATTTGTTCTATTAAAGGCTTATGTTGCCAAATATTTGTATCTTCTTGTTCGGCTAATTGCCAGAGATTTTTTCTTTTGTCCTGCTCTCCCTGTAGGTCCCACACATTGTGCAATTGTGTCTGTTTTAAAAACTTATCGTATTTAACTGTATCTTTTGCTAGTTTACCCGTGCTTTCGGGTTTCAATAAATCCTCTATCAACTGATTGACTTTTTGCAGCATTGAAACTTGTACAGGATCATGTTGTTGACCTTCGTTTCCCTTTAAATCCATATTCCAAGGGTTATTTATAGAACTAATATCCATATCTTTGTTAAAATAACCAAACATTTTATTATCCGCGGCTAGTTCATTTTCTCCTGCTGACTGGACCTCATTAGTTTCACTCAAAATATCAGACTCGCCTATATATAGATCTTGCATGTAACGCAAATCGCTCATAATTTCATCAGCTTCCAATTTTAGTTCATCTCTTAGCAGAAGGTTGGCCGGCATCGATTTTTCATACTCGCAGCTATTGCAAACAGCACATACACCCCATAGAGTGTGCAACGATGTGTTATCAAGAGAGTTTTCTTCACTTTTTTCTATATTCGATGTAGCAGGAAATTGTCTCTTTATTTCTTGCTGTTCCTGCTGGGGCAAACAATATCTATGGTGGCATTGTTTTTCGATAGACCAGTTTTGAGCTAATTGGTGTTGTTGTTGACCCCTTGCAGTACTGTTGTCTATTTTACAAAAATCTACTTCATCACAAATGGAGTTGTCTGGTCTCCAAATTGGATTATTTTCTTGAGTAATGGAGCCAGCGTCAATTGCAGTTGTGTCCTTGTTTACGTTTGTAATTGGCAACCAACAAAAATGGCCGGCATTTAAATGATTTTCGGCAGCTGCCTTAGCTGCAGCTGCTACGGCTTTGGTAACAGCAGCCATAATGGCTTCATTGTTAGCCTGGCGGCTTAAAGAAAATGTATTGTGAAACATAGATGGCGGAAAAGCTCCAATCGTAGTAGACGATGTAGGCAGTTCAGCCATTTTTGTGGCTGCTAACTGAAAATCTTGCTCTTCTGTCTGACAAGCTATTTCTCCCAAACGTTTTACACGAAACTTTATAACAAACAAATTACATTTATCCTCATTTGTTTTCCTTCCATATTTCAACAGATTTGTTGAGTTAGTGGCCACTTCTTCATCGGCCATATAAATATCATTACGTGTATATTCTAGATATTCCTCCGACTCGTGAAACATTAAACCGCTAGAGGTACGTTCAAAGTCTATCGTGTCCAAGGCATTGCTAATATCGAAAGTATGGCCATCAACAAAATTTTCTATTGGATGAAAGTGTGTACGTTCAGAGGTCAAGAGGTTTTCTTCTTCACTGCTCCTAAAGAAATCCTTGGGTAAACGTGCAGCATTTGATGTTTGCAGTGGTTTACTTTGCGGTTGCACTATACTACATTGTTTAATGCGGCTGTAGGCCACAAACCCACTTGTATTCGCACAATGATTCGGTAAAGTTACAGCTGGTTCCGTTGACATTTCTGACTGATTTTGTTCGTGGTCCTCTACGGGCGGTTGATTAACAATGCTATCACAGACATCATTCCCATACATTTCAGTGAGAGACATGGGATTCGAAGCACACCACGACTTTAAATCTGGCTGGACATTTTGGCCATAAGCGGGAGCTTCCCAAGTGGCACCACTTATACTTGCCACAGAACTAAAACTGGCATAATTGTTTTCAGCTCGCAGGGAAGAATTGTTATTCAGTGACTGAATTTCATTGTGATGGCTTACATTACCAGGAGGTCGTAGACTACCATAAGGAGGGCCGGCATTAATGCCTTCCGACCATTTCAAATTTTGATACGGAGGAAATTGTAAATTAGCACCAATATTTGGATTATTCACCATTATTGCAGAAGACTCTTTTGATTTGCCATCATTATCGACTACTATAGTGGGCATCTAAAAATAATCAATTGAAAATTAAAAACAACAAATTATTTGTAAAAAATTATGTGATTTTTAATGAAGAAAACTTTTTGCGATATATTTGAAATCGCTTCCTTAATCTATCTTAAAAAACAACATGATATTCGTTAGTTGAACAATTTTACTAGAAAAATGGCTTAATAAAAATTACACACAGTAGAAAAACCATTTATCTAAAACGTTGATGAATTTTTAGTGTTTTGGCTGATTGTCTATGTTTCTAGAAAAACTAATATTTTAAATTGGGTATTTTATGAGAAATTATTTTTTTTCTCGTTGATTTGTGGATGAAATTTCGAGTTTTTTTTTAATGAAATGAGATATAATATTTTATTAAATTGTCTATTTTTCTATTATGCGAAGTTTGAGCTTTTTTAAATTTTTGTCTTTTTGTGTATTTTCATTTTTTTTTTCGATTCTTCTAGCCAATTTTATATTTTTTATGGAATTAATTTTTATTTGTTTTTATTTTTCGACGAAATTTCGAGTAAAATCTTAACTTATTAGGTAATTGCAATCTTTTTTGGAAAAATTTGGATCTTTCGAGTTTTTGTAAAAAAACTCGTCGTTGACGCTATTCAACAACTCCTGAGCGATACTAATGGCGTTGATTTTGCTCAAAATTGAATTTAGCAATTTTAGAACAAACTTCGCTGCCACACGTCTCATGCCGAAAACATTCGATAAGTAACTCCCCTAATAGTGATTCGACGATTTTCCAAAACAATTTTTTTTCACTGTTGCAACCTCAGAACGCTCATCATCATCAACATCTTCTCGGCCTTGTATCACTTATAAACACTTTTTTGAGAGAAAGTGGACTTGCCGAATGTCACACTATATTCCATTTTTAATGCAAAATTTAATACATTCTTTGATCCATTTTTTTCCAAAGCGTCAAAAATCAAAAAACAAGCACAAACGTGACTAACCATATCAGTTGTCAACAATAAACTATTCCAAATTGGCTGATAATGCCAAGATGTCGTCATATGAAACTTAAAACCACGTAAGTAACAAATATTTCAAGACAAGTTTTTTTTTTATGGAATATTGTGTACCTTGTGAATATGCACGTTCCTACAAACTTAATATTTTGTCAAAACATAGATGAGTGAGCTGTTAATTTTATGCAAGTTTTGAAAAAACTTTTCCAGGTTGCTTACTTAATTATTTTATTAAGCTTCTTCCCTCTCCTGTAAAATCGAAAAAAATGTTACGTTTTATATATCGGTATGACTAACGCATGTGTACCAACATAGCACAAAAAAAATCGATAATCGAATGTACACAGCACGCCAAAATTTAAATTTTGTTCTTTTCTTTTGAACAGACTTTGTACAAAATGAAAATAATCAATAGCGTCGTTTCTGCTCTTATTTATTATAACTATTACATCATCGAAAATATGTGAATTAGATCGATTCCGATAGGTGCAATCGATTCTTGGGTCCGGTAAATCCATTTTAACCCGAAGAATGCATGTATGTATGTTTTTTATGCGGCTGTAAATGTATATTGTTACTAAATTGTTAATGTACTTATGCATTTAGAAAGTAAATATCTAATACGACAATCGTTCATATTTTAATATAAATATGTGCATACCTTTTCTCCATTAACTGCATTGCCCACATCAAGTTCACTTAGCTTCTTATTTGAATGCCACACTTTGAATAGAAAACTTTCGTCGTTAATGGCCGCAGTTGCAGCCGATGTTGTACCTATGGCATCAACACAATCACCTGACGTTGACCATATAGAATTTTGTAAAAACACATTGATCGATGGTGTGTGTGACCCCAACGAAGCGCCAGGTTCATTTGTACGACGTACACCACCTACAGATTTGTCAAAATCATCCAAATGACTGGGCATTGAAAAATAATCACTTGAATTAGCAATATCGGCGCCAGCGCCAGAACTAGCGCTACTATCGTCCAAACGTGTTGTATTAATCATGGATGATGTTGAAGCCGTAGTTGATAATTTATTATTTATCTGATCATAGTGTTGTTGTTGGTAGTTGGACCAGAAATTCCACAAATCTATTTTAAATGGAGCTAAAGCATTTAACGATGTTGTGGCGTAGAAGGCTGAAGATATACCGCCACCTAAGCGATTTTGTAACTGTAATGAATTGTCTGCACTTTGTTCTGTAGTTGTAGTCTGTTGTGAGCCGTTGGTAGGCGTGGGTTCGACATCTTTCCATAATGCTTCTACACTGCTATTGAATTTAGCTTTAAATTGTTGAAAATCCAAAGGGTCTACAGAGTCGGCTGTCTCATCTAAAGTATTATCATCCGAAATATTATCAATCAACACAGTACCACCAAAAATTAATGATTTTTGTGTATGTCCCTCTCGTTGATACAAACGCTTTGGATTAAAGTTATCCATTGTCAATTCGGATGCTGACGCCAAGGTATTATCGTCATAATCTTCATCAACATAGTCTACACCCTCTTCGTTATAGTGGGGTCGAGTGGAGTCATCATGGTTGTTGATTTCGTCTTCATCGTCATCATAACAGAACGACAAATCAATGTAACGTTTCATTATGGGCTTTTTATAATTTCTAGCCTGCATTTCATTTAAAATTTTACGTTCATACTCATTATTATGCTCCTCATGTTCCATACCATCGGAATTGCTACGATTACGTTTATGGCTATTTTGACGGCTTAGAAAATCTTTAATTAAATCGGGTCCCATTTCCCAGCAACCTTTAAAATCTGTATCCCAAGCAGGCGAAGAGTTACGATGGTGTGTGTAGTGATGATATTTAGTAACACCAACTGAATTTGATGTGGTACCAACGGATAACTTGCGTACGTTTTGTATGTTTTTGCCTTTGCACAGAGCTAAAAAAGAAATATTTTAAATCAAGTATTTGGTTTAAAATAAATTCAGATTTATTTATAGATTTTCTTTTTGTGTAGACTAACTTTGATTTTAAATTTAGTGTTAAAAAGTTAAACAGTGTTAAAAATTTATTATTTTAAATTTAATAGCATACAAACTAAATTGTTTAAAGTGGTTTTACACGGCGTGTATTTGTCATATGACTTGTCACTTTTCCATGAGTAAATTCTAAACTCGTCGTGTGAACCCTTTCATACATAACATGTGTATTTTTTATGTGTACAATACATATGACACTTTTCATTCACAACGTGTTCTATTTTGATGTGACAAAGCATCATCCTATAATGCCAACATGATATTAGGTTTTTCGTAGTACCAAAAGCACTAAAAGCGTGGCAAAAGCACTATATTTGCATCGTTGCATCAGCTGTGGTTAGAAATACAAAACTGTGTGGCCGAAAAATTATATATTATAGGTTATATATTAGAGGTTATGATGTACGTTTGAAAGCTAAAATTATAAACCGTATGTAAAATGCCTATTTTGACAAACACATGAAATTATATATGGGTTATCAAACTGACAAGTCATATGACAAACAAACGTCGTGTAAAACCACTTTTACGATAAACATAATAAATATTCGGGTATGTTCTGCAATCCGAAACCGAGTGAAATTGAAATCGAATAAATTTTTAAGGAAAAATATAACTTAGTTGCGCCTATTATTTTAAAACATTACCAATCAAGGAAGTTATGTGAATGGTCTTTAATCAAATGTATAAAAAATAATATCAAAATGTTGTAAGATTTAAAAGTTATGAATATTTAAAATATCATTCGGATTCAATTTCACTCGGTTTCGGATTACAGAACATACCTGATTGTTTATAAATTTTCTTTTCCTTCAAGTTTACGATTAACTTTATAAAGGGAAACTTACAAACGAAATTTATTAAGAATATCTATTTTTAATTTGTTTTATTGAATTTACGGAAATTGAATGCGTACCATAATTTAAGATTTAGTAGCGGCAAACAGTTATAAAATATTAAAAAAATCATAATTTTTATCAACCCACATCCTATTTTGGATTGTTGGTTATAAAGAGCCTTTTTGCACTCGCCTTTTTGCCTAGAATTGCCTAGTCCTCCCTTTCTAATACTATCCAATTATATTTGGTACTAATAATCAGTGTATTAAAACAAAGAAAACTTTTCGCAAACGTTTCATGCAAAACAAAATAAAAACAATTGCGAACAAAACAGAAGCCGAAAAGATTTTTTTCAGTGTATGATTGATTTAGGTCGTTCGATTTCCGAATGCTATTTTTGTTTATGGTTTGTTTTCTTGCATTGCTTTTAATTTTGTTTTTATTGTAGTCTAAATAAGCAACAATATGAACCAAAAAATCTTACAAACTATCTTTCAATATCTCTCAAAAATAAAAGTTGTATACCGCTTTGATACATTCTATACCATAATGACCAAATCAATAAGCAAAAGTTTGCAAAAGGTTTTTCTCATAATATTTTTGTGTTCTTTTCTACCTGGCACGTTCAATTGAAAATACAGTTTTTTCTTACGAGTAATAACAACAAAATAAATGGCCAAATCGTTTTTCTGTTTTTCTCACTTCAAAAAACAAACCGAAAGCAAACGTTTTCTTTTGTTTATTTTCATACTCTAATGATATTAAAAAAATTGATTTTTTCAAATATAAAATAAAAAAATTAAAGTAATAATTAAACGAGTTATTTTAGAATATTTTATTTATTCAATAACTTGGACCTACCTTGATTACGGCGACGTTTAGATTTCTTTTTCACACTTGCTGCTGCTGCTGCTGCACCCTGATGTTGTTGTTCTAATTCGCTACTACCAATATTGCCCCTAACAGGAATATCAATGCTCACTTTATTTTCCAACTGATGACCAACTACTCCCTTTAATTTCTTTTCAATGATTTTATCCGTTGACTCACTATTTGCACCAAAATTTGAAGACGAATTAATTGAACTAGAACTACTAGATGATAATGAAGCTGAAGAATTATTAAGATTATCAACAACAATTGAACGACCAACAACAGGCCAAGTTAAAGATTTTGCATTACGACGCCAGATCCGAAAAGAATCTTCCATTTCCTTGGACAAGGCCGGAAAGGCACGGAAATAACGTTTCTTAGGATCGTTATCTAAATCATTTAAAGGATCGGATGTTGCTGTGGTTGTACCTAATACATGATGACGTTTTGAATCTGAATTGAATAGGACGTTGTTTGGATTATTACAAATACCAGTGGCTTGCTGTTGTTGCTGTGGCTGCTGATGATGAAGAAGATGCTGCTGCTGCTGCGTCTGATGATGATGACGTGTATGATGATGTGAATTATTATTAATATTACTACTTGCGGATTGTTGTTGTTGTTGTTGATGTTGTAATTGTGTATGTGTGTGAGTTCGAAAAAGAGAATCGGTATTAAGATGAGTTTCAATTAGAAAACGTTCTTCATCGCTTAAATTTTGTGTTTGTCTTTCAATATCCTTTAATTTTTCACACAACTCATCAACCAGTTTTTCTATAGTAGCAGTCTAAGAACAAAATAATAATTATTTTAATTATTTAAATAATAAAATATACATAATTAACAATCAACAACCTACCTCTTGTTCATTAGACACAATTTCTCTTAAACACTGCACAGCATTCAGTTTTTTTAAAGCCTCAGTATCAGACGGCAATTGAAAGCGTTTGTGACCTCCCTTGCGATTAGCGAAAAACGCCTAAAGTATTAAAGCTTTATAAATATTTGTTTAATGAGAAAGATAAAAGGCTTTACATTAAAAAAATCACATTAGTAAATTATTTACTAACTAGATTTCTTTTTATGTTATACTAAAATTTTGTGGAACTTTTATTTTGATTTACTTCCAAGTTGCTGAATTCAATTGGATCGTTTACTTGAACTGACGATTGTAAGAGAGATAGTAGGAGTCTTGTATATATCTGTGGTGATTCAACGCCTAATTGCTCCAAACGTGATACCAACCAATCAGAGATGGCGTTCACGGCTCTAGGCGATACTAGTTGAGGATACTTCATACCTTTTTTAAGAACCATTTTATTTTGATGTAATTTTTTCCATACAACGCAAAAATCATATAAGAAAAAATATAACAAAATTTGTATGATAATTTTTTTTGTCAAAACAACTAAATAATTTTTAACAAAGATTTTTCTACAGAAAATTAACACAACTACAACTGAAACAACGTTAAGAAGAGAGGGGGTTTTAGTTTTTATAGTAGCATTTTTAAAAGATTTAGTAACAAATTTAAGTTTGGAATGAAATGAGGAAATCAGATTCAGGAATTAATTTTGCTTTGCCTTTAGTGCATTACTATGATTGAATGAAAATGTCCGCCCCTTAAGCAAATGATTTTTTTGAACATTTTCATTAGTAACTTAATTTTTTTAGTATGAGATCAAAAATAATATTTATCATTAAAATGGCGTGTTAATAGCTCAATATGGAAAATATCCTTAATCTTTGGCTAGAACTTCCAATTAAAAAAATCTATCAATCAGAAAGAAACATAAATCTTTTCTTGTATTTTCGATCCTAACCTAATATCTACACCAGACATAAATTTGTTTAAACGAAAGTCAAACTTCCAGTATTAAAACAGTGTTTATCTATATCTATAGACATAAAAAATAGTAACTCATTTCCGTGTGTCTTTTCTTAAAAACTACTGGATGGATTTTAACAAAATTTTGGAGGAGGTACCTTAGCATCCTGATTCCGCAAAAATATTTTTTTCCGAACAGAAAGTGGAGAAAAAGCAGTGAAAGTACGATTTATTATTTGTAGTAAAGTAAATACATAAACCATAACTGTACTGAACCAACCGGATATGCATACTTTTTTTTTTATAAAATAAATACATAAAGTGATATGCATCATAGTTTAAGGCGGCACTAAAAAAGGTAAGGGCTTTGGTGTGGATTGCTTTCAAAGCAAAATAGAACAAAATATTGCAAGGACGCTAACGAATGGCGGGCACAGCTAGTTACACATATATCGTTAGCAGAGTTTTGAAGTTATGACGGCTAGTCCAACTACAAGTATCTTTTTAAAAAATTAATAAAATGAACTGAACTTAATTTCCTTCAGTATATTGCGGTTTTATTAGAAACAATAATAACAAATATTCTCTTTACTTATGGAGAATATTTCCCAACATCGTTCAGGCGGTGGTATAATACTGACTAATTGTCAATATTTTGGGCAGAAAAAATATACCAGTTTCAAAATAACACATGAATTGAAAAGATGTTTGTTTTCCGATCACCCGTTATAAAAAATATGATCTTTAGGAAATTATTTTAGATAAAAGAATGAAAAATTTGGAATTTTACTTTTCTTAACGTTGTTAAAAAAGAAAACAAAAATTAAATATTAATAACATTTGAAAAAGAAATTTTAACACAAATATTCCCGATCTTGTTTGAAGTTTTACTACCTCCAGGCTGATTGTGATAAGTTGTTTGCTATAAAATGTAAATTAGGTTAGGAAGGGTAATGCTAGATAATACAAGACCTCCACTCGGAGACCTATTGATCAATATTCCTAGGGTAATGGCACATAATGTGCTGCAGAGTTCGTGCTCTAACCGGACAATCAATTTCGCCTATAAAGAGTCTAAGGACTTTCCTAACCTAAGCTTTCTACCTATTCGGCAGTAATCTGTTTTGCTTAAAATGAGCACTGTATCATGCAATAGAGTGTGTAATCGATGTTTGCACCAATCTCTCCCAAAGACCCTACACCTAGCATAACTTAAATTATATTTGGTCATAATTGCATTAAGAGCGCTTTTGCAGCTATGAGTTGATACTATGAATCTTCAAAGGCTTTAGTTGTGTGACGGTCGACATAAATAGTCACCGTTCTTAGTCACGTGCTCAGAAAATAATTCCGTACCTTTAAAACCTTTTGAATTGCGGCCAGGAATTCGAAAGCTAATGCGACCTTCGAATTTCGGAACCTTATAAGTAGACACCAGATCAAGAGAACCATCCGTAAAAACTATCAAAACTAGTTTCAGTGAAATTGTAGTCCGAAAACCTAGTGAAAAGTAACTTGAAACCTCATTTAAGATCCTTGCGTGGTCTTTTCTAATTTATCTAGACTCGGCAGACTTGTTGCAAATTCTGTGATGTGTGAATCCAGTTTTCTATCTTTAGTTGTTGTTGTAAAATCTTTGCTGCTGACGGAAAAAAAACTTCCAGATGTTACAGCTGTTGCTAAGTTGACAATCTTTGGCCGAGTGTGACTCGGGTCGTTCCGGAGCGAAGATCTGAAGATCTTTTGTTCATACTTATGTAATTCCTGAACAAATAGTAGGCATTGGGGCCCTTTTTGAGTTTTGAGGTTCTTTTTGAACCTTGTACACGTAATCCTCATCCAAGATTTCTTGTCCAACTAAATATTCAGGTATTTTTAACTCTCTGCTAATTTGAATATCATCTCCCCTTATTTTTAATTTATTTATATTTTTCTCACCCAATGTTTTTTAAACTTCTTTAGGGGTTTTTCATTAAAATTTTAGTTTTAATAAAATAAAATCCCAAAGATCTTTCAGAAAATCAAGCGAAACGTTGGATGATAAAACTAAAATGGATTTTTTTAAATATTTGGAAACTAATACCTAACCAAAATCAGCCCGAAGGTAAGCCCACATACAAAAATAACTATATAATTTATAATTAAAAGGGAATATAAATCAGATAAACTTAAAGTCCTTTGCATTTTTTTCCAAACCGAAACTTCTCAACTTACAATAGCCAAAAATCAAATGAACAAAACGAACCAAAAATTTTTAAATTAAATAAATTTAATAATAAAACTTAATAAATAATACAAACTTAATAGATGGAGAAAACTGAGGGATTCGCAAGGTACTATCATGTCATATTGTCAATGCTCTAAAATTAAAAATAGCATAAAAATATTGTTGTTGCTTTTCAAAAAAAAAAAAAAAATAGTAATAAAATTAAATTTGGAAAGCTTTGTATATTTTGTTATAATCAATAAAGTTTTGTTTCGAGGCACATTTATTTATCATTTGGCCTCACTACAAAGGGTAAATATTAAGGCGAATTTTTTTAATTTTTTTTTTATGGATTTTTACTATTTTTCCCTTAAATGATGAATGTGTCTTGCTTTGGTTTATTAACAATTATCTGATTCAATATTTTTTTAACGGACTTAAGAAAAGGGAAAAGGTTTTCAATTCGACTATCTTTTTATCTTTGTTACTTCAAGAAACCGTAATTTCTTAGCAGATATTAAAGTTTTTTATTGGAACAGGTATGCTTGCGGATTTGTTACTTAAAAATTAAAGGGGATGGGGACATCACGCATCTTTAGAACCGTAAAGGACTAGCGCCTCAAACTGTCCATTATTATTACTACAGCTTCAACAACAAATATTTATAAAAAGTTAAGCTTAAAAATTAAAGGGTGGCGTTAAGTGCTCAAATCTTAGGACTAAAAGTTAAAATAAAAACAAAAAATAAAATAAAACAATTAAATGAAGGAATAAAAATATGAAATTTAAAATTGAAGGCAGTCTCATATAAGAGGTTTTGACGCATATCTGTTTAACCGTAGCAGGCAGACTCTTAACATTTAAACAGTGTATTACTTTGTCCACTGTTTCCAATTCTTTTCTATGTTATATAATAAGGAGCCAAAATGTCAAGGTCATAAGTCACTTGTAAGGCAGTGCTCAATGCTGTTAAAAAAAAGAAAACGTTAATTTTTGTTTACAATTTTTGAAAAAATGACTAGACATTTTTGGATACAAAAACTAAAATTTCTTTTACATTAAGACCACTTTTACACCTTGCAATAAACGCCGCAACTTTTTCATGCAACTTTTTTCTTGTTAGTAAGAGGGGTTGGGAGGCAAGCGGGGTTGCAAAAGTTGCATGACAAAGCCTGACGAGGCATTTTTTGTTTTTTGTTTTTGATTATTTTCATTTATTTTTTTAAAGTGTTGTCTACTTTTTGACTACAGAAAAAAACGACAAGTTGTATTTTTGTTTTGTATATAAAAATTATTTCCAAATTATAATTTATATATATATGTATATATAAAAATTTAATTTTAATCAAAAATGTCACAAGCACAAATTGGGCGGTACTCTTAGTTTCGGAGATACGGACCCCTTTAAATTTGTATGTAAAGTATGGTAAATCTCGACTATTTAAGGGTAGAATGAGGTAATATGCGCGCGATTGGAAAGGTAATTAAAAGTATTATCCAAATAAAATGAAATTAATAAAAATAAATTAGCCAAATGCGAGTCAGAATCACACACGTATGCTTTTAACTATGTTCAGTTCAACTTTAAAAATTCAAGTCTATAATTTTTTACGTCTTATGAGGCATGCTTTAATTTTAAATTATTTTTTTCTACTAGATCATAGTACTAAATATCCTGTGTAAATATCAAGTGTTTGCCTACAAGGTTAAGAAGAGAAAGGCAAATTCCGCAACTTTGAGACATTAAGGGAACACCCCATTATTATTAAATTTATTTTCGTTTCTTGTTGTTACTGTAGATATTGTTAAATATAATATGTGTAAATTTTAAGTGTCAATATAAGATTATATATGTAAACTCGAGTCATTATCGAAACACCCTTTAATTTTTGGTTTTGTTATTTGTTCTAGGGGACAAATTTGTACATAGTTTGCGTAGGTGTAAAGTGTTTACCCGTTCCGGTTCAAAAATTATTCGAAAATATGTGCCACTCTCGCAAAACCCTTTATTTTTATTTTTTATATTTTTTCAATAATTTAAAAAACTCTGTATATACTCGCATTTAAAAAAAACAGTCATATTCGCGAAAACTGCATCACTATCGAAATACTCATTATATTTTAGTAATTATTGTTATAGCGCTATATGAAAATAATAGGAGCCTACCTATTGCGGTAAAAAAGGCAATATAAGTGAAAAATATGTCCCTGTCCTAACACAGTAATTCACCTCCTGTAAAAATTTAAAGACTCTAACTATTATGGTTCAAAATTTAGACCGTATACATGCAAATCTCCTCACTATTTATTTATATAAATTTTAACTTTATTCCTCTTACTGATTAAGATAAAAACACAAATACGTGAAAAACGAGTCTCTTTCGGAACACCCTAAAAGTTTTAGTAGTTTTTGTTATAGCGGCCACAGATATACACCTTCTGTGTTTCAAGAGTCTACCTATAACGATTCCAGAGATAGAAGGCGCTAACAGACATTGTAGCGAAAACAATTGGGTTACTTTTTACCTTTGGGAAACATTTTAGGTGAACAAACAAATATATTTTTTTAATTTTCATTCTTTTTGTCAGAACATAGACAAGAAAATCCTTAAAAAAAAACTTTTTTTTTGTGCTTGCTTGATATTTTATAATATTTTTCATTAATGTCAATTTAGTTATATAGAACTTTTAATTACCATTTCAGTGATACTCATATTATCTCATTCCATTAAATAGTTGAGATATACAAAACTTTACATAGAAACTTTAGGGGTCCGTAACTCCAAAACAAATTAAAATTAATTTTACAACAATATAATACTTATTTTTTAATATTTATAATGTGTGTGTGTTAATATTATATTAAGAATGTTTAATCGCTTAATCATACTCAAATACGTTTAGTTGACAATACAGTTTTTTGTTTATTTATTAATAACACAAAAAAGCATAAAAACAAAACTTTCAAAAATAAATATTTTGAAAAAATTCAAATGTAAAAGAATACAGGGTTTCGAAGCAACTTGCAAAAAGAATAGGAAAAAAAAAACTCGGCGTATGTTGCAAGGTGTAAAAACGGTCTAATTGAAATTTTTAGTTTAACAAACCTGAAACAAAAGCGTTAAATAATCGAAAGTAACAAATATCTGAAGTTTTATAACTCCTTTACATACCTTTACATAGATTATTATTTTATTAGAACAAAATAGGAAGGTCCCTAGGTCCTTAAAAATGAGTTTTTTGGACCACCCAGTGTCCCTAGAGAAAGCGTAATTAAACGTTTATTGTTTAAAATTGTATTGAATTTGATCTCCGTCTATCGGTTTTTAACTTTTTTTTTTTTTGCAAGAGTTACTAATTATTTGAAATGGACAATTAAGAATATTTTTACTTTTTTTTGGCATTATATTAAAAAGTATTATTTTTTTTATTTAGCGCACTCAATTATAAGGTGTTGTTCAATATACATATATGACTTCATGACACCTTGTGAATCCCCCAAATATATTTCTTTTAAATATTTTTTTAAAAAATTTTTTTAAATATTTTAAATATTTAAAAGTCTAATAAAAAGTTTAATTCTAATTGTTTGTAATTTAATTATTGGAAATTGTAGTTAGTTTCAATCTGAAATTGATAATTTTAAACAACGAATGGCAAATGGGACCTTAAGTGTTTTAATTTTAAATGTTATTAAAAAAAGAATGTAAGGTTAGTAATAGAAAACAACATTATTTAAGACAAAAAACAGAATGAACAAAAACTTACTGTTTTTTAAAGATCCGACAAGATGTTTTCCTTTACTTAAGCAAACGAAACTTTTTCAAAATGTTGTTTTGTTTGATTACTTAAAACAATTTTAAAGTTGAATAGACAAATGTGGTCCTTTTTTTTGTTTTGATCAAAGTAAAGGATGTTTATATGTGAATTCTACTTTTTTTTTTGTTGGTAGTTAACGCGTTGTTGTGTGTGTTTAAAATATTATGCTTAATTTTACTGCTAAATTTTGATAGAACGTTAGATTTTCTAGTTGTTTTTAATTGCTTACAAGTGTTTGTTGTTTTTATTTTCTTCCTTTAGTTGTTTTGTTGTTGTATAAATATTTTTCTTTTTGAGTCGGGATTTGTTTATTCGTTAATTGTTTTTTTATTTATTCCTCGTTTTGAGCTTTTTCAGCCCAGTGATGAGCTATAACACCATTAAAAGCTACTGGGGCGGCTACACTTGTTCCTATTTTTTTTGGAAAATGAGCTCCGTGTGTAGCAGCCTTAGGGATAGCTCGAAGAGAAGCGTTTACGTCGCAAGCTTCAAATTTGTTTTGTAAAGATTGCATTTTTAGCAAATCATTTTTAACAAATTCACTTAAGTTTAAAGTCAACATTGTTTAATTCATACAGCAACTTATGATCAAATGTTCTTTGGTAAATTTGTTTAAATCACTTCCTCCTTTTCCCTCTTAAGATGTATGTACGTATGTATGTGTTTCAGCAATTTAGCCAAATTGGAGTTAAACAGAAAATCATATATGATGTTTAAACTTATAATTGTGATTTATTTTTTTCTTTTTTGCAAAGTATACTAAAGGGAAGAGTGTGTGTTTTTGCATTAATTTTTGGTTTCCTTTACTTGTCTCCTAGGAAGGTGGCATCATTGTTGTTAATTAAGCAAATCAAGATTGTTTTTTTTTTTTAAGAAAACAAGGGAAACATTAGAACATAAAACAAACTAAAATTAAGGAAACATTTAACGTTATGTTATCGTAGATTTAATATATGTAATATTAAGCATTGCTTGTGAATTTTTCAATCCTTTGAAAAAAGTGTTCTGCAAGCAACTTTTATCCTAAAATTTTTAGTAATAATTGAATGCAATTTCCTTTTAAATTTATCAAAAATATTGTAGAAATGTTGAAGAAGATTTTAAGAATTTTATATTTTTTATTCCTCTCAAATTTTGCTCTTTTTTCCTTTTAAATGAGTGTGTGCAGAAGCAAATATTTGTTAATTCGTTACAGATTTTAAAAAATTACGTTCCTTTGTTTTTCATTGCTTCTTATTTTTTTAATAATTCTTCATATTGCCTGTTATTGGGTTTCCTTTTTATTGTTGTGCCTTGTTGTAGATCTTCATTTTATCACTATTGATTTCTATGCAGCTTTAGAAAACTAACTTTTCCAAGGTGAAATTTACTCCTTGTTAGAGTTATTATTCTTTCAGATTTCTGAAAAGATAAGGAAAAATCAATATTATACAAAATTATTTTTTATTGTTTATAAAAAAAAAATAATAATAACAACAATGTTTTTAACGTTTACATACACTAAATAAAGGTTTTAAAACAAATTGTTTAATATTTGTATGCAATTGTATTGTCAATGCCAATATTGTTGGAGAGTTTTTATTCTAACTTTGTTGGAATTTAAGTTTAAAATTCCACATTTTGGAATGTTGTTAAAGGAAAATTTGAAAATAGTCTGGAACGTTCGAGAAAACGCAGAGATTTAGACAAATGTTTTGTACCCAAATTTACTCATTCGATTTCATAAAATGTTTTTTTTTTTCTGCCAAATGCGCTAGTTATTTTTAAAATTAACACTATTCAGGAAAAATAAAAACACGTCATATTTTCTGCTGCGTCCATGAAAAAACAGCACCCGGTAGTAAAACTACAAAAAAAAAAAAAATGGATTGAAATCATTAGTTCTTGGTCACGCAAAAACGTCACGATAATAAAAGTAGTGCAAATTAATTAACTTAAACCAATATGGAGGTACGTACGTACGTACACTGCCTCTGCTTCAAACTTAGAAAAAATTCAAAGGCTCAAAGATCGAAACTTGTCATTAGTTAAAGCAGAAATTGCGAAAAATGCAGAAACGTATTTTGAAAACCATTGAAACCCTTCCAAAACTGTTGGCCCGTATTATCCTGAATGATGGTTGTTATACTAGACTAAAAAGGGATATTCCTTGTGCGCTAGTCATTCAGTCAAGGGTTTGACGGTTTGTCTGCAGAAAACTCCTAGAATCTTTGACGGCTTTCGGCCGAAGCTTATCTTCGTAGATGGTGTTGTCTTAAAAAAAAAAAATCATATCAGAGGAATGAGCGCAAATGATAACAGAAACTAGAAACATAAATTTTTTTGTCTAACACTGGCTGGACTTGTGGATGGGTGTACTACTACACCCATCCACAAAAATACTTGGAAGAAAAGTATGGCCAACCTTGTAAACGCAGACTTTTCTCACATCGAAAATGTTTTAGTTTATATGCAAGGTAATCTATTTTTTGCTAGACTATACGTATTTTTTACTTTTTATGGGAGGTACCAATCCAACTATCCTAGTCCAATTTGTATTTTGCTAGACAATGTACATTACTCTGAGGGTTACTTGTGCAAAGTGTCAAGACTCTACCTATTGTAGTTCGCCAGGAACACGATAATAATTTTTCACTTTGTATGGTAGGTATCACGCCCACTATTCCTATTCAGTCTGTGTTAGCTTGACTATTTACGATAATATGAGGCTTACTGGTGCGAAATTCCAAGGTTCTTAATCAGTTCTCTACATACACGATAATAATTGTTTACTTTGTATGGGGGTACCACGATTACTGTCCCAATCTAGCCTGCGTTTTTCTAGAGTATTCACATGGTTGTGAGGGTTACATTTACCTACTTACAAGACCACACCTATTATAGTACTCTATTTAAACGATAATAATTTTTTACTTTGTATGGGAGGTACGTACCACGCTCACAGTCCCAATTTGCATTTGCACAGGGGTTACTAATGCAAAGTTTCAAGGCGCTATCTATTGTAGTTTGCCAGGAACACGATAAAATTGTTTCATTTTGTATGGGAGTTACCACGCCCACTATTTCAATTTAGTCTGTGTTAGCTAAACTATGTACGTTAATATAATGGTTACTGGTGCGAAATTCCAAGACGCTACCTATTGCAGTTCCCCAGATATAGGATAATAATTTTTCACTTTTCCAATTCAGTCTATCTTTCTCTAAACTATGTATGAGAATATAGAGATTACTGCTACAAAGCTCTCACATCGAATATCAAAAAATACGCCACGCCCAAATCGAATATCAAAAAATAAGTACCCTGTGAAAATTTCAGAAAGATCGGTTCCTTGGTGTAGCTTTCCGACAAACAAACATACAAACGAACACATTTTGAGCTTTATATACACACATATATGTATATGTAGATAGTTCTATTTCTTTAGAGAGAAAAAGTTACGATTGATTTTCCAAAATCGAAACACAAATCGCATGTTCATTAATGTAATTGTTTAAGCGTCCTTTAATGTTAATATTTTGAATTATATAACTTATCTGGGGTCTAATCACCGCATTCGATATCGAGTAAATTCTGTCGTAATTTTTCATTTTGGTATCATGGCACTCGATATCGAATAAAAAGTATCGTAATTTGAGATTATAGCATTCGATATCGAGTAATAAAAAAGTTTGATCGATCGAGTTTTCATTCGATACGTCTGTGCTCATCGTATGCATATAAATTTAATTCTTTAGCGACAAAATGTTATTATATTTTGTTTTATAAGTCTATTTTTACACAAAAATAATTATTTTTATACAAAAATTCATTTCCATACATGTAATATACAAAAAATTAAAATTTTAAATTTAGCAATATGTGTAAATATAACCCATACGAAAGGAATTAGAAAATTGTCGACACTATGCTTTGTCCAAATCGTTCCAAGTAATTATTAACCACACTGTAAACTGGCAAGCTAAAGACAAATGTGAAATTGTGCGCATTGCGATTGCCGCGACTATTAAATTTTTTGCTACATACTGCGCAGGCGTATGTTTTTTAGCCACTATGTAGTGTTCTTGATAGACACATCCAGCGCCACATACTTGACATTTGTGTGGCCATTCTCCCGTTTGAATAGTCTAATAAATGTTTACGCTTAAAGGATCTCTAACATATGTTGCATTTATGTAATTTTTAATTCAAATGTGTAGATTTCTTGCGACGGACCAAATTTGTGCACTGGGAAAATGCTAAAGGAGAAAAGTCAAATTTAAACGCCCTTTCGCAGGTGTGAATGCGTTCATGGCCACAAAAGAGTTGTCACAAATACGACAAATAAATGTCCTTTGCCCTGAGTGTCTGATTTTATGAGCTTGCAAACTATGCAGTAAACATCTTGTTCCACACGTCGCATTGGAAGGCTTCAATTGTGTTGGTTAAGATTTTGCTGGAAAGATCACACTGACGCAGTCCATACTGAATTGAGAACCTTTACGACTGTGAATTTTTAATCCAAATATTATATTAATATATTTAAATATTTTTCGTAAATGTTTTAAACCGTATTTTTATTTGTTAATTTGTTGACGAAATGGAAACATATGTATGTTTATTAATCTATTACAATTTAATAAAAAATTACAATACATACAATTACGATACATGTCGAATGACATAATTTGCTTACTCGAAATGTTATTCGATACGATACTTTACTCGAATCGAATGCGGTGATTAGGCTCCTGATCTTGTGCTGTCAATTATCAGATATTGTATCTTGTTGCATTAGAAAGACGAAAAATAAACACAAATATTTACAAATACCTTTTTCTCCACCCTTAAAAAAATATATATATTTTTTAAAAAAATATATATATTTTTTTAATAATCGTTTAAATCCCGTCTAAAATATCAAAAAACTTCAAATCATTTATTATATCCATCGATTATCGAAGTTTAAGAAATGTTTGGGTGACACAATAAATATTCAAGCAACAACTGCAGACCTTCCGGTGTGAATAGGATAAAGCATGAATCACCTAATTTGAAAAATATTCTTTTAACTCTAAAGATTAGTAAGGATACGAACTCGAGCCTAATATAGTTTTGATAAAATAGTTTAGATAAATATAAATCCGACCATTTTCTCAAGAAAAGTAGTTTTTTCCCTCTCATTGAAGTGAACTTTTTGATTAGAATTGACAGGCCTAGCAAGTACTAGTTCAGTCTTATTTCGAATTATCTATTTCGAGATATCTATTTAACGTATGATAATAAAAAAAAAAAAAAATTTTAATTTTAAAATTTTATCAGACAAAAATGTTTAAAAAGGTGACAAAAGAAATACATGTGTTTTTTTTGCAGTTGTATTATATAGGGTGTTTCTTTTAGCAGCACAAGAAATTAAAATTATAATACAAGACAGAAATATTGCTGGAATGACATTTTTTATTATAATCTCGTATTCAATTTCGTCGAAACTGCGGCTCACATGGTGCATTCGATCAGTCCAATTTTTTTTTACTACTTTTTCCAGTAAATCTGGCCATATGGCATAAATCGGCATAAACCAATGACAACATACCTATCGAGAATTCCGATTATGTAGACCGTAAAATGACGAAGTACTCTGTGAACTTCGCAACCAGATAAATTTGGTCAAAGTAAGTTTTAACAATTTGGAAGGCTTGTTATGAAGTTAAACAATTAATGATGCCTTTCCAAACCTTACCGAACAGAAATGTCAACATAATTTGACATTCTAACTGTCAAACCATAGTGATCGACATCGATAGTTATCATGCAGCACTCATTATTAGAATTCTGCGTTTATGTTTAGTTTTTATCATTTTTAGTTCTATTCACATTAACAATAATAAGTGTTTATTCACCACATTGAATGATTATTTATAACAATGAAACAAAAGCGTTGGTGTTTTATTTTAATTTAATTTAAAAATAACTTTAAAAAAATAGAATTGAAAAAAAAAAAAACTGATGATTAGAAAATATGTAGATAGCGGTTGGTGATGTAACCCCAACTTAATAGACGTGTAAAATGAAGGATTCCCAATAGATTAACATTTTTGGAATCTTAATAAAATAAATATTCTTTATTTATACAACTTTTGAGAATTTAAATATTATTTATTTAATATTATGCATATAATAAAACAGTATTTGTGTTCACATCACGTAAAAACTACTGGATGGATTTTAACAAAATTTTGCGAGGAGGTCCCTTAGTATCCTGATTCAAATATAGGATACTTTTTTTTTTCGAAAAAGTATCTTATTTCCAAGAGAAAGTGGAGAAAAGGCAGTGAAAATAAGCAATTTTACCATATGCATACTTTAAGGCGCATATTTTAGTAGGGATGAGACCCTTTATATAAAGTAAATACGTAAACCATAACTGAAGCATTAAAAAAGTAAGTGTTTTGGTGTGGATTGCTTTCAAAGCAAAATTTCGAACAAAATATTGTAAGCACGCCGACGAACTGCATTTTTATTATAAAACTGGCTGTTTTATAATAAAAATGCAATTTATGTGTTGGCGAATTTTTAGAATTTTATTACTTATAGAGTGTTTTTGGCTTCTAAAAAATGTTTTCTTGAAGAAAATGTTTTCTTGAAGATCTGGCCTGTGCAACCAGTGAAATACATATAGGAACTGGTTTTTCCTTTAACAAATAAATTTCATTTCATTTCATTTTTATAAAATGTTATGGGTTATTAGCATAATATTAAATAATAAATATTCTTTTTTTATATTTAAAAGTTTAAAAAACAATTTCTATGTATTTTTCCAAAATATCTCAAGTCTAAAGTTCAGAAGATGAAAAAAAAACTGTTTAAACCCTGTTTTGTGTTTTGTGTTTCGTTTTAATTTTTTTTGTGTTATTAAGCTAATTTTTCTGTAAAATTATTCATTTTTAATTTTACCCTAGATTATAGTTGGAAATTATCTTATCTCGACTTAACATGTTTTGTACAATGTCCACAGATTTTTAATATTTCAATTAGGCATCGTTCTCTTTCATAAAATATATTGATAATGATTCATATTTCTAAAACAAATGAGACCATCAGAAAAATTACTTTTTGAAATAAATAAATAAGAATTGTCTTTTTCAATCAAATCTTTATTATAATGTATGACAAACCTTCTAGAAGTTGACCACAACAAGATGACGAAGTGTTGTAAATATGAAATTAGTGAATGTATAATAGGCAACTTATAGATTTGGCTGCAAACGTTGCAAATCATTTTAACAGCAACAAGTGTTTGGCAAGTAGAGCAGAACTTTTTTATAAACATTTTTCTCTTTGATTGAAATGAAAATGTACATATGAGATAATCTTATAAAAAATATTTGGATGTACATAAATATGTAGTTTAAAAATGTCAAAGAAAATTTGAAAAGGATTTAGAAGTTTATAGGTTCAATAGCTGATGTTTAATTGATTATACAAACAAAATTGTAAAACACAAAAAGGATGCTTAAAAAATGCTAAGCATCACAGAAAATAAATTCCATTCCATTCCACTTTTTTAATCAATATATGTACATACAACATACATACATGTATTATAAAGTTAAGGGTACAATACTATACATGCAGCTGCGATTAAGGGAGTTGTGTGGTATCTTAGCCCTCTAACCTAACCTCTAGAATTTTTTGAACCAGCCCGAAACATGTGTTGGTGTTATTAGGTGAAACACTAAACTATGGGTTAGACGACCACTTTCTTCGAAATGGTAACTACGAAATCATTTTAAACTATTTTAGAACGAAATTTTTTGTCGATTGTTATGAAACTTTGTAGAGACATTCACTTCCTGTGGCAACACAATATTACGAGTAGAAAAGTGGGCAGCGCCAATTCAAATATTAATTTTTAAATATTTCTACTTAACCGAATCTTTTAAAACTTTGCACACACATTCGGCACATCAAGGGCAATATATTTCACGATCAAACTGCTAGACCTTAAATTTATGTACATATGTGTGAGTAAAAACTACAACTATATCGCAAAAGCATATATTCTCAGCAAGTTAAGAAAGTGAATCCAACACAGAAAGAGTCTTTCCTTCATCGTCATTTTTAAGACAATCGAGGCATCCGGTTGAGTAGGCTCTCGATCAATGTGAAAATGTAAAGGGTGGTGTAAATACAAGTATATTTTAAAACATATGTTATTTTGACACAGACAGATTTTTTCTGTCCGAAATATTCATTATCGATCAGTATTATACCTCCGCGGACCAAAATTAGTCGCTGTATCTTACAGAATCTGGACCTTACAGAAACGTCAATAAGATATCGAATTACTCCGACGAGTTACATTTCCGTCAATTCGTTTCCAGTGGGTTTTGGAGTGTTTAGTGTGGGTTTTGGAGTGCTGGCATTAGTAAACACCGATGTTGTAAAAAATCTAGAAACGAGCCACAGCCTTAAGGCTAATATCGTCCGAGCCATTCGTGAGATAGAACCAGAAACCGCCACAATATAACAAAAAATAAGTTTAATTAATTTTTAAAAAGAAGCTTGAATGGGTACCTCTCGGTGTACAAGCTAATGGGACATATTATTTTATAATAATAGGTGTTTTTTTTAGCTGTAGAACTTAAAATGTCAATACAAGACAGATATTGTTGGAATGATTTTTTTGTTATGATCTGCTAGATAAATTTATGGCATTTATTTTTTAAATATGATTTTCGGTGTATGTCCGCCTCAGCTACGAGTTACATGGTCAGTGCAATTTTTAGCTATTTTTCCAATAAATCTGGCCGTTTGGCGTCAATCGTGTTGAGAGTTGCTAGTTTATCGGCATAAAATAATGACTTAACTTAGCTCCATAAAATGTAATAATGTGGCGTTACGAGGGGGCCAGTAAAGGGGACCACTTCTGGAAATAAAGCTGTCACCAAATTGATTTTTCAATGAATCCATTGTTAAGCACGCTGTTTGGCAAGTCAGCAAATCAGAAGTCTTATTGAAACCAAATGTCGTGGATGTGTAGCTGATTATTTTTGAAAGCAAGCCATAGTTATCGACATCGCTAGTTCTCATCCAGCAAAAAAAAAAACCTTACAAGCAAAATTTAGAGCTGCTGGTTGGCCAACCTAGTATTTTCGTAATCAAATGTCTTCTGATTATTATAGCAAGTGGACTATACAATATTGTTTACTTTTATGTTGTGTCAAATTATTATTTGTTTTTGTCGCGTAAGAAGCCATATTTTTACAATTAGGTCATTATTACATACATTGTTCACATACATACGTATGTATGCATGTATGTATGTATGTAGATATATAACATGAAAAACATTTTTTTGCAATAACATTTTATTAGTGTTGTAGTTTCAATATTAGTTGTCTACTACAATCTCTCTAAATAGCAATAGGAGGGACAGTTAAAAGAAAAATTTAGGTCATCTTTTACTACGGAATAAACTATTTTCTACTACTAATTTTCGCAAAGTATCAAACAGCGACAATGACAATAATCACATCAAAATTGATTGAGTAAGCCAAGCCATATTAAGGGTAGAGAAATAAGGCAGAATGAGGAAGAAAAGGAAACATAAATAATGTGAGATTGGCACTTAAAAATTATAAATATTTTGCATTTTGTTTTTTAATTTCACAAACAGTGGTGTTGTTGTTTTATTTTAAATATATGTATTGTATTGTTAAAAATATGCAACAAATTGCATGTAAAAAGGGAACACGATAAAAATAAAATGAAATAAAATAAAGAAAAGAAAACAAGAAATAAATCAGCTGTAGCTACTGATATCTTTAGTTAGGTTAGTTTGCTTTTGTTAAAAACAAAAAGAAAATTAATAATCCAAATGCAAAAAACGGTAATTTTTGTGAGAGGAAAAAGTCAGACGGTTGAATTGAACAGCGAAGCGCATTAGAAAAAGAAAAGTAAAATTAGTATGTATAGTTTTTATTTTATTTTATTGTTGCATTTTTGTTTTTACAATTTACTATCACCACATGTGCAGTTAAACACAACGTAATATAATAACAAAGTACATCGAGACATCGTTTTACGTCATAGACGTGTTCTAAAATATAGCGACGCAATTAAATTTAGGAAATACATATGTATATGTATTTATAAAACTTTTTTTAAATATAAGATAAAAAATTTGTTAAAATTTAGATTTTTTCGATTAATATCAAATTAAAGCGTACAAAATCCCCATTTAAGATGATCTATTACTCAACTTCCTAGGGCTTATAATAGTTCTGGAATTAGAATACATTTAATCCTCGAGCGCATATGCAAAAAAGCGATATTTTCCCACTTTTATAACTGTATAACTAAAAACTTGTAAGAGATAAAATTTTTTTAATTATATTTGGATTCAGAAAGTCAAGGAATATAAATAACAAAATTTTCAATAAAATCTGAAGTAGTCATTTTGAGTGCCTTGTTGATTTGACGTGGAATTGCCCTAAATGTTACTGAGTTAGTGTTATTGATTATACAAAATTATTCTGGCTTTGGTGAAAATGTTAGAAATCTAAATTTTTGGCTGAGTTAATCAGAGGATATACATATACATACACTATCAGTCGGCAACCTTATTAACAACGTTTATATATAGTTAACTTTAAACATAGACGTTGCCAAAAGTGGGATTTATGTAGGGATATTATCGTAAAATATAGAAAAATATAGGTATTTTTCACAAATGGGTGCCCCGGTAGGCTATTAAGCACTGATTTAGTCTATCAGTCAGGGTCTGCATTTACCAACAAAGACGCTAGGTATTTCACTACAACGAGTGAGTCTGCGTTACTATGCTCGGCAAATTAAGTTAGAATATAATTTGTAATTTTGTTGTAATAATAGATAAAGCATCAATTTTTAAATAAGACATTATTGTTTTACAACAAGTGCTATTACTCGGTTAAACGAAATAATTTAACTGCTTGCCGGGTATACTCCATGAAGCAATGGTGTAGATTAAAATTCATGTAAGTGCAAAGCTGGAATATGTGGTCCTACTCCAGGATAATGTCTGTTAAACGTTTACATCATCCATTTGGATGATTTGAGGAGTACTTGTAGTTTCTTATAAAACACATTTTGCTTGGACTGTTCGCAATGTTTGCAGGCACAGTCTCTGATTTCATTCTCTAAAACATGTTTTTAACTTGTAGAGAAACGATTTTTAGTTTGAATGAGGTTGGTAAAGCTGGTTCATTTCTTCAAATTGATGAAGAAAAGAACAATTACAGAATAAGGCTTCTGGAAAACCAAAAATTAAGTTTTTTTTAAATAAGTATGTAGATTTTTCATACATATGAAATTTGTAGTCAAGCTTAAGTTTGTTTTATTTTCTCTAAGAAAGATTACATTATACATAAATGTAGAGTTTTGCTGTATTTTTCATACGAAATGCGTGGTGATTAAAAACATCTTGAAGCATAAAAAACACATTATGATTTTTTATTACAACCTTGCAATTAGAGAAATAAAAGAAGAACGAATACAGAGGCATAAATAATTATTATTTTGTTTTTTAATTTTTATCTTTATATACATTCGTACGTAAAACTTTTGACTGAATTTCTTTTGATTGTGTCTTTAAATCACAAGAAAGTAAGAAGAAAATCTTAAGTTCTACTACTGGCAAGAACTAAACTAAACGCGGTTTTAAAATTTAAATTTTAAAAATAGTAAAAAAGATTATGAGATAACTATCAGTGAAGAAAACCTAATAAATTCGTGACGTATAACTTCTTTCATACACTAGTGATGCCCTACTTTCGAAGCGATGGGATAATTTAAAACTTAAAATCACTACCTGAAACCTTCTGTAACCACGATAACTAAGAAATCAGCCGTTTTCAACGCTATTATATCGCGGAATTGACTGGTGCGGATACTGCGGATAAGCCGCAAAGCTGAAGATACTAAAAAAACAACACACAAGAGCTTTACGTGTTGCACTGTACATTATTATAGTTTATTATTTGACTATTTATGAGACTTTTATTGATTATTAAAAAAATATTTCCGTATTTACGAAATAATTCCAAATTGTAAAACATGAGTTTGTTTATTTTTTATGTTTTTATACAAAAACCGTATTAATGTGCGAATAATCCGCAAAGTGGATAAACCACCCGCGGTTAATCGAGAGTTCACTGTATTTATGTATATTTGTTTACTTTTCTTGTTGTACGATTATAAGTAAATTTTAAGAAGTTAACATACTTATGTAAATAAATGAAAAATCAAAAAAATTTAATTAGCATTCAATTGTTACTTTTGTCATACACAGTACTGTATGTGCATAGTATGTATGAATGTATTTCAATATATTAATTTTTGTATTTGTTTTTATACCTTATACTCGTAGTATAATTTGCAATTTCTCAATGTTGTTTTGTGGCATTTGCAATGCATGTTTTTGTTTTTTTTTTCTTCATAAAAAAAGTTATGTATACATAAAGTATAATTTACAATAATATACGAGTACATAAGTATGTATGTACATATGTACGAGTATATACATACATAAAAAGCTATAAGAAAATTATAAAAAAACGGTAGATTTACTTACAGCCATACATACATACATATACACATACTAAACGCTACTCGCATACTCACATATGTTAGAAACTTAATATGCAAGTATGAATGTGTTTCATCTTTTAAGATTAGTGTGTGGAAGTTACAAGTGAAATTAAAAAAAAACTCGTAGTAAATTAACACAACCAAACATAGAGAGCCATTTGAAATTATAAAAAATTACATTGATAATAAAAGGAAACAGAACAGATTTTAGGTTTTAGAAGATGCAAAACAAAAGCAACAAGAAAAGTAAACTTCGCAACAAAAAATTAAAATTCAAGATAATTTGAAATAGGGAGGGTTACTGCATATTTCGATCCGATTTAAAAATATTTTTTAGGAAATATGTACCTATTCGAGGTTCATTATTATAACTAGCCCATAGCTAAAGTTAAGATGTTATCGTAGTGGTAAGTAGTTTTTCGTTATTGGGTAATTCCAAGAAAATCAACCAAAAAAAAAATGTTTTTAAATTTACCACTCCCGATTTTATTGAAACTTTTTTTATTTATATTCGTTGACTCCCTGAATCCAAATTCTTACAGTTTTTCCGCTACACAGTTATCAAAATTGAAAAATGTCGCTTTTTTGCATATGCGCTCGAGGATTAAATATATTATAAATCCAGGACTTATAGATCCTAGAAAGTTGAGTAATAGCTCATTTTACAGGGTATTTTATACTCTTTTTCAATTTTTTTCTGATATTTAAAAAAAAGTTTTATTAAAATCTTTGAGACACTATGACTTTTAATTTTTTTTAAATTCACACATCATTTTTAACGTGGCTTAATGAGTACGCCAGAAAAATTTCAGAGTAGGACCATGGTGGGATCAGAAGTTATGTTAAAAAAAACTACATATTTTTCAGTTTTAAGGAATATTTATTAACTTTATTACCCAGTTTATTAAAAAATTTATATTTTTTCAGTTTATAATGAGTCAAAATGAAGTTTTTTTAATATAACTTTTGATCCCACCATGGTCCCACTCTGAAATTTTTATGGCATACTCACTAAGCCACGTTAAAAAGCATATGTAAATTTAAAGACACTATCTCAAAGATTTTAATAGAACTTTTTTTTAAATATCAGAAAAAAGCGACATTTTTCAATTTTGATAACTGTGTAGCGGAAAAACTGTAAGATATAGAATTTTTCAAAAATCATATTTGGATTCAGGGAGTCAAAGAATATAAATAAAAAAAGTTTCAATAAAATCTGAAGTAGTCATTTGAGTGCCTTGTTGATTTGACGTGGAATTACCCTATTATCAGTTAATTTAAGCTAAAAGTGGCCGATAAGCGGTAATACGAGTAGCTATAGGTCACTTTGTTGGCAAAGCAAGTTATTTTTACTATACCTAACTAAGATTTGTTTTTAAATATGTTTTTGGACTGTGTCACGAAAAGCCTGAAATGGTAGCATCACTAACTGAATTACTGAATTTCTTTTGTTTTTTTATAAAAAGCTTCTTCTATATTAAGAAAACACTCCGAGTCATTGGCGGGATTCGAACCCACAGACCACAGACAGCTAGAATAGCGCACTACTAAGCAGTCTATGGAGGCACTATGTGCAAGTCATGGGCGGTAAGAATATTAATTAGTGTGGAGTAAGTAGTTCGACAACCATAAATTACTAAGTAACGAGGGCGGTAGAAAAAGGGACCCAATACTATAATGGTCTATTTCAGTATTTCCCTACAGAATCATATTGAGGTGGGTGAAAAACATGAGGTGTGTTAAAACACTTAGAATCCGATACTAAATTTCTACTTTTGAAATTAGAACATTGGCATGATTGAGCAATAAAAAATAAGTTTTATCATTTCTGCTGACTTCTTTTTGTATCTCGACATGACAAAAAATATTTTTATTGTTTCAATGACTCACAACAGTACTGATATACTATTTTTCTGCTTCAAATAAATAAATTGAATTTATGTTATGAGTCGGAGCTCTGAGAATCCAAGCTCGCGTTCAATACCCGTTTGAAAAAATTTTAGGCACCAAAGTCTTTACTGAAAATTAAAAATCAATTTAAAAAAATATATAGTCCAAAATTAATTGCAAATAACTGAGAATTTCTTTTAAATAGCTAAATAACGAGATAACACAGCTCTCAAATATCACCGAACGGGCACACATTCTGGGTGATTTGGAAAAATTAAAACAAATCTGTAGTTTTGAAACGGGCATCCACATGGCTATGTAGGAGTTTTAAATTTTAATCATATAGTCTTTACTGAATGACGTGACCATGTCTCAAATAAATATTTTATTTCATTTTGTTAATCTTTAAAACTTATATTATATTACATTATAGGTATTATATGTATGTATAAAATCGGATAATAGGGACGCTCGTTTTCAAGTTATGATAAAATCGGCGGAGCAATCCCGCTAAAAATTACAAATTTTAATTAAAAAATAAAT
Organism: Phasia obesa; assembly: GCA_949628195.1. Taxonomy (NCBI): domain Eukaryota; kingdom Metazoa; phylum Arthropoda; class Insecta; order Diptera; family Tachinidae; genus Phasia; species Phasia obesa. The sequence goes on along the minus strand of OX451218.1, from coordinate 62,300,311 downwards.
AAAAACTAATCCACAGCCTTTAAAACTTCCGAGAATTTCTTAGTTAGAGCACCATAATACATATGAAATTTATTGGTTATCGAATATCAAATTTTTTTCATATAGTGTTTTTTGAAGTTTTCGTTCATGTTTTATTTAAACTTACACCAAGGCTAATTTTTTACCAGGTAGCAATATTTTATGGTTTCGTATCTCAAAAGTAATATTAAAAAATGTCAACAATAGCATTACGCTTACGCGATTAATAAATGTGACTTGACTTAAAACTTTTTTGAAATTCATTTTAAAAAATATTAGTTTGTTTTAATTTTTTTATTTTAAATCATATATTTGTATACGAGTAAACTAAACATCATTCATAAAAATAGAACAATTAATGCTATCGAAAAAAAAAAAAAAAATAATGATAACGCTGATTTGTCATCAAAATTTTGTGGCAAGCTATTTAACATTCATATATAAGTCAGTGTTGCGATTTGGCAATGTCTAAATTGTACCGCCCCAATGATAAAATTGTATAAAAATTTGCCATTAAGTAAAAAACACACATACATTAAATAGCTCTATATTAAAATAGGACAAATTAAAACTTTTATACTTGGGTATTCTAAAGTAATAATAATTGATATTGATTCCTTGAATATTGCTTTTTGTGTTGCTAATTTACTAACAAATATTTTACCAAAATACTTATCAATTTCATAAGCAAAAGGCTTGCAATATTAGGAAATGGTTACTTTACAATTTCCAGCAAGTGCTTGAAACTTGAGTTATTTGGAAGAGTAATTGAAGAGTCATCTAATTACTAGATTTCTCACTAGAAAGAATGAAAAAATATATAAGCCGAATACTGCCGGAAATTGGTTGAGCCGATGCAAAAACGTTTAAACGTCTTAGTTCGCCAAAAAGGCCTTGCAACTAACCTAGGGCTTGCACATGCAAGTGCAAGTTCGAAAAACACAATACACTCTCAGTTTTTTACTAACACACTCTAATTTTTCGAAATTGTAGCTTAATTTGCAAGACATTTTTCCTACAAGTGATTTTTGACAATTCTATCAAGTTAAATGTGAAAAAGATAAACAGAGTTGCCAGAATAGTGTTATTTAAAAAGGCAGACTTAAATGGATAAAAATAAATAATTATAGTTTTAACATATTTTTTTTGCGTATTTAAAAATAATAGTAATCTTTTTCTTCACATATTCACTAAAAAGACAGTTAGTTGGTGTTACATATTTTAGAACTTAAATTTCATATAAAACGATGAATTGATATTTACTGTTTTCATACAAATTTACAAATCTAATACTGTTGGTAACTTTGGTTTATAAATAAATAAGCAAAGATATGAGCAATTTTTAAACCTTTCGCTTCGACGACATTTTTAAAATGAACTTTTTAATTACATGTGTAAACATGGATGCAAATTGCAAGATTTTCGTATACTTCTCCGCCAGTTTCGTAGATAATACTTATAAAAAACTTGTATGCAATTAATGGCATGTATAAATTACATTTCCTTATACATAAAAGGGTTATCAAAGTAAATAATAAAAATCCTGAATATAAATCAAGGTTGTTTAGTTAGTTACAAATAAGATTGCAGGAAAAATTAAAAAATATTGATTAAATAAAAAATTATTGAATAATTTTTTTATGAAATTGTACCAAAAAAGCATGAAGTGTACCAGTGCACCACTGATGTATCGATTGTTTAATTTTTACCAAAAATTCCAACACTGATACGTGTAAATCAATTTGATCAAGGGAGAATAAGTTGCTTTAATCAGTTTATATTTGTTGTTATTAAATCACCAAAAAGAGTGCAGTGAATGAACGTGAGAGAAAAAAAGGTAGTGGTGGAAAAAAAAATTGTAATGAGATCAATGATGATTGGGATCGAGACAAGTTTTTTAGGGTACGAAATCCAATTTTTATTCTATTTATTTTATACGAAATTATTAAAACAACCAATTAAACAAAGAGTATGAGAATAAGAGCGAATAGAACAAAAAAAAAAAAAAAAAAAAAAAAAAACAAATAATTACATAATTTTGGGAAAGTAATTCAATTTGAATATAGAGCGAACATTTAAAAATGTTATAGATATAACTATGTATATAAATATGTAAAAGGAAATAGGTAGCAATTAAAAAATATTAAAAAAATTAAAACATACATTTCAAATAAAATAAATCTTGTTAATATTTTCGTTTAAAAAGGCCTATAAAATGGAAATCGCTTGAGAGATTTGAGATTTTTGTTTCATTAAAATATTTCGTTTTAAAGTCGTGTTTTAAACATTTTCGTAATAAAATTTTCGTTTTTTTGCTTTATTCTTGTTATTTAAATAAGATTTATGGATTTTTTGTCACGAGCTTAAAAGAAAAGATAAAAAATTATAAAAAATTGCTATTTTGTAGGTATTAAAACTTAAAAGAAAAATTACACATTTTCATTTTCACGGTCACTTTATTTTCTTTTTTAATATTTCGCACTATTTCATCATTTATTATTTCATTTCATTTTTCGCCAAGTGTTTTTGTAATTAAAACAACATAATTTCTCAATTTTTTTTTCATTAGATATAAATTTTATTTTAGTAAAAACTTTGTTGTCAAACCTCGTTTATTGTTAATATGGAAATGATATTATTAATTCATATTAAGACTACAAAAAGAGCGTAAAACAAAAAATCAAAATCGTTTTCTTTTTTTAAATTAATATTTTTTATTCTATATTTATTATATTTTCTTTTTTAATTTAAAGCTCCGCGCGGTATTGGTGCGTGTATTAAAGAGTAGTTAGTGAGCGAACGCAGCGCAGTGTGAGTGCAATACAGCACAACTAAACTGAATTAACGTTCGACACACCAAGTTGTATGAACTAAAGAAAAACACAACAAAAAAGGAATAAAATAAACACATAAAACGGAAAAACACATTGAACACAAAATACAAATTGAAAAAAAAAAAAAAAAAAAAAAATCTCGTTCTCAAACTCGTTGCTTTGTATTCATTCGTACATAACCAAACAAATAAATATCTATCTTTAAACATTTGTTGTAATGACGATAAGATGTTGACGTAGCATTGTTGTTGTTTTATTTCAATTTTTTTCCTACACACATGTATTTCGTTTCGTAATGTAGAAATGTTTTTAGTTGTATCTCTTATATTCCGTTCACTATTCACTGAGTACAGCACAGTGTAGCCAGATGATAGAATTTGTATTTCTATCAACATTTCCCTGTAAATATGTTTGTATGTAAGTATGTATCTTCAAAACAAGTTGAGTGATAGTAGTATCAATTGCCGCTTGTGTGATAAACTATATGTATGTAGGTATGTACCCGTAAATAGTGACATCAGGGTAAAAGTAATATTTGTTATGAAAATGGTAACTTTTGTTATGAAAATTTAATTTTATGAAAAATTTACTTTTTTTTATACTTTGAAAGTGAAAAAATCGATGTCGGGATTTCAACATATTTATACCTAGGTTTTGAGGTCTCCTGAATCCATTTTACCTACTTTCGCGATGATGTCTGTGGATGGATGGGTGTGTATGTATGCCACTATTTTTGTGGAGTCTCTACAGGTCACACCGTTTGACACATGATAATTAAATTTTGTATGTGCCTTTAGTATATAAAGGTGAAAAGCTGTATAGTTTTTGGTCATAATCGGGAATAGGCAAGGGGTAGTTTACTTACAGTTCAAACCGAAAATAATTATTTTTTCGATCTTTCGAACTTTTATTTTTTATATATGTACATATGTGTATGCACATACATAAAAATATCTGTTTCCATAAGGTATGGTAAAGTTAAGTGTAGGCCACTCCAGATTTTTATTTCTATTGAAATTTGTTTTTGACAAATTTTCTATAGAATAATAATATTAATACATATTAATATTTTTCTATAGAATAGAATTTTTACGAGTAAGTTTTCTAATAAAAAATTTCTTATAGGTACATAATTTTTCTACAGAGGAACAATATCATATGTATAAATTATCAATAATTTTTACATGAAACAATATTTTTAGCATTAGTTTTCCTATCTAAAAAATTGTTATCAATAATTTTATTAGTCGAACAATTCATTAACGCATAAATGAATTGTGAAAGTAAAGGTTTTATTCTCTCTGACTAGTAAGTCAGAGAGAGTGCAGTTGAATTTTGAGCAAGCTATAACTATAATGAGGACACTTTGATAATTCCGTGACATTTTATTTTTCTAAGCGCAGAGCTTTAAATGCATCACTGCTTCTGTTAACTGTAACACTGGACTACTGTCGAGTTTTGGGTATGATGCGTCTATTACGAGACCAGTTTGATAATTTCGTGAATTTTTGTCTTTCTAGCACAGTAACTTCCAATGCAACACTGTTTCCGTTAATACTAAACCACTGTCGGAAATAAAAAACCGTTCACAATTCATGGGAAATTTGTACAATGGCATAAATTTGCAACCTCACATGCAGAAGATTGTAAATTAGGCTAATAAAAAATAACAAAGACAGCCAATAGCATATTAGGGAAACATTTAGTAAATATAAACACATATTCCGATAACCTACGTATCGTGAACCTGTATATAAAAAATATTAGTATACTAATACTACTACTAGTATACTAACTCAGGCCAACTTTTGGAGTCGTACAACTGAAAATTACATTTAAGTCAAACAAAAATTGCTTTTGCATATGTTTAAGGCTCTAGTGCCGCTTGAAATTAGTATTTTATAAAGAAATTGTAATATTGGCTTGCATGTACATGCTCACTTACTAATATTTTTGTTCGGGCAACAGAAGTTCGGGTGCATTGAATGAAGAATTGTTGTAAAGGTTTTTATTTAAATTCAAAGATGTTTAGATTCCATATAATGATTGCATGATTTACATATATAAATGTTATTAAAAAGAGTAGTTAATTTCACATTCAAATATTGGTAAATATTACCTACATCCACCTGATACCATCACTTTTATTAATGATAAGAAAGTTCGAAAGCGCTTGCCAACCGCACCAAACAAATAACAAATAATATATCGTCTATTAGGGGCTTCAGTAGTTTGAGAGATATACATAATGTTGTGGAGAAGTAAAATAAATATTAAAACAGACAATTTATTGCAAAATTATTTTTTTTTAATTCATTTTAAAACTAACTTTTTTAATTATAATTTGTCTAGACAAAAACTTTTCTATATCTTTCAATATCTTTTCCAATATTTTTTTATATAACAAAAATATATATATATTTTAATTTTATATCTATATTACTATGGGAAAACATTTATTATTATTAAAAAAAAAAAAAAAAATTATCTGCAATTTTTAATATTAAATAATATTAAAAGTTTTCTTCATATACAAATTTTAAAACCACCTGGTAACTCTGTAACAACAAATGTACAAGCTCATTATACTCTTCTGCGCCACCCAACTCATTACTATACAATACCCGCTCAGCTCTCACTCTCGTTTTGGAATTTAAAAATAAAACGAAGTGAAAAACAAAGCATTATTGGTATTAACACAAAGAAATGGCAAAATTGCAATAAAGCATATGATTCTTAATAAAAAACGGAAACGTCTAGTCAAAAATCTTAACAAAATTTTGCGTAGACAGCAAAGTAGGAAAATGTAAATAACACCAACTACGAAATAGTCATGTTGGTAATTATTAACGACACCAACACAACGGTGCTTATTTTTAAACCTGAGTTTCATTAAAATACTCAGTACTAACCTGACCTATGCACCAGTGTGTAATATACGAATCCATTTATCCTGTGTTTACCCCTTCATAACATTCTTTTCAGGTTTGATAAAACATCAATATACAACATACGGTTAACTCTCTAGGTGGAGCTCAAAAAGCATCTCAATATAGGTAGATAGAGAGTTAAAATTTGGTATACAAGTTGGCCTGTTATTAAGTAAGCAGCAAAATCTGAAAAGGAAATATTTTTTCTAGGGTAGTACTAGCTTTAGAGTTGGCACGTATGTAGCCATAACCAACCATAAACTTTAACTTAAAAGTTGTGAATAAAAAACTTAAGAAACAGGAGGTAGATCCACACAAAAACATGTAAATAAGGCCAAGTTCCTACTCAAAGTACTGAGGTCAAAATAAGAACCAAATTCTTGCTTCGTCCAAATCAAAGTCATATATCTTCTAGTATATCCCATATCTGTAACCCAACTTTTTTAATAAGCAACTGCGGAAATCTGCAAAAATAACCATCGGTTCAATATTAAGATAAGTGTACTTACTGGATAATTTTTTATTTCTTTGAGAGGATGTTGCGGCTACACCTTTAGAGTTATAAGGTTCAAATTTAAAACTTAAGAAACTATTTAATTTATTTCCATTTTTTTGGCCAAATCCCCCACTGTGATGCAGATGGGCTATAAAAATTATATAACTTTGATTTTGTTTGATTTTTGTTTGCATGTTAGTTAATTATCTTTAAATTTTAAAATAGCAAAACTAAATGATTTTTTTAAATCCTGCCAATCACTTTTTGAAATGTGAACTTCGCCAGGACCGTGATCTGGTTTAAATTCTTAGTGCTTCTTATACGATTTTCTGGAGTCACATTGCTTCGTATTTAGTACTCGTACACTGTGTACTTTGTATATATCTCTGATACCTAAACAAGTAAATTTAGTACCCGTTTCCAACTGGTATTCACCCAATGCCCATGCATATCACTTCGGTATGTATCAATGCATGTATGTATGTCGGTAGTTATTTTTTTGTAAATATATATGTATACCTCATTACTAAAGCATAATAAATATTTCGTTAGGTAGTCTGTTAGTTAGTTAGTTTTTAGCTAACGACTTAAACTCAGCTCTTCAAGGACGTTGTGGTGTTTTGTTGTTTTTTATTATTTCCTATTTTCACTATCTATAAAGAGAGTATTATGTGAGAGAGCAAAAGAGAAATAACAAAGTTACTCATCGTTTGAATGATTGAAAGTAAAGATAATTAAAGTTTTCGTAATATTTTTTAACGTTATCACAACTTCATGATTTGCTACTTTTATAGGAAAATAGATATTTATTGTTTGTTTTAATTTTATTTTATCAGTTTTTTTGTCAGACGATTTCTTTGTAAAAAATACAGTAACATTAACAAAAATGTTCTTTTGTAAATGATGGTGGACGGTTACTTTTGGTCTCAGGAAAACAATAGAATTTCATGGGTCACAAAAAATTTTGAGACTTACAAACAAAGGAAAAAAATATAAACTATAGATTGCAGATTAAGCGAGATGAGGGTTACAATTAACTCGGTTATATTCTATTAGTAATAAAGTTCTGTTAATAGAAGACTATTTAAAAACAATAAAGATTAAACCTAACAAATAAAAAATATTAAAAAATAAGCAGTGAAAAAAAAGTGAAATATTAAAAACAGGTGCTGCCAAGTTATTTAAATCGGCAAAATTGTGTAGATTTGGGTTTATCTCTTTTTCTCTTGAAAATAAGTTAATTTTACGAGAAAACGTATCCTATATTTGAATCGAGGTCCTATATTTGAATCATGTTGCAGTTTTATTATATGCATGTATTAATAAATACTAAAACTAAACTAAAATCACTAATAACTACTATATGTATGTACATACAGTGATGTTTGTACTTTGAGCACTTTTTATGTCATAGAAATAAAAGTAATAAGGCAATTTCAAAAATGTTGTTTGTAGTTAATTAACAAAACAGTGTAAAATTCAAAAAATTCAATTTCTAAGAAAAAATAAAGAACACGAAAACAACTCCAATGTACTCAATTTTGCACCGTTGAAAAATCTTGCAGAATACGAATATTGTTAATACTTAGGCCAAAGCCCTTTATTTTGTAAAACATCATTTGTTTATTTGTTTATTTTATTATTAGAGATTTTCTAATACAAAAAGATCAATATATTATAAATTAAATTATAGTATTAGAATCATTAACGCGATATTTGTTTTTTTTTACTGCTGCAATATAACCAATGTCGCGAAGGGCTCTACATGCCGTCCACCGACTAACGGGTTTTCCGATTGCTAACGAAACATATTTTGGTGTTAAAAACTTTTCTCTTTTTTTTTCCCTTATCATTAGACGTGCGTCCGCATAAGTTAGAAGTTTTTTACGACCTCTAAAATTGAGGCTTGTGAACAACAGAACACTGTTTTTGGGCCCTTATGACCACTGATTGACTCACTTTAAGTTCTTTTGCAATTTCCCGGGTAGAACAGCCTCTTTCAGTCATGGCCCGGATGCTCTCTTCGGTGGATTTTGAAAGTTTTTCTATTATTTATTATTGTTAGGTATTTATTCGATTTTTGTTCAAAAATTTGGACAATGTTTTTACCACACACGATTTAAATAACGCGAGCTTATGTCTTCTAAAAAAAAAAACAATAACAAGCAGAAAGATTGAAAAAACGGTACTTTTTTATTTATTTATTATCTTTAAGTTCTTCATAAAATGCAGAGGTGCAAAATAGAGTACATAAGAGTTATTTTGTTTTTTTTTTTTGTTTTTTTTTTCTTGGTGCTTGATGCATTTTGTTACAAATTTTATTTAGTACATCTAGTACTTAATAAATGACAATACAAATTTTTGGATTTGCTTTATTACTTTTATATTTATGAAACAAAAAGTGCTCAAAGTACAAACATTTACTCATTTGTGCACCTCACTTTACACACTCGTAATCTGTTTAAAAATTTGAGCTAATAATCAGCAAAAAATTAAAATTAAGATTTTTGTTATTAAAAAGAAAATCGACACAGAAGTATGTAATTCCTAAATTAATTAAAAACAATAAGAAAAACAATTGTCACTTTAATTAGTTCTGTGTTTATAATATTTTATTATGAGAATAATCCAGTGCGGGTGCAAAGTCTCATTAGAATCGTTTGAAGATAAGTACCTTTAAATCGCACTTATATTGTGTGTGCGTGGTTCCGTCCAATTGCTTTATTATAGTCTTGTATTATCAGAAGTAAATATACAATGTTGCAATCAAATGGTTTAAATACACATATGTACATATGTACATAACTATAATTACATAATTTAACATGTATATTTTATGGGCGTGGATTCGCCCACTTTTCTATACAAAAAGTTACATTGTCTGAATAACTTAAAGATGTTTTGTGTTTTTTTATTAATAAAATTTATATTGGACATACATACATATCTATATAATATTTCTTAAAGGCATTATTGAGGCAAGTTGGCAGTATTTTAATTCACAAATGTACATTAGTTATAAATGTAAAAAATAAAGTTATAAATATAATATAAATAATAAATAAAATAATAAAATATTCACATATTTTTTATTCTTAGAATATATCTTATGTATAATTTGCATGAGTGAGCTTAAATTACAAAACCGTTTCAAATTTCTTGTTCAAGTGGTCTTTGCTTTTGGATTTAATTATTTAAAATTTAGGAATCGTTTTTATATCCAAAGTTAACTTATTATATTTCATATACGCTGTCTAGTTTTTTCAAGTCTACATCTTGGAATTTTTAATTTATTTGCATTTCTCAAATTGGAATGTGATTGATTTTGAACAAAAGATGCAGTTCGATGGCCAACATTGTGTGTGGATTTAAATATATCGTTCAAAACTTGATATTCATGCCGCCCATAAATAAATTGGTAAAATTGTTTTACAAATATCTCTATACAAAGATATTGTTGGGTAAACATTTTTTAAATTTAAAATTATTTTTATTTTTGCTTTATTTTGAATGCGTGTAAGAGATTTAATGTAAGCACATGCAATTTTCAATATTCTCTAAAGATGATGGTCTATTTTCGCTAGGTGGCTATCAGCTTGAATTGGTTACAGAGCTACTGGATTTAGGCGTTTTTCTGGATTGTAAATTAAAATTTTACAAGTATATTATATTGTACACATCTTTAGTGAGACCAATTCTGGTGTATGGATCAATCGTATGGGATCCCTATACTAATTATCAGAAAAACTGTATTGAATCTGTACAGAAAGTTTTGGTATTATGTCTGGGTAACACAACATAGAATACAAATGAAAACCTTTCCCTATATTCTGTAAGACTTACTTCAATTAATTTGCCGACATTTGAAAGCAGGCGATTAATGTACCTTGTAGATCTATTCGAAGTCACCTTAAGTAATTTCAAACAAATTATGCAACCGATGATCCATTAAAAAAATTATGTATAAATTATGACTTTTAAAATTTCATCGATTTCACCGTAAATATTAATATTATAAAAGTTGTATGTAATCCGAAACCGAGAGAAATTGTATCCGAATGAAATTTTAAATAGTCATAACTTTTAAATCTTACAACATTTTGATATTATTTTTTATACATTTGATTAAAGACCATTCACATAACTTCCTTGATTGCTAATGTTTTAAAATAATAGGCGCAATTAAGTTATATTTTTCTTTAAAAATTTATTCGATTTCAATTTCACTCGGTTTCGGATTACAGAACATACCCGATTATTTTGTTTTTAAGTGTTATTCACTGATGATATTAGTAGTAATGTTTTTGTAATTAGTTATTATTGTTCTCCACGTAAAGAAAAAACATGGTTATTGTATGTTCACGGCAACTGTTTGCTGTGAACAAATTATAGTTATTTTAATAAATATTTTGGTCACGATAAAAAGTATTTGTTAACAGATAATCATTCAATGGTTATACGCACGAAAAAAGCAACATGGTTGATTTGAACCATTAAAATTCAAACCATAACCAAATTTTTTTAATATTTAAAAATAAAATTATATTTATAACGATAAAATAGTATGTTAAGTATCACTAAAAATAAACAAACAATGTTTGGTTTTAAAAATACATATTTTGGGTTTGGCCTTTTTTCAGTTTAGAAATATGTGTGTAAGCTATCGGTTCATCTAAAACCGAAAAAAAAAACATTAAATACACATTTGTTATCAACAAATAAATTTGTTTTTTCTTATAAATGATAGTTTTATATTTAAAATATTAAACATATAAAAAGGTGAGCAGAAAATATCAAAATATCTATGTAAGTCTAAATGGGAATATTCGTGCATTTGTTTTTTGTTATTTATAAATATATTCATACGTTGTCACATATCGTCGCGTTTATTCTTAAACAACGTATCCGCCAAGAAATCGTTTTTCAGAAAACAAAAAGAACTTGATAACTTCTTTAATACGGATTTCAAAACAATTTATGTTTTTACAAAACATGACTGTGAAAGTCTCTGAAGGGTATAGAAACTTTTGTTTAAAAAAATTGTTACTTACAATTAACTGTAGCCAAATATTTCGCTTACGTAGCCAAATCTTTGGCGCAAACAGCAAATTTCTATGTGTAAATTAACGTTTATTTTTATATTTATTAAAAAAAAAAACTTATCAATTAATCTGAAACATTCCGAATTTTTTAATCTCAAATACAAAAATTTTTGTGGTTGAGACATTAGAATTTCCAACTTGAAATAAAAAAAAAACATTATATTTTGCATACGAATGTCATTTGTATGGCGCTTACGAGGTTTTGAAAATGGATTTATTTATTTTTCATACAAACTTGTTAAAACCTAAACATAAAAACCTAAAAAGTCAATTTCGTAAAAATTAAATTTACATTACAAACCATTTACATGTTTCACATTATATTATAGTATGTTTATATTATTAACATAATTATGGTTGTATTTTTTATGTGAGACAATAATATGTTCCAATAAGAACAATATTATTATTATTATTATGGTTTAAAATAATATAACCATATAATTCAACTATAACATGTTGCTCTTAGATTATGGTTACCTCAACCATGTTTTTTCTTTGCGTGTGTTAAGATATTAATCCATAGACCTTAGTTAAATAAATAAATAAAACAAAATGTGTAAGCCCCATGCAAGATTGCTTTGCAATGTGTCTCTAGGATATTTAATTGAACTAGTTTCAATTATGAACAATAAAGTTGTGAAAACGAGAAGAGTTAGGGTTAAAGCGAATCTGTTTTATCTTGTCAGGATGGAGTACAAGTCGACTTAACAAGCAAACCCAGAAATTAAAGCAATATCTGTTTCAATATACATTGTATGTTAGCAATACTAAGTCATCCTTATAGGTATAAAATAAACACACATCATCTGCAAACATAAACATTTTCCCAGTTAAATAAGATTTTTAATATCATTTAGATATATTGAAAAAATAGTGGACATAATTCACTATATAGTTTATGGGGCCGAAGAAACTACTGTTTTCGTTAATTTGAACATATTATTTTCTGTTAGAAAAATTACTTTTGAATAGCATCAATTCCTTATCCTTAATACCATATAATTACAATTTATTTAACAGTTTATAATGGTCTACTCGGCTGAGTTTCATCTAAAAACAACTAGACCTTTTTTTTGTATTGAATAGGCGTGGTTTCGCCTACCAATAATCTTGCATTTTATGCCATTTACATATGCATTAAAAATTTTAGCTCATTTGAGAGTTCATTAACAGTTCAGGGTGGTTTTCATAACTTAGCAATAGATAATGAAACAGAGTTTGCTTTTTATTATTTTTCTCTTTCTTGTTGGTCGTTTTTCTTGTGTTTTAAAGTTGCCACCTCTTTTATCAGAGTTCTAATTCTGTTTTAAGAATCTCGCATGCTGTGTGGCGTTGCCACAATTTAAAATTATTAAAATTGATTTTATAGTTAGATTGTGAAAACAAAATGAAAGTTTAAAAGTTAGATTCAATTTTCCGATAAATTTGTTTGCTCGGATTTCAAACCAAATATCTTTTCATATTTGTGATAAATTTTACCGAATATTTAGTAATAATTTAAAATAATGGAAAAATCCCACAAAAAATTTGCTTTCAAACTTAAAACTTTAAACCGTCGAAAAACGAGAAGAAGGGAATCCCTATTTTTACATTTCCTAGACACCAACTTCAATCAGTGTTTTTAAAATTCTTATACGAGGGCAGTTTGATTATTGCTTATTTTTTTGTCAATGAAACACCACATACATCAGTTGTCTACTTTATCAATTACTGGAATGCTATCGAATTTTGAGCAAGCTGCGTTTTTGACAGCCATTAAAAGCAGAAAATCTCGTTATTTTTAACAAAAATGGCAAAAAGTAAATTATAAAAAAATGGTTTACTGAGTTCCTTTGTGGTTGTAACAGCACAAATACGTCAAGCGTTTCGGTCACTCAAAAGAATTAGTTATGCCCGAAAAATAGTCGATAGAATCGAAGGAATGATATTGGACGATCGGAGAATAATAGTTCTTGAGGTCGCTGCGGCTGTAGTAGTCATCTTTGGTTGAAAATTTTGCGATGGGTAACGCAATCAAGACAATGCACGGACAACACGCTATGGCAACGTAATTAATTCGGTTTCCTCATCCAGCATAATCTTCAGATTTAGTCCCTTGCGAGTGTTTCCAAATTTAAATAGTTGTGGTAAGATATTTGGGTCAAACGCAGATTTAAACAAAATACTATTGGAGGGCATTAAGAAATTTTTTTTAGTAGAACTATTTATTTTACATACAGATGAAATTTTGAAGTCAAGCTTAAGTTCGTTTTATTCTCTCTAAGAAAGAATAATTCAAATTACAAATTAGGCGATTGATATTAAAGAAAAATTGGAAAAATTTAAGAGTGCTGATGACTTACGTAGCTGTCTAGAAAATGCATGCCATTCTGCTGGTAGCTAAAATTACATTTTTCAAATATTTCTTTGATATTAATCACCTAATTTGTAATTTAAATTATTCTTTCTTAGAGAGAATAAAGCGAACTAAAGCTTGACATCAAAATTTTATCTGTAGGCCTTAAGAAACCTTATTATTTGTTAAGTTGCATTCGATTTTCGATCTTCGCTGGCAAACGAACATCGAATGTCGATTGCCAAATTCTTATAATGAGTTGGTAGCACTGTCGAACATTTCGTTGTGTAAGTCGCCTTTTACAATAGACGGAAACAGGGCAGACATACGAGATTTGTAGGCAAGGGTTTGAAGAGGTAGAGTGTGTATTTCAGTACTATCGTACTGGGCATTTTTTAGTTTCTCTTTTCTGCTTTTCACTTTTTTCTGTGTTGCTTCACATTATATTTCTCAAGTCGGCGTCTACTTGCTGAAAATTTCTCACCAAAGTACATATGTATACTACAGATTTTCAAACACACACACATGTTAAGTAAATAAATCCGAAAATAGAATGTGTAAAAATCTTTCTGTCTTGTTTATGTCCAATTGTAAAAGGTTTAAGACGGAGCAAAAGAGAATTCAAAAAATGTCTGCCCTGTTTCTGTCTATTGTAAAAGCAGTCTAACGAATTTTTTTATCGAACACAATTGTTTTCGATGCTTATTGAAAATAGAATTATTTGTCAATTTTTTATTGTTTTTTTTTTTTTTTTACAAATGCCAGCGGTAACTTATTCTACTTTAATTGCATGCAGGTCTAAGGTTGTAAGTACAAAACAAAAATTGGAAAAGCTCGTTTCTAATGGAACAAAACCCTCAGCTGACAAAAGGAATATCCACAAAAGTTCAAACGGCACAAAATGAGAAGAAACCACGAAGGATCTAAATTGTATGGGGCTACCCGTTAGAACGACAGCAAAGTGGTCATATTAATTAATAACTAAATAATTTACGGAATTATCAAATTACTCTCGTACAATTAGCTATGGACTATTCGACAATCTTAAATACATACGTATATACTTAGATAGATCGTAAGCTGTTCTTATCACATCGCAGCCACAAAGCAAACAACTTGGTTGAAAAAAATTTATAGAAAACAGAAAAATTTAATGAAATTAAAATGTGAGCATGAAAAATAGCATTGTTTTGCTAAATTAATTAGTATCGTTCGTATTCGTAACAATTCTATGGAAAAAAATCGCAGCAGATTCAAGGTTATTTGTGGTATTTATGTATTTATATTTGTAAGATTTAATGTTAAAAGGGAAACCACACTAGTTGAGTTGAAATAAATTCGAAAATACAAGTAAATAAAAAATAAAGAAGTTTAAATCTATACATACAATAAAACTGTAACAGTACAATTTCTGTACATGAAATAATTTTTGAAAATTTTGTTGCTGTTGCAGATATTAATAGAAATGGAATTAAAAAAAGCAATTTTAAGAATTTTTTTCTGTCTGTTATAGTTTTATTTTTATGAGAAGGTACCTTAGTGCCTTGGTTCAAATATAGGATACTCAAATATCTCATTTCCAAGAGAAAATAGAGAAAAAGTAGTGAAAGTACGCAATTTGTCCGATTTAAAGAAATTTGAAACTTGACAGCACTTGTTATTTTTCAGCGGGATATTGTAAGCACTATTTACAGAACTCTACAATAACACTGTGGAACAAATTCAAGTTAGCAAAAGTTAGATCGATTCTGAGAGTGAGGGGTGAAAATAGAGGCTAAATTAGAAGACCCGTATCGCGGCGTTTTTTATGTTAGTTCGATTTTTTTTTCATCGACCTTAATCGTTTCAGATATCGAGAAGTTTTTAAATATAAACATAATTTAATAAATCATAATACTTTGACTTACAGAACAAATTGACAAAAAAAATATATATATAGGGCCGCCCCATTTTGTAAAACGTAATTTTTATAATCGCTTAATTTTGTATAAAAAATATTGGGAAAATTTATAATAATTTTTTTTGTTATATAAAACTATTGTATGGTAAAACTTTTCGTTTTATAAAACGAGTTCCCGATTATGGTAGATTTTGGTCAGCTTTTGAAATTTAAGTGTGAATTATGGCGACAAACACACTGATAAAAAGTCATACGTAATAAACATGTCGTGTATATGGCTTTAAAGTGCTTTTACACGGCGTGTATTTGTCATATGACTTGTCCTTTTTCCATGTGTAAATTCTAAACACGTCGTGTGAACCCTTTCAAACATAACATGTGTATGTTTTATGTGTACAATACATATGACATTTTTCATTTAGAGCGTGTTCTATTTTGATGTGACAAAGCATCTGACATTCTGTAATGCCAACTTGATATTTTGCTATTAAGCGTGGCAAAAGCACTACGTTTGCACATTTGCATTAGCTGTGGTTGGCAATACAAAACTGTGTGGCGGAAAAATTATATATTATAGGTTATGTCAGATGTAATTACACATGTACGTTTGAAAGCAAAAATTATAAACCGTAAGTAAAATGTCTATTTTGACAAACACATGAAATTACATATGGGTTATCAAACTGACAAGTCATATGACAAACACACGCCGTGTAAAACCATTTTTAGCGATGATTACAATACGACTCTACTTTGCCGTCTCATGGAATAACCGCGTTGTTTGTCTGGACAGATTTAAATTTAAATGCCGAATCTAGATAACCAAACAATAGTGTAGTTATCCAGCTCCTCTATATGTGTTCATTAGTTCATTACTTTAATAATCAGGGGTTTCTTATCATCATCCTAGCTCGCCCACGTTTTTATAGAGTCCAAACATTGCAAGACCTTGAATTCTAGCATACCAGTAAACAGTGCTTCCCCCCTATTCGAGGACTTTTCATGTCCTTCCATGGTTAGGCTGTGTTAAGAGGTTTTTAGTCGAACACCATTTAATCGCCTAATAAATGTTTTTCGATGCCAAAGTTCTGGCAGCTAGGGCTTTGATACTCTTGTTTATGATGACTTTTTCTATAGCCTACAATATTTTAATTTAATATACATACATCCATACATCTATACATACATACATACATACATCCATACATACTTACATATGTAAATATGTAAGTATTAAAGATGTATGTTTATGTACATAAATACATATATAAATTTTATTTGTTTATTTAACAAGAAAAAAGCAATTTAAAAGTATCATTTAGAACAAGATCAACTGTTTTAAAAAGGCAAATACATGTTTTTTTCTATAACTGTGTATTTCTAAAAATAACTACTGAATTGAAAATAAGAATGCAAGAAAACAACATAAGTTCTGACAGCAACAAATATGTAGTTAGAAGAAAAAAATTAATTTATTTAGACCAGCCACACGCAACAGTGTTGAAATTACGTAAATTTTGGTGCAGATTAATTGAGTTGTATAAATGGATAATTTTAAGGGGTAAATAATAAATCATACCATCTCAAAAATGAATATCGGTACCGAAATATTTTTTGTGCAAAATACCAGTATTCAAATATCGTTGCATTCAATACAAGGATTACAACGGTGTTGACCGAACCTTTTGGTGTAAAGAAATCATACATTTTAGCATGAGTGACTTTTAACTCGAGTTATTCACTTCTATAAAAACACAGTGCAACACGGAAAAAATAACCATATACGGACACCACTACGTGATAAAAGACAAAAAAAAAGACCCCTGTCTCCCAGTTTTGCCCAAACTCCTCCAGGTTTTTTTATGGGCCCTCAAAGATGTGGGGCCTTGATGTAATTTTTGCAAAAAAATGATCATTTACACAAGCTCATATTACTTTCTGAGGCAAAGTTGTAGCTCTTGTCATAAAGAACATATAAAATCAAAAAAACTTCATCTTCAAGGTCAAAATCGCGAAAACTTTAAAAAATTCAATTTTTTTTACCTTTTTTCCCCTGTTCAGGTTTGCAAAATATGAGCTTGAGTAAATGATCATTTTTTTGCAAAAATGACATCGAGGCCCCACATCTTTGAGAGCCCATAAAAAAAACCTGGAGGACTTGGGCAAAACTGGGAGATAGGGGTCTTTTTTTTTGGTCTTTTATAACGTAGTGGTGTCCGTATATGGTTATTTTGCCATGACTTAAAAAATTACACAGTGTGAAATCAACCGTGAACACGAAAACTGAAATAGTGCAGCTATTTACTCACGAAAAATTAAGAAACAATATTGTTTTTTTTTAATTATATAAATTTAATTTTATTTGATCTATTTTTAAATGAATTAATATTTATTCTGGCTTAAGTTCTTTATTTTAAAGAGACAATGAAAATTTAGACACTAGCAGAATGTAATGCATTTTCTGGATCGCTACATCCGTCGTCAGCGTTTTTCGAATCCATCTACGAGGTAGTTTCAATTGTAATAATTTTTCTATTTATACAAACTATACAAAGACATAGGACGGATATGAGAATTTTAATTTTTTTTATTATATTTCATAAGTGAAAGAGCTTTTTTGAAATTATTTTACACTTTTAATGTAAAAGAACTGTCACCCAGTTTTCATAATTAGCTCGTGGCATTCTGATAAAATGAAAACCAAGACCGTTTTTTAGGGATTTGAAAAAGTTTGCTGCTAAAAAATCTTTTAGACGTTAAAATCCATTTGGATATATCCAAAATAAAGAAAATTAGATGCCACACGAACTGAATTCAAAAGACGCTGAAAGGTTATTTTGCATGTCTACAGCCCGGCCAACCAGTAACATCGGCACTAAAACCTATCCATAGCGTCGTAGTCTGTACTTAGAGGCACCAGAACGGTGTTATTTATTATGTTTGCAGTTAAAAAGAAATGAAGCGATCACGACAGACCTGCATCAAGCACGAAATTAATCCGTTAGAATAGCAAATAGAACAAAATACTGCCAGCATATAGACACGAGTCTATAATTTTAGATGTTTAACGTCTGAAAACAATATTTTTAGAAGTGTCTGAAAATATTGTTTCAAAATTACCACAACAAACAATTAGTAAATGCAGTTAATAGATTTTGGTGCGAACAGTTAAAAACTATTTGAAAAATAGTGGATGGGAACATTTTTTAAATTACTATTTGCTTCGTTCGATAAAGAATTCACCAGATGGGATACGCATTACTTTAGTCCATTAATTGTGAGAAATAGATTCCGATAGTCATTGCACTTTGAGCAAAATACAATTTATCTTTACCTTGAAATAAACATGTAGGATAGGGAAAAAACGATGTAATGCATATTAAATAAGGTGGCCTCAGTAGAGAGAGGAATATATTAAGAGAAAATTTTTGTTTTTTTTTTCTTGTGTGGAGTTTGGCAGTTAAATTTACTCCCTTTCCCCTTAAATGGTTGTTTCCACTAGAAAATGTTTTTGTCTTAGGTAGATTTTCAAAAATTTTAAATGTAAGATAGTTATTTACACTCGGTAAAATACACCCCTGGTGTAATGAAAAATCTTGGTTTTATGAAATAATTTAATAAACAGAAGTGACCACACGCTTGTCAAATTTCTATTCGTATTGACTTGCCGTCTTGATATACATACATTTTTCTCTTTATTATTTAACACAACATTTTGGACAAATGTGGGGTAATGTCAAACAGCATTTAGAAATACATTTTGCAAAAACATTTTGAAATTGCTTTAACTTCCACTATTAAGAAAATATTGTGGCCCATGTTCCTTATAGGAATTACAGGATATTATATATATTAAGAAAGTATTAAGAATCAAAATTTTAACCTTTAATTGAAAGACATTTGGAATCAAACATTTTCAAATTATTTGGCAACTCCCAAAAAACAAGAAATAAAAAATAAGAATATTTTATATTGTTTTTGGTTTATTTATTATATGACTTTGTATTTGTTTTTAAATTAATAAAAGAAATAAACCATTAATCTTTTTTCTTTTGTTTTTGAAAAAAAAAAAAAAAAAAAACAGAATAAATATATGTACATGATATGTATATTTTGTAAAGAGTCGGAATACGGACTCATACTTATTTATACAACTGTTTATACAGTTTGATTTCGTGTATCGTTATATTAAACGTATGGACAGACGGAAGACAGATATTTCTATTGAGATAAATGTAAATGTGCCTTTTCATATGTTTACATTTGTGTATATATGTAAAGTGCATTATTCAACGTTTTTACAGTGGGCGACATATCAATAAACATTTTTAGAAAACTTTAAAATTTGCCGCCTGAACTTATTTGAATTGTTATCTGTTCATGTAATAAAACTGTGACGGGACCGTGTCTGTATATGAATTATTTTTTGAAAATGTTGTTGCTGGTGCAGATAATAATCGCTATTCTTGTCCGTCTGTGTGTGTGGGGAGGTAGGAATTTACTACGTATGTAATACCGCGGTTCAAATATAGAATAATACATTTTTCCCCGGTAAAATGCCACATTGTCTTTAACCAAATACGTGATTACATAATAACAAAATCTCACAGAGGCTGCAAAATCTCTGTTTCGGCAACTTTATGACTCGTCAATGCGCAGATTAAGTAGAAAATTATGACCCAAATGAAGTTAAAGCAGTGCAAATAAATTGGCTCATTGGCAGAAACTCTACCCTTCGTTTATATTGCAAACTTCTACTTTGTAATGCAATCCTTAAACCAATATGATGTTATGACTCTCAGTTATGGGGTACCGCCTCAGCTTCTAATTTAGAAAAAAATCAAAGGCGCCACAATTACATTTTACGAATAATTACAGCCGCACCCTGGTATATTAAAAACTCGAACATCCACAAAGTTCTAAACGTGCCACTAGTAAAGGCAGTATAAGTGCAACATGCAACAACGTATCTGAAGAAGCTTGAACCGCATTCAAACCTGCTGGGTCGCAACATCCTAAATGCTCGTGGTAACGTTCGACTGAGAAGTAGGAATATTGCTTATCTTGGTCGAACATTATAGAGGTTACCAATTTAAATATAGCAACAACAGTGTCATCATACAGTCTTTTGTCTAGCACTGCCTGGACTTCAGTATATATAATTTAATTTAATTTTTTCTTCGCTTTAACTTTTAAGATTTGAGCACTAATTGTTTGCTCATATAATTTGAATTTAATATTTCGCCACTGTCATCAAAATAAATTTAATGTTGTGTAATTTTAATTTAAATAAGTGTCATCAGTTAATGACACAATATAGAAAAGGAAAAAAATATTGAAAAGTTTTTTTTTATATAATGTCCACGCCCACTGTACATCAACAGAGTGTGCTGAATTTTTTATCATCTTTTCACAAAAGTTTACAAAAACGAAAAAAGGTCCTTGACTTTTGCCGAGCAAAACGAACAATAGTATACGACAACAACAATATAATAATAACAATAAATACAAACAACAAAGAAATTTACATGAATCACTTGTAACTTTTGTACGACCACAACAATCACTTGAAAAAAAAACGCATAAATGCAAAATGAAAATTGAACACACTTAACATGACAGTTCCATTCCCTCCCTCCATCCCTCCCTCCATCTTTATAATCAACAACACCATATTTCAAGCCTATTTAAGTATTTTTTTTTTTTAATTCAACAACTATGAATTTTAATTCAATATATTATTTTTACCATTATTTTTGGAAATTTTTCACTTTGGGTGGCCGGTATTTATATTTAATTTAATTCGGTTTAATTTATTTTTTTTTTTGTTAAGCACAAACAACTGCCATTCACACAAAGTGCTAAGATTCAAGACAATATTGATACTAATCAAAAAATATTTTATAATTTGATAAAAAAAAGTGCAATAACAAAAATAAAAATTACTCATTCATTCATTTAAAATTAAACAAAGAGCTAAAGATAAAGAGCGAGTTGTGATGACAACTGTGTGATTTTTTCACATTATTTGGAGATCAACTATATTTGCAATCGTTAAAATTAAATAGCATCTTAAAAGCAACTTCCCAGCGGGGAAAAAAGCATCTATTACATATATAATTAAATATGTAATATATTATTTTAGAGAGATATTACTCAGGAATCGAGAAACTAATTTCAACTGACAAAAAAGTACATATTGGTTACCACGTATATTCTCAAATTTTCAGAAGAAGGAATGTTCTGTTAATTCGTGTGACAATTGTTCTTTAATTTTGTTAAAAAAAAGATTATTTAAAACGCAGTTTATGTTTGAACGCGTATTACTAAAGAAGCAAAAAAAGAAAATGAAGCAAATGAAATTATATAAATACAAATTTTATAAATTATTTGGAAACATAAATATTTTTTCTTGATTTTAATATTGAAATTACTTAGGTTTTTAATAATTGAAAATGTTTTTCCATTAGTTTTTAATAATTAATTAAATAAATAAAAATGTGTATATAAATAATATATGTATGTAATATGTATACATTATTTTTCGCCGACTCCATATAACTCGTAGAAATTCTTAGCAAACCAATCAAACAAATGGCAAAATAAAAATAATTTCAAATATGTATACAAATTCTATAAGACGTTACGGATACTTCCGATGGAAAACAAACAAATTCTGATAGTAATCACTACGAAATATCGCAAAACAAAATCAGTAATTCGTCATAATGTTGGAGTGTTTTGATAGCTTGTGAAATTGTGAGTTTTTGCCCAATTCGAATTTTTAGGTGAATTTTTTTTCGGTTATTCCATTGCTGCGTTTCTTTTGAAACAAATTTCGACCATTCTTAAATTAAAAATAGACTTTTGTCGATTTTATTTTTAAGCAAATAGCTGTGCCCAACACGTCGTGGTCGTCCTGACAATAATTTGTTCGCGTGGTTTAAAATTAAACCACACACTACTTTTATAGTGCTTGAGTTATGGTTGCTTTATATAGAGGTTCCCATCCCTGGATACAATTCTAAAATTTATATAGTTATAATATTATTGTAGAGATCTGTGAAATAAAAGTAGCTGCAAAGTTTGCAGTACCATTAAATTGCGTACTTTAACTACTCTTTCTCCACTTTCTCTTGGAAATAGGATATTTTTGCAGATAAAAGTATCCTATATTGGAATTAAGATACTAAGGCACTTCCTTACTAAATTTTATGAAAATTTATTCCGTAGTTTTTATGTGATGCGAACACATACAGACAAATGGAGAGAAATACAGATAAACAAAAATTCAAAAAAGCCCTGCTTTATATTCCATTTCGATTACTAACTGCATGCAGAAGCAACAAAATTTTCAAAAAATAGGTACATATTTCATGTACAGAAATGGTCCTCTTACAGTTTTATTTTATACATATGTATGTATGTAGATGGATTTTCTGTTTTTCGTTTTTAATTAAAATTAGGGATTTTTTTGTTAAATTTAGAATTTAGGTGGTTTTCATTATTTATAAAAATTATATTTTTATTAAAGTCGCTTGCAAATTTATATTTAGATTTTTTGGTAAAATTTAAAAACGTGACTTTTAATTAATTTTCAAGTATTTAGTTATTTGTTTTTTATGAATATTCGGTTTTTGGTAAAATATCATGGAATTTTATGTTGAAATTGCCATTTTTATATTTTAGTGAAAATGTGATTATTTACTTTGTAAACTTTCAATTTGTTGGTAATATTACTTTTTTGGTTGGTAATATTAATTTTGGTGATATTTTGTAGAAAAGCTTATTGTGTGATAAAATTTTGATTTTGTAAAAGCTCTTTCAATTCTTTTTGTTATTGATCAGTTTTTGGTAAAACTTCTTTAGTTGATTTTTTTTTGTGGTAAATGAAATTTTCGGTGATATTTTTGTGCAACTTTAATTTTTGTTGTTGTTGTTTTACAGTTTTTTCTGAACATATGATTTTAAAAACAAGGAAGGAAAAAACTACAATAAAAAATCTAAGAGACATGAATATTTTTTAAAACTACATATATTTGACAAATCAGTTCTCCGAAAATCAACTGCCCTACCTATGAATGTTGAAACACATGTTTTAAACATATGTATGTATTTTTAATTTGAAACTATTTAAACATTAAATTATTTAGCTTTTTGAGGAAGTTTTTTAAGCAGTTTAATGTGCATAGCAGTTAAAATACATACTTCACTTAAGTGGTTTATTTAGTTCATTTTACAGAAAATAATAAATTCTCTTTACTGGCAACACTGTTTTAAAGTAAAGAGAGTTAATATTATTGAAAAAGAACAAGAAAAAATATACTCATGTAGGCAAAAAAATAAATGATATCTAATATATAAATTTATATCTTATATACGTATGTATGTATATATGTATGTACATACATATATATTCGAATTACTTCGAAAGTCGGTTTGTTTGTTTAAGCGTCAATCACGGCTAAACGGCTGAACCTATTTGATTGAGTTTGAAACACCGATTGAAATTTATTTTAAAATTTCGATCCAGAGGCCGTATAACGGACATTTTTATACGGCTACTCCGATTTGAATAAAATTAGAAACATATGTATGTAGATACATCGTTATCTAGAAGATCCAATAAGCTAAATAGATATGTCTGTTTTAAAATGGCTGAACCGATTTTAATAAAATTTGGAATATAGATAGATTTTTATCTATACGGTGCAATAGGCTCAGTCGGTAGAAAAGGGCGAAAAATTTGAATTCATTTTTTGGTGTCCGCTTGGTGGCTGTTTGTTAATAGATTAAACCTGATAGGTTGCGTTAAATCAGTTAATCGGTGCTTAGGAAGACTCTAAAGGTGGACCCGGACAATGACGGATAAAAAAAGCTATTAAACAATATTTTTAAAATTTGTTTGTATTTTAAGCAAATATACAGAAAAGAAAAAAAAAAACAATTTATCATAAAATTATAAGAATGTACGTATGTGTACATACTAGTATATATAGTATGTATGCATGTATATGTATATTTGGTTTATTTTAAATAAATAAATATAAACATTATGTACAAACATTAATACACAAATGTTTCCAGACTGTTAATTTAATATTATCGAAGTACACTGTCACTCACTTGAATGCGGCACCTATAAAAATATACATACATATTTTGGCGAAAAATATATTGGGAATAAAAAGGAGCAGAAATATTATTTTTTTTAACAATATTTTATTTAGAGATATTATTTCATTTTAAACATATTAAAAATCATTTAGAGACTATGAAGCTGCCGTTTTTCTTTAGCAGGAGCCTTTTCATAAAAATAAATTGTTTCGTTTGATTAAGACTTCTTAAATAAATTCTACATAAAAACTTATTAAAACGTCATTAAAGAATAAAAAAATAATTGTTATTTATTTGAATACTATAAATGTTTGTAATGTAGGTGGAAACCTCCAAAACTATTCATGCGATTTTAAAAATTCTTTAGAGTGGAACCTTATACAAATTATATGCTTATAATATTTTATCTCACAACTAAAGGTATTCCAAAAATTCACGCTAGATTGGGATATACCGTCGCGTGGGCCGACAAATTTAAAAAAATTTGACACCGGACAGTTTAGGGTTAGTAGGAGCGGAGGAGTACTTGATATAAATATTATAGCTTGACTTGATAAGTTAAAAAAAAAACTTGTTTTTTTGTAAAACATAATTTACAAATTTTTGCTAAATAAGAAGAAGTATTTTAAGTAGTGCTAAATAAATAATAATCTATAAATTAAATAAAACTGTAACGGGACCATTTCTTTACAAAAAATATTTTTGAAAATTGTGTTGCTGGTGCAGTTAGTAATCGAAATGGAATTGCTGTTTTGTAATTTTTAGAATTTTTTTCTGTCTGCCTGTCTGTATTCGCATCACGTAAAACTACTGGATGAATTTTAATAAAAGTGGAGAGGTTCCTTAGTATTTCGGTTCAAATACTTTAATACAATCAGCGTTGCCGTTTTGGTTACTTTTAATCAAAATTGGCTATTTTTTGTCCTAATGTGTAGATGTCTACTTTTTTGATTTTGGTACTTACTTTCTCGCTAAAATTTTAATATGTACACGCGTATGTACGTTAGGTATTTTACATGCTAATTTTTCAAAATTTTGATTTCAGTTAAAAACAAAGAATAAAAAGTAAAAGTCACAAATAAAGTAAAATTGTATTACTTTTTATATTTATTTTGTTATAATTTTGTTACTTATTATTTACTATTTTTTTTACTTAATATTATTTTTTTAATTACATACTTATAATACATATAGGTATATGCATGTGTGCATAATTATAATAGCTAATCAGCTGCGTAGTACAACTTTTTTCGTATTAAAATGTGAAAAAACCCCAAATTTAATTTAAATAAATCAAAATAATTTTAATTTTGGTTACATTTTTCAGACAATTTGGTTGTAATTTTTTTTGTTCCTGGCAACACTGAATACAATACAAAAAGTATACAAAAATATCTTATTTCCAAGAGAAAAAGTATTGAAAGTAAGCAATTTTAGCGATTAAAATTTAGTGTGAACTTGACAACATCTTTTAAGGGATTTTATAAACACTATTTACAGAGCTCTACAATAATTTTAGAATTTTATATATAGGTAATGCCCCGTCAGCACTAGTCACGGATTTGAGCAAGACATACACATAACGCCGGCTGAGTAACGCAATTAATTTGTTCATGCTGTTATTTGGGGCGAATACGTGTTTATGTTAATGTTGTTTGAATGCTTATTGCACAGCAGTTAGTAGTAGTACGGTTCAGCAACAGTTGGCGCTGTTTGACAATAAAACTGTTTTTTATGCCTAATGTAGACGGACGGGGGGTAAAGCTATTGTTCCTGAGTAATTACCCAGGGAATGGTACCTCTACATAAAGTAAGTACGTAAACCATAAATGAAGCACTATAAAAGTTTCTTAAAATTTGATGTGGATTACTTTCAAAGCAAAATCGAGCAAACTTTTGTCAGGACACCTACGACGTGGCGGGCACAGCTAAAAATAATAAATTTCCCCCATTCAGGGGTTGGAAAATTTACAAAAAGTAATTTTCCAAAAACAAAGGCACCCATAACGACTTTTTGTTTCGATCGCATTTTTGGCTGTAGCCATAATTGGACAATAATTTTTGAAAAAAGTGATTTGTTGAACAGTAATTATTGTTATTGTTCTTTGTGATTTTCACACGACTGTGGCACATGCCCTAAAGTCCGTAAAACATTTAAATTACTACATGAAATATTTTCTAGTAGTTTACTTTGTCGTTTTGGTGATCAGTACTAGGACCCTAGACGTTATCGAATCCACATGCGGATTTTGAGCTGAAGACATAGTTATTTGTCGCGGTGATATTGCGGCATATAAATATCTGACCCCGCTCATCAGAGATCTCTGCCAATAAGCCATGATTGACCGATGTCACCAGTCAATCATAATCCACGCTATCGGTTTATAGGACATATACGGGCTTTTAAAAAATAAAGTGAATTTCTTTAAACATCATAATAATGCGCGCTATCCGCCCCGATTGGATATCTTTCTGTCTTTATGTATTGTATGTATATACATATGCACATATACGAGCACTTTTCTGTGTTTTTTAATCTGTCAAAATTTCCAGCTCATGAGCAGAATGATTTCTAATATTTCTCAATATTCAGTAGAGCCAAAGCAAGTAAAATAATTTATATAACTTCAAACAAATTAAAAAGGAATGTCAGAACAAACAATGAGAATCAATTCATTAACTTGTGACAAAAAACTTCAGCGTTCTATTCAAACCAGCCGGAGTGTATCTTTGAGTAAGACAAAGCAAGCAAATAATAATTTGTTTTGTGTATTATTGAATTAAACAATTAAAAAACTGTGTTTAAAAATATAAAACCTAATGAACTTTGAAGAGTAAACACAACAAGTATACATTTGGTCTACAACGAAGTTTTTGTTAAAGTAATAACTGATTTAACACACTTTTTTCTATACAGTGAACGGCATATCAATTAAAACTTTCAAACAAATTAATGCTGTTCTGATTTTTGTTAAATAAATAAAACCTATTTTTAAAACATTTTTATCGATGCTTTCAAGAGAATTAAATCTTTCTACGCATTTAAATGCGGTTTACTTTTAAAGTATTGACGTAAGAATAGAAAATCTTGACGTTACCAGCATCACAGTTGTATTTTATTGTAGTATCTGCTCTATAACAAAAGGAATGATTTAAGGCAAAAATAAGTAAGTCGCAATTTACATTAGACAGAAAAATGGGCAGACAGACGAGATTTGTAGGCAAGGGGTTGAAGAGGTAGAGTGTGTATTTCATGACTAGTGTTGTTGTTTAAGCAAGAGCAAAAGAGAATTCAAAAAATGTCTGCCCTGTTTCTGTCCTATGTAAATTGCGACTAAGCTGGAACGTTAGCTGCACCTCATTAAAGGCCAGCAAATGAACGTTAAAAATTTCGTGAGAGGTACTGAAAAAAAAAAACGAAACGTTATCGTTAAACTACGACAAAAGAAGATAAATTAAGAGCAAGGGAGGTTGTCAATAATATTGGATTAAAAATAAGTACTCGAACGGCGGAGCATATAAAGCTGGTTTTGGGTGTAGCCGTTATACGAAAAACCTTACCAGCATTAAGTTTGCAAAGAACTCATTAACTGGTCCTAAACGAAGTAGAATTCAGAGCTATTTTCGGATAGTCTATGAGGATTATTATAATTAAGACATACAAGTTTGGTGGTGGCAGCTTAGTGATGTGCAGTTGTTTTTCGGGAAAAGGAATGCACCCAATTCATATTTTAAGATACATTACCGACAATCGGATACATATATAGACATTATAAATTATGTTATGTATCCATTTGCAGAGAAAAATATGCCCTTAGTTTGAAAATTTCAGCACGATAACGATCCAAATAAACATTTCTAAGGTTGTAACCGAGTGGTTATATAGCAGTTTGCCCAATCATCAGAATTCAATCCCATAGATAATCTATGGAAATAGATTGCTAAATACGAGCCCACAATTACCATGAAGAAAGATTTGTCAGCTGTAGTTATGGTAAAAAATATTAAAAGGAAACAATTAAGAATTTTAATTGGATCAATGTATCGTCGTTGCCATGCAGAGTTACTAAAATTGAGGAGTTTTGCTAAAATTAAACCCAAATTTCCATTATTTTCCAAATCCTACAATAAGTAGTTCTTTTGTATTTATTATTTCAAAAACTCGATAATTTATATTGTTGTATTTTGAATCAATTTAAATAACCTAATTAATTGCTTAAGAATATTTTTTTTTATTTTCAAACTTCAATCAGAAAGACGTGAATGTTTGAAGGTGTTTTTATTGTACTGTCACGCACTATATACCCGCTCGGTATACTGTGTTGCTAGCGGGTAAATCGTATAGAAAATTCATTCAAATAATTTGTTTGATTTATTTCTACACAAACATTTTCCAGCGGATTAAAAATAGACGGATATTTAATTGAAAATTGTATCTTATGCCAACAGCACTAGCAGTAAATTGTTAGCAATTAATGGTTGCTGCCAAAATTGGCCAAGTGCCAATTAGAGCCCATTACAATATTATTTTGATCCTGGGTAGAAAGAGAAGTCAAACAATAAAGAGATTTGTGTTGACATTCTTATATATTCATTATTCCGTTTACGAATTCGTTTCCTTTCAACACTTGACAAGACTTGATAATTTTATAAATTTTTACAAAAAAAAAAATACAAGAAAAATTCAAATTTAATTCGAAGATTTATTTAAAAACGTTGAAACAACAAATTACAATTAAATATGTATATGTATTCTTAAACTTTACGCCAGCCACATTGATTTTGGTTGAAAGTCTTATTTTTAGGGTACCGTACGCTAAGGGTAAAAACGAAACCCTATTGTTTTCGCTACAATGTTTGTCCGTCTGCCCGTCTGTCAACGCCTTTTATCTCTGGAACCGTAATAGGTAGACTCTTGAAATTTTCACTGTTGCCGGTATAACAACAAACACTAAAACTTAAAGGGTGTTTCGATAAAGAGGTGTTATTCACTAATATATGTTTATTTCTTGAACTGTAGGAAGCATAGACTCAAGATTTAAAAACAGTAATTAAAACTTAGTTCTCTATATAAACAAGTCTAAAAAATTAACCTAAAAATTAAAGGGTGTTCCGATAGTGGTGTGATTTGCATGTATAAGGCCTAAGTTTTGAACCATAATAGCTAGACTCTTGAAATTTTCACAGAAGGTGTGTAAGTGTAGCCACTATAGCATCAAATCTAAAACTTATAGGGTGTTCCGATAGAAAGGTGTTATTCACGAATATGTGTTTATTTCTTGAACTGTAGGAGGCATAGACTCAAGATTTAAAAAACAGTAATTAAAACTTAGTTCGGTGTATAAACAAGTATAAAAAATAAACCTTAAAATTAAAGGGTGTTCCGATAGTGGTGTGATTTGCATGTATAAGTTTTGAACCATAATAGATAGACTCTTGAAATTTTCACAGAAGGTGTATAACTGTGGCCACTATAGCAATAAATACTAAAACTTATCGGGTGTTCCGAAAGTGAGGTGTTATTTGCCTTTATGTCTATTTTTTCAGCTATAGGAGGCAACCACTTAAAATTTGCAGACAGTAATAACCTCTATGTTCGCTTTCTAAACAAGTATATAATATTAAATCTTAAAATTAAAGGGTGTTTCGAGAGTGAAGTGCTTTGCGTGTATATGGACTAAGTTTAGAACGATAATAAGTAGACTCTTGAATTTTTTACAGGAGGTTTATTACTATGGAAACTATACCAAATAATAAAAATTAAAGGGTGTTCCGGCACTCACATGTTTTTCACGTATAGGGACTTACTTTTTTAATCGTAATAGGTAAACTTTTGATATATTCATAGAAGAAGATTTTCCATTGCCGTTATAACAAATAACAAAATTAAAGGGTGTTCCGACAGAGACATGATTTTTACTTAAATAGCCTCATTTTTTGAACCGTAATAGGTAGACTCTTGAATTGTTTACAGTAGATGTTGTACTTTAGCCGCTGTAACAATTACTAATTACTAAAGGGTGATCCATCAGTGACATGTTTTTCACGTATATTACCTTATTTTTTGAACCGCAATAGGTAGGCCTGATGTTTTTATAGAAAGTGTATTGCCATTGCCGTTATAACAACAATTCCTAAAATTTAAAGGGTGTTCCAATAGCGATGCAATTTTCACGAATATGATTTATTTTAAAAATAAAGGGTGCCCCATAAGACATGAAAAAATTAACAACTTGAGTTTTTAAAGGCGTACTAAACATAGTACGGAACCCTACGTGTGTGAGACTAACTCGCACTTGACTGATTTATTTTGTATTCAAGTGGTTCTGTTGTGGAACTGGCACTTGAAAAGTTGTTTAGAGGTTAAAAATTTTTCTAGACCACATGTAAATACATATTATGTATGCATATGGATATTAATGTAAATACAACATTGTATTTTAGAGAATAAAGAATGTCAGTAACAACAGAGAGTCACAGCAAAAAAAAAGAAAAGAAAAACAACGTTTTTATTTCCATTTCCATTTTAACGGGAAATATCAATAAAATATGTTCAAAACATTTAATGAATGTAATGACAATGACGTGTTGTTGTCGTTGCTGTAACTTTTTCTTTTTTGTTGTTGCTGTTGGTGCTATTCAATGGCAGACTGGCGCGGACTGTCACAAAAATTAACAATACAAAGAGAAAAAGCTTATGCAAATCAGCTCTAATAAATGAATTTCATTCTTTAAAATTGAAATGATTTGCAAGCCAATTAAAGAATTGTGTTTTAATTTATTTAATATTAGACCACGCCCATTACAATAGAAACCTGTCTTAGAATAACTATAATCGCTATTACACTGTGGTTCAAGTTCTTATTTTGTTACAGCATTACTTAATTCTGACCTGAAGCTTGAATATTTTTTTTTAATTGATTATGATTAAAAAAGGCCGAAAAATACTCCTTTATTAATTTTATTTTTATTTCACACAATCATCTAAAGAACTTTAGCGCAGAAACTCTCAATGCAACACTGCCTCTGTTAACCTTTATCTATGTATCAATTGAATACTTTGGAATTTTGAGCCAGCTGCGTTCATTAGTTTATTTTTGTCAGGCATTGAAAGCGGAAAACCTGAAAAAGGGAAAAAGTGTAATTCTGGTTCTGATTAAACCATCACTGAAGCCGTAGAAAGGCTTTAGGGACTGGGAAATCCGTTTTAAATGGTTTACAGACTTCCGTTGTTGTTGTACCAGTACAAATGACGGCAAACGTTCTGGTCGATCAACGAAGTAGTCGATCAAATGCATAGAAGGAAGATACTTAACGAACGCAGAATGAAAGTGCGTAAGGTCGCTGAGGCTGTCGTCATCTTAACATAGCGGACACATCACATATTGCACGAATATATGGATATCAAAAACCTACCGCGCTATGGGTGCTGCAATCAAGGTGCTTTCACATCTTATCGACAGCGGGGAATTTAATCATGCAATAGAACTTAAAAAGTAAACACAAAATAATTATCACCAAATAAATTTTAAGAAAAATTTTGTAAATTTTTTAGCATAAAAGAACATAAATTGTTGCCTATGAACTACGTGCTAAAAATATTTCAGATGTTTTCTGAAATAAATAAAACCCAGTAAGGATTCACTACAACCTCTTCCAAACATATGGAAAGAAAGTGTAAAGTTTTATAACTATTTTTAAAGAAAATTACCAACCAGTTTACATTATTGTATTGCAACACGATGCTACAACCGATACAACAATACAATGAAGTTGTGAATTGAATTTAACATAAAATAATTTAAATATGTAAGTATAAAATTAAAGAGTATCGACATAGCTCTTGTAATTTTTGGTATTCTTGTAATTTACAGCAAAAGCATTAAAATAAAAGGGTATCCCTCAAAAATACTTTATTTTGGTGCTATATGCTTATATGCTTATCTTTGGGACCTTTATAAGCTGTCGTGATTTCATACAACGAGTGTCCAAAAAATAAAAGGAGTTCTCATAAAGTGATAAAATCTGGTACATGTGTTTTAATTGGTCAATATAATATAGTTTTGTAGATATCATACTACTGTGTTATCATCCATTATTGTTAAATTAATCATTTAACATATATTCGCATATTTTTTGACTCCTTGCAAATTTTTCCAAAAATTTTAAGTTTCCATAATTCTCTTGAAACTCTATATACATATTTTAAAAATTCTTTCTGATTAGTTTATGATGAAGTCTGTGGAACAACAAAACTGCATTCATAAAATTTGAAAGTTGTATAAATTGTGTTTTTTTTTATATTTGGCCGCTCACACCACACTGTGCCTCATATGCAGACGCTTCAAATTTGCAAAAACTGTGTACTTCTATGCTCGCTACAATAAAAATGTAAAAACATAAAACTAAAAACTAAAGGGTGCCCTTTTAAGATGTGGTTTGCAACGTAACAGAGCGCTCTAGCCATAAGTGTAAAAAACAAACTTGAAAATTAAAGGGTGTCTCCAGAAAACACGTGATTTTGACGTATATTATTTTTTTATAATTATGGACAATTTTTTTAATTTGAGGTCGTTTTTTACTTTACCTATACTACGTATGGTAAAGCAATCGATAAAAATCAATGTCGGGATTTCAATGGATTTATGCGATTTGAGGTCTGCTGGATCCATTTTGACTATTTTCGCAGTGATGTCTGTAGGTGAGGTCATACCGTTTTACATATCAAAATAAAATTCAGCATGTGCCTTTGATATATGGAAATGAAGAGCTGTATAGTTTTTGGGCATAATCGGGAGGGGCAAGGGGTAGTTTACTTGACACCCCAATTTTGTGAACGCTCTACAGGTCATGCCGTTTGACATATCAAAATGAAATTCATTATGTGCATGGAGATGAAGAGCTGAATAGTTTTTGGGC
This sequence comes from Phasia obesa, assembly GCA_949628195.1. Lineage (NCBI taxonomy): Eukaryota > Metazoa > Arthropoda > Insecta > Diptera > Tachinidae > Phasia > Phasia obesa. The sequence goes on along the minus strand of OX451218.1, from coordinate 62,266,657 downwards.
ATAATCGGGAGAGGGCAAGGGGTAGTTTACTTGACACACAAAAACTGAAAATAATTATTTTTTTTTATTCGAATGTTCTTTGAACTTTTATTCTTTATGTAATATATCCATAAAAATTACTGTTTCCATGAGTTATGGCAAAGTTGAGTGTAGGTCGGTCACTCCAGATTTTTTATTTAAAAATACACAATTCATTATTTGAATTGTCATTTATTGCCAGACAGAGAGACAAATTCACTTAAAATAGGCAACAATAGATAAAAATAAACATTTAAAATACTTACATCATTCAAAGGTTTTCTACAAAATTTTGCGATAAAAGTTAGATTAATTACGCATAGCAATATGTTGCTAATTCTCCGGGCTCAGAATAAGTGCTAAAAATAGTTAAAGAAAAACAAAAGTTTTCAGAACATCATTTAAAATTGAAAATAAAGATAAAATCGTATCTGGTTAATGTTTGGTGTAAAATTATTATTATGTTATCGCCCATATAATTTTATAATGAATATGCAATTTATTTATTTGTTGGCGCTTAAGCAAGTATCGCTATATGTATGTATGTCACTGAGGTCATGAGAAACCCTTTTCCAACATTTTAAAAAATCCAAAAATATTTCTAAGCATTTAATAAAACTTCTAACAGAATGAGAATTGTTAAAGTTGAATACAACAGATTTAAGAAAATACCTTACCAAAAAACTTTTTCTTGCTTAAAATTTCACAACTTCAAAAATGCGGGTCAACTTATAACCTGCATCAACCAAAAGTTGTTTGTTTAGGTTATTTGGGTGGTCGCTGAATTTAAGCCTCCACTACGTTTTATGAAACTGATTTTAGTTTTCGAGATTTAAGAGCGTTGCTATTTATTAAATTGATATTTGTTGGCAGTGATGAAAGTGACAAAGAGTGGCTAGTTTTTGCTGGATGGGTTCTGAATTCTTTTAAGAGAAGTAACACTTGGAAAGTGATGGTTAGTTAGAGTGAGCTTCACTTTCGACAACACTGCAATTGCACGTTGTGTGTATTTAAGAACAGTATTGCAGCGCCTCTGGTGGTATTTAGGCGCATTAATTTAAAGGTACTATCCGACTATCATATAGCATTATATGGTAATACCGGCGAAGGAGGGCGGTTGTGATATATACTATTGTGAATAGAATTAATACATATCAGAAAAATCGATGTTGCCATGGCTAAGTATTGAACACGTGACCAACCTTTAGTAGTCAACGTGCTAACCACTTTAGCTACAGCGCCTGAATAGCCACTCTTCCTACAAGACTGAACACAAATAGCAATTATGTTTTAGATATTTTATATTTAATGCTTCTTCTAAAAACAAAACACTGCAATTTTAAATAAAAGTTTTTTGTCTTTAATATCTCAAAAACTTGAATCAATTTTAAAAACATTGGAAAACCAACATTCAGTTACTCTTGTTTAAAAGTGGACCTGAAACTGTAAGCTTGTGTAAGAAAGAGAAAGGGTTCTCATCGTCTTCCTTTCGCTTAAAAAACGACCATGACAAATATCTATGAGTTTGGGTGCGAACTGCATTTTCTATTTTTAAGCCGAAAAAATAACCCAACGTAAAGAGCTTCAGTTCCACATAGTGTATTGAGTTAAGAGGATATCATGTTGAGAAATAAATATATCCTTTTGTGCAATAAAAACTTTTTAATCATCTCTTTTACTCAAATGTTTTCTCCACAAACAATGGAAAATTGGAAATGGAAATTACGTAATGAATTTTTATATGTTTTATTTTTCTCCTTCAGCTACTGTACAGTTAGATTACAAAAGTGAATGCCACAACATAAAAACAACATACTGCCAGTATCACTTACAAGAAATCAACAATCAAATTGAACCTACACCTATCAACTTCTATCCATCTAATCAACATGGTGTCAATAATATCAGCAATTAAGTGTCACAGCCTTGTTGTTTGTTTCGACTTCTGTTTTCCACAACACGTGTCAACATTTGTTATTTTATTGATCGATATGATCGTGAATCAAATTAAAACAAAATAAAAAAAAAAATAAAAGCAACAGGGTGGAAGCAATCGAGGCATTCTTTATTTGTTTTAGTATAAAATTTGTTACTCAGAGTTGAAAAATCTAAGCACGTCATAGGAACATGTTTGATAAGCACATTTGAGCTATTGTTTGCTTCATAGAACGGAAGTGAAAGAAAAGTGAATTATCATTTCAAAGTTGAAATGTAAAGGAGGCTGAAAAACAATGTAAACGAAATCGCTTGACGTGCAGAAGGGGAAGAAGATTTTTTACTAAAGGAATGTGAGCGTTCAAATTAATTATTTTATTTAAGGACTTTAAAAGAAGAGCATCAGCCTATTGTAAGAGAGTTCAATGTACTTGGATACTTTACAACGAATTTTCACACGTGTTAAACGTTAATTAAATACACAAACACACACACACACAGGATTCAAAATGAAAATACACATAGTACAGTTAAGAACTTCTAAATGTAACAGATGAACCAACCCCACCCACCAAAGATTTGAAGCCATGTTTATGTTTTATGATCGCTAAGATAAAGTGGGATGGATGTCTTAAAGGTATCTATTCTATATAAATAATAGGCATACACGTTTTTTGTAATCCCTTTTACGTCCGTAATACTGCACCGATTTTGGAAAGACTTATATGGTTTTAAAGCTTTTTCTTCACAGATGTGCACAATCATAATTTTATTTAAATCGGTTCAGTACTTTAGGAGTAATACGTCTATAAAGTTCTTACTAACACCAATAAACAAATATGTATGTATGTATGTATGTATGTATGTATGTATGTACATGTTGTTCTCTTAGCTACAAGTCGATTTTAACACAAGTTAATTTTAAGAAAAACACGTGCGTTTTCGTGTTTAAGCATGGCCATACTTTTGCTTCCAACTGTTTATTTTATTTTATTAAAAAGGGGCAGCGAAGCGCACCAATGATATCTAGTTCAATATAATTTGTCCGGTACTGTACTTTAAAATTAACCGCAGCTGAAGTTGTTTGATGATTCTTTTTTTAAATAAAATGTATTTGTAACGTTTACAAACCTCATAAACGAACTAGAATTATTTTTGGTAACAAGAAAAATAATATGTATGTATGTATGTATAAAATCATTTACGGGGCATTGTTGTTTTAAACAAAGCAAACAAAGCGTCGTTTCAAAATCCAACTGGCGAAACTTGTGGCGCTGATATCAAACAATTAGCGTATTTTTCTTTTTTGTTTAGCTTTCTGCAGGGAATCACAAAGGACCCATCTCATTATATGGAGGGGCCTTTTTATGAGCACAATCCTTCTTAACCTATCCTAGCCTAGGACGGTTTTCATATCTTACCAATAGCTAAGATAGGCCAGTATGGAGCAAATTTTCAGCTTTTGATTATTATAAGTGTACGTTAAGCCAAAAGTATCCGATAATCTATGTTACAGATGATCTAATTTCTAACTTTTATCATAAAAAGATTGATTCTTTTAAAGTTGCTTCATTTTCGCTGGCGTCTGATTTTTATCACATTTTATGTAATAAAGTCATATCCCACCAGGATATTTTATCAAATTTTTTGAGTTGATAAATCGCTTGGTAGATCTTGGATCACTGTTATATAAAAGACCAGCATAAATATGCTATACTTCTGTACATATAATAACACTATAACGGGACCATTTCTGTATATGAACATTTTTTTGGAAAATTTTGCTGCTGGTGCAGATAGTAATCGATATGCAGATAGTAATCTGCGACATGTCTGTATGTCTGTGTTCGCGACATGTAAAAACTGCTAGATGAATTTTATTAAAATTTTGAGGGGCGGCTAAGTGTACTACGTGTACCTCGGTTTAAATATAGGAAAGTTTTTTCCAGTAAAAATATTTTTGTTTCTAAGACAAAACAAAGGTAAATTGATTTAATGTATGTGAAGATAGCACCGCCAGTTAGCTTCGTTTTTGCAAACCCTGTATACCTTAACAGAACTCTCATTCAAAGTCTGTTAGGATACCAGAATTGAGTTAATTCCACATTTGTAAGCAACAATAATACAAAGTAAAAGATTTTAAATATATCTATATAGTATATCTCTATATATCTATATAATATTTTTGAAGAAAAATTTATCATCTATAATAAAAATGGCAACATAAATTGTTAAAAAGCGGGTATGTTTTATGTTGCAAACAGATTTTGGACAGGTGACTACAGGTATATTCGTCGGTTATATTCAGAACTTATTTCAGATTTGAATTATAGGGTTCTAAAAATTAAATTTTTTTAACATTTTGGTCAAGTGACCTGGACGGACGGAGGTCGAAAAGGGACCATTAATGGAAGCTGTTAGATTTTTATTTCTAAAGATAAGTAACACTCAGGCAATTAATGCCTATTTTAATCGGGTTACTTCCTAGGAAAATGGATAGGAGTATATAAGACAGATAGTTAGTTAGAGTAAAAGCTTCACTTTCGGCAACACTGCAATTCCACGCAGTGTTGCTATTTGTGGTACAATGGTGCCAAATTTATATATATACAATTTTATATAAAATTAATTGAATGAATTTTTTATTTAATCAATATTTTTTCTTACAATAATAAACATTTCTAATTTAATATCTCACCAACCCTGACTAGAACTAACTAAATTGCAACAGTCTTAATTTATGTTCAGGATTTTTATTAATTTACTTTGATAACCCTTTTATTTATAAGTAATAGGTAATTTATTTACAAGGACGTTTTGTTGACCTACAGCGTTTGAACGTTTCTGTTTCGCCTCAATCAGTTTTCAGCAGTATGTATTTGGCCGTACATTCATCAATCTAAACATGACAGAAAAAAAGTACATTCGTAGGCGATAACGCAATTTTGAGCAAGTGCAGGAGAAAGTAAAAAAAAAACTGATAAAATGAAAAACGTTATCGTTTCTAAAAATGGTTTTGTATCATGGGATGTCAAATTTCTTTCCGTATTTTTTACATTTTCATAACATTTTGTTTTCACACTATCACACTTTCTCAAAAGAAAAATCCTAACACTCATAGTATTAGAGTGAAATGGGCTTAAATTTTCAAATTAAAAACAGTAATTCAATGAATCAAAGTCAATTACCATTACTGTAAAATACATTAGTATAATACCCCAGTATAATGATTTGTTCTACTTTAATGTCGAGCCAAATTTTGGTACAATTGATGCTGATTTGATACTACTTAATCAATGTTAAACACTGTTGATACCAACACTAATTCCACGGTGTATTTATTTTTAGATTTATTTTTAATTATTTTACTTCGCCGGCGATTTAGTGCTATATTATAATATTGGCGAAGGAGGGCGCTGTAATAAGTACCATTGTAAATAGAAATAAGACATTAGAAAAATTGATGTTGTCACGGCTGGGTATCGAACTTGTGATTATACTTTAGTAGCCATCGTGCTTACCACTTGAGATACAGCTTCGATATAACCCCACATTAATAATAGCTGCCTAGACAGATTTTCACCACATACCTGTTAGCCAGTTCAACAACTTTCCTGTGATTCACAGGCTCTGAAAGAACGCGGGCTCATATACTCGTATTTGGCTAAAGTTTCTTTTAAGACCAGGTTTTGTGAGAACTGCAGGTGGTTCCGGTATAATGGCCTCCGAGTAATGTCAATGGCCCGCTCAAAATAACCTAACCTAATATATTTTTCATAAAGCAATAAATAATGTTTCCCACATATTTGCTAAAAAACGAACCCACAAGTTAGTTATACATTAAAATGCTCTCGTTTTAAAACAAAAGTACTTTTACTTTTATAAGTCATAATACAATTAAGAATCTCTATAGTACAAGAAGCCTGCTACAAATTTTCCCACGCAATTAAGAAAGTAAGAAACAAAAAAATATATTCATTCAACAACAATAAAAATCAAGTAAAAAAATATAACCTACATACCTTTCTTCTAATGTGTGAATAAAAAAATGGGTAAAAACCGCCAGCCACTGTGCCAGACACACGACAAAACACCAACAAAATAAAAAAAGGTCATTGGCTATGACGTACAACAATAACCACAACAACACTTAACATATTAGAGAAAAGGCGAAATTAAATTTCGAAAATGGTAGAATATTTTGGTGAGCTCTTATATTTGCTTTATTGTTGAAAGTCGGGCGGGTTGATTGTACTTGCTACTACTTACTTCTTGCTGGCTTAGTAAAAGTGTAAACATTACGACTGTTGTTGCACAAAAGCCAAAAGGCGAAATGATGAAATTCTTGGAAATATTGGAATATCATTATTATTGTGTATTGTAAGTTACACGTACCAAAAAACAGAAAAAGAATAGAATAGAATAAAATAAAAATATATGTATGTATGTATGTATGTAAGTTCAATGACTTGCTTGCATACACCAAACCAAACGAGTGATACACATCTTATTAAGGTTCACTAAACTCATTTTCAAATGGAAGTCATAAAAAGGAAAAGTTTTAACTTATCTTGAATACACATACACATTTATGATTAAATAGACAGACATTTATTTGAAGACCTTTGAAGATCTATTAAATATAAAAACAGGAGGATGAGGATGCCCAAAGGTGGTTGTTTTTATAATTTAATTCTTCTATACCGCTCGCAAATTTTAGAAAATTTAATTGTTGTTAAAAAATGCAAATATAAAATGTTTAAATTCTGGGTATCCTAGGATGCTACTGCGTATTTCGATTCGAAAGAAATCTTTTTTCTGAAACACAAATAAAGACAAACAAATTTGAATGATTTCCTTTTTAAAACGAAATACGCAGTGACAGTAAGTGATATGTATGAATCTACTATAAAAGTAAATGAAAAAAGTCAAACGGTCAAAGTACAAACAAAGCCGTGCCGCCACTTCGCCAGCTTCCTTACAATATTTTTATTGATTTTGTTTTGAAAGTAATGCACACCAACTTTTAAGACTCTTACTTTTATAGTGCTGGGTAATTACTCAGGAACATTCATAGGCTTTATATAAAATTCTGAATTTATTGTGTAAAGTGTTTAAAATGGCAAAAAGAAAATCTGCTGCCAAGTATTCAGTACCATTGAATCAGTAAAATTGCGTACTTTCTTGGAAATGAGATACATATTTGTACGGGAAGAAAGTATCCTACATTTAAACAAAGATCCTCACAAAATTTTATTAAAATTAATCTAGTAGTTTTTACGTGTTGCGAAGACATTTCGATTACTATCTACAACAGCAACAAAGTTTTCAAAAAATATTTAATGTACCAAAATGGTGCTGTTACAGTTTTATTATACAGTGACGTTCAAAAAAATATCACCAACGACAAAATGTATGTAGTTTCATTCCAACGGAAAAATAAATGGTAAATGAGTTCAAAATTGTATTATTTGGTAGTACGGGATCACGTTCATACGTAAGAAGACCCCCTAACACAGAATTCAACCCAAAATTTACAACTAAAACTATAAAAGACGGTGGATAATGATATGGGGTAAAAATAATGAATAAAAACATTTATTATGGTATACTCGGGGAAATAATACTCCCTTATGCTTCTGAAGAAATGCCATTGGTGAGTGTCTTCCAGCAAGATGCTTGTGACAAAGTGGTATCGGTACAATAAAGTCAATGCGTTGAAATGGCCCGCTCAGAGCCCAGACCTCAATCCAATTGAGAATTTATGGACAGATATAAAAAAAGGAATGTCTCAAATGCAATCAAACAACAATGAAGCGCTTTGGACAGCTGTCCAGCACATCTAGAATAAAATTCCAAAGGAAAGATGCCCAAATCTTGTAAATTCGATGCCAAAACATTGTGCAGACGTTATTACAAATAAAGGACATGCAACAAGGTATTTATTAGAATACACAAATCATGCTCAATGTAATAAATGCATCATTTATAATTCTTTTTAATTTGTTCTTAATTTAGTGTTTAATATTATTACAATTTAAGTTGAGGTGCTATTTTTTGACTGATTGTTTTTCAGGTTTTTTTTTAATAAAGTATAAATTTCAAAATAAAATAATTAGAAAAAATAAAATTTTCACTTTATGTAGTTATACAGTTTCCTAAACGTCTTACGACAAATTCTGAAATATATTAATTTAACATATCGTCGTGGTGAATGCAATAGGCTGTATGTCAAAAAAAATTAAATTTGGTTTTAGTGTAGCGTTGTAACCAAAATTGGGGCTCCTACAACTGCAATTTATCTTATGCCGTTCGAGCAATCAGAAGAGAGCTTTTGCGTGCTACTGCAATATGACGAATGTGCATCATGTTTGTTTTGGTTCTCAGAAATATTCAGTTTTTTGTCTTTCCTGTAAAAGTATGATTTAGTGACATACAGCCTATTGCATTCACCACGACGATATAGGAAAATATGTATCGGAGATATATTTTCTTAAGCTTGGTGCTATTTTTCTGACCGCAGCTGTATGTATGTATGTATGTATAGATAAAGCGAATTGTATTGTAGTATTTTCAATATTTTTGTGTGCGATTACCACATTAAAGCTTTTATTTTACTTGTTTTGAAATTAAACAACAATTAACTGAGAATTTTCTAGCTATTAGTGCTAGCCACGTAGTGGGTACCGAGTATTTGAGTACTCTTCTTTTTGAGAACTCAATACTCAAAAATAGTTACAGTACATAGGTAAAATATTTTTTTAAATTTTAAAAATACCTATTTTTAATAAATCCAAAAAAAAAATTAAATCGAAATAGCTAAAATTCGCCAAAATACAAAAACATTACATATTTTTTATATGCAAATTGATTTTTAAAGTCAGGCTTACATTTTGTTTACATTTTTACTTAAAACAATTAAAAATATTGGTTATTATAAAAATGTAGATCTGAACATACCCATCCTTAAGGTGTTTGTCACCATTTCCTTGTTTATTTTATATATTTATGGAAATTAAATTTATTCGACATTTGAATTCATAAAATCTATAGCATCAAAAAATAAAACTGTTTTCTGTTTCACGATCAGTGATCTTTCTCTCCAGTAATTAGCAGGATATAAATTTTTATTTAAAATTAAGCACCTTATTTGTAAAAAAATATTCTTTCAACTTAGAGAGAATAAAACGATCTTAAGCATTACTTGAATTCTTTCTTTGTAAGTAAAAAGAAGGGTATAAAAAATTCATTGGATTTACCAGCACATCAAATACGAAACATATGTTACTGTCGTTAAATAGAATATGATGATTTTTATAATCTTTTTAAACAACAGTTAATATTTTCTATTGTGGTTGAAATCTTTGAATAGAAGGAATTGTGTTTGTAATAAGGACTTGCAACATTTGAAAATGGATCGTAAACTAAAAAAAGTTTCCAGTTTTTAGAAAAAAAAAGATGTTCATGAACTTTAAATAAATTTATATGATTCGAATGTTTCCAGTATGCAGAAGTAAAATCATCTTTAAATATGAAAAACAATAATTTTTATTTAGTAATCAATTTTAGTGAATTTATAATAGTGAATTTATAATTATAGTGAATTTATAATTTGGGTTAATAACAAGCTATTAATGAAAAATTAAAATTATAAAAGTTGTAATACCCAAAATATAAATTATTACCTTTGTAGTTACTTTTATATCTTCAATTACTTTATTATAATTTTTTATGTTCCTTAATTCAGTTTCTAATGTTGACCAAAAGTCAATAAAAAATCGCCAACAAAAATTTTAAAAATCACCATATCGCCAAATCAAAAACTTGATGGCCAAATAAGATTGAAAATCGCCACGTTTGGCGACAAATCACCATATCTGACAACCCTGATTAACATTGCGTTTCTATTGCATAAATAAAAGTATTGAGGACCCATTTGATAAGTTCTGAGTACTATCGAGCAATTAAGAGTAGTAGAAATTGCCAGCTCTGGCCGCTATTACTTTTAAGTGTCTTCTTTTTTGTTTTGTTTCAAAAATCAAAGTTAAGGGTAGCTGCATTTCATCGAACACAACTGTATAAATATATAATTGGAGAATAGCACAATCAACCTTAAATAAAATAAATATTGACTCCTAATAATTATTTTGTGCTGCGATTCAATTTTAATTTAAATGACATCACAATACAACTTTCCATAATTAAAGACAAAACATTAACAAAAGAATATTTCTATAGGATTCCATCAATTATTTATTTATTTTTTAATGTCCGTGCTATAATAACCAAAAACTGTTGCTGGATCATTCGTATTAAACAGAGAAGAAACAATTTATACACTCGATTTGCATCATTTAAGGTTTTTAACCCCTGACAAGGTCTTATGCATTAAATAACGAAGGAACATACACAACACCCATCATATTTACTTACACATTCTCATTTGCAAACATTCACACCAGTGTTGCCAGGGCAATACTAAAAAAGTTACGCTTTTCTTCCCAAAAAGTTAAATTTGTTCATAAAAAGTTACATTTTGAAATTTTATCATTGAAATTGTTGGTCGTCTGTTGTTGGTAGTCTGACCTGTAAATTACAAGCTATTGAGTATGAATTTATACATCTCAAATAATGGTAGGTATATAAACCTCTCCTACTCATTTGATTATGTTTTTTGGAAATTTATTTCATTTATGATATAAATTATGCTTCAAATATAAATTAATATTTTTATACACTTCGCGATAAATTTAAAATTAACAAACATTAGCAGTAAAAATCGTTTGATTTTCTTCTTTTTAGGGTTCCGTACCCAAAGGGTAAAAACGTAACTCTATTGATTTCGCTACAATGTCCGGCCGTCCGTCTGTCATCGCCTTTTATCTCTGGAACCGTAATAGGTAGACTCCTGAAATTTTCACAGAAGATATATAACTGTTGAGACTCTTGAAAATTTCACAGGTGTATTAATAATATGGCCTTTATATTTATAACAAAAAGTAAAAATTAAAGGGTATTCCGACAGTGTCGTGATTTGCATGTATATAGCCTTATTTTTTTAATCGTAATAGGTAGACTCCACGGCCGCTACTAAAAACAAAAGGTTGTTCCCACAGTGACATGTTTTTCACGTATATTGTCTAATTTTTGGAATCGTAATAGGTACCCTCGTGATATATTCATAGAAAGGGAATTGCCATGGCCGCTATAACAAATGGTAAAATTAAAAGTTGTTCCGACAGTGATCTGATTTGAACGTATATGGCCTTATTTTTTTACCCGTAATAGGTAGACTCTTGAAATTTTTGCAGTAGATGTGTTGCCATCGCCGCTATAACAATTAAAGGTTGTTCCGCAAGAACGTGTTTTTCACTTTATTGCCTTATTTTTTGAACCGCAATAGGAAGATTTCTGATATTTTCATAAAAAGTTCTTATATTTGAACAGTAACAGGCTGACACTTAAAATTTACACATTTTATATTTTACAATATCTACTGTAACAAGTAACAACAATTTATTAAAAATAAAAGGGTAATCCCTAGATCTCGCGGATTTGAAGAATTTGACTTTCACTTCTAAACGTTATAGGTACACACTTGATATTTACACAGGGTATTTAGTACCAAGTGAGTCTAACTCGCACTTGACTCTTGTCTTTATTTATTTATTAAATTTTACAATATAATTATAGATTATATTCTAACTTAACTATATACGATTATTTTATGTATATAGTTATCAGAGGCTTTGTTGGGAATCAAACACACAACCCCCAGGCTGATAAACGAGTACGAAAAATATGAAAAATGTAACTAAACGGCATCACTGATCCACACATACTCTCACTCGAATAACAAATAATAATCACAAAACATGCAATACAAAAAGAAACACATATAATATGACATTAATAGAGAAACATTAAAAATAAAAAACTGTTTTATCTGGGAGAAAAAAATTAACAGAGAAGAGAGTTAGTAATGTTTTCCAACAGCAACTACTATTTATGTACATACATATATATAAACACATATACATACATATTTATGTAGCAAGTTCACCTGCTGCTTTTCAACAAACGAGAAACACCTAGAAATACATTTCTTTTGGTTTGCAATAAAAAAAATAATAAAAAAAAAGTTAACCAAAATAAAAATAGAGTCAGAAAGACTAAAATAAAATTGAAAACCAGATCAGTAGACATAGAAATAAAAACCAGACGGACGCAATTGAAATCAATTCAGTGGTTCATGCACCACATAGACACTCACACATTAGCCACTCTGCCGTGTTTACGTAAAAATGAGATCTTTTACAGAAAAAGTAACAAAAAAAATTGAAAAATCTCTTTTTAGCACTAGCCTTTTTTATATATAACCTCATCGCCACAACAGGACAATGACCGCGAATTTGTTGAAAATGAACACATACACAAATACACACATATGTATGTATATAGGTACACCTAGTGGTAAAACTAAACAGGCCTTCTCACTTCAGGCCTTCTGTAGGGCTAGTTTAAATCTTCCCAATTTTTTGTGCCTTCCAAATGGCTTGGCTCTCTCTTCTCTAAGGTCTAGTACACCTTCCTACGTCCCTTCTCTTCGAAGATCCTTATAATTATTTTGGATGGCAAAAAAATAATTTTCTATTTTTAGATTTCTCGTTCATAAAACATATTTAACTGCGCTTTAATTGCTTTAATTGCTGCTTGCAATCGAGATGCTTCGATAGACTGATTGATAGTGCGTTGAGCGTTCAATTACCAAAAATAAAAAAATAAGAACAAATTTCAATTAAAAACAAAAATAAATTTAAAATGCTTGATAAAATTGGAAAAACAATAAAGATCTTGTCCCAGAACATTTTTTTTAGATTTTGCTACGAAAGGCATTCAATTGAAGGCCTTCTAGCATGTAAAAAAGATATTACAATGGAATGCGAACAAAAGGTCTTGCGCCTCCAAAAGGAGTTAAAAGGCCTTGTTGAAGGCATTCATACTCCTTCTTCTTACCACTGGGCATCTATACATATGTACCATGCACATGTACCATCCATCAGACATGAAACGCAACAGCATTTTGCAGCATTTCGATCGACAAGATGTGAAAGAATTACAAAAAGACCTAAAGGCTTGAAAATTGTCTAGCGCAAAATTAGCAAAAGCAATTTAAAGTGTTACCAAAACCAATTACAAGATTATTTGATGGGCTCTTTGCTTGCTGTCCTGCTCATATCTTAACCCTAGTTCATCTTTAAAGCACAAGAAATGTTCGGTAAACACGGCCTTGTAGTGCTGTCCAAAATGGCGTTTTTAATATGCCGGGACTAATTTACATACCATACAAACATTTGGTCACACTAGCACCTTGCGGCAACTGTAACAAAAAGTATCGCAAAGATGTTCCACATTTCAACTAAACTTTAAATTTAAAATTAAACAAAAGTTTCAGATTAGAATAAGGGGTAGGCACCGTCACATATTAATGTAGTGCACCACTGGGGGCGCTACCGCGTAATTCCATTCGAAAGAAAACTGTCGAAATTCGAATTATTTTGCTTTCACATCGAAGTACGCATTTACCTCTCTGCTGGTATATTTAAAAATTACCGCACAGAAAGTTTTAGTTTTAAAAAATCGAATATCTTCTTAACTGTATGACATAATTCAGTTTAGAAGATATATGTATATTTGAAATAAAAATGAATACATACATAAAAATGAACAAGAAGAAAAAATAAAAATTTTCTTTAAAAAAAAAGTAATAACATGAACGTTTTGAAGACTAATGAAGCCTTAAGCTTTCATTTTATAGTCAGTAGGGAACCTAAACACCCGTTTTTTTGATTGTCAGCAAAGTGGTTTTTGCAGATCTTTTCAAGGACTTCTTCATTTTATTTATAAAAAAATTTGCTGACATTTAAGAACAAACGTATGCCCCAGGTACCCAGTGTGGCTTACGCACAAGCTCCTCTTCATCCTATAGGACCGAACGTCTGCAGCTCAACTCAAAAACACCTCTGATCTACCTCTGTGAAGTTTTATTAAGATATAGAAGTGGTTCATGAGCTTCTTCATCCTATAGGACCGAACGTCTGCAGCTCAACTCAAAAACACCTCTGATCTACCTCTGTGAAGTTTTATTAAGATATAGAAGTGGTTCATGAGCTACCGAATGAATTCCAAAATTAAACGATTTTAAGCCACTGTGCACTCACTGTATGCGTTGTACTTAATATTTTAGCGCCTAAAATATAGTTAATCCAATAACTTATTCAAATTAAAAACGTCAAATAAATTCACGTGTTATGAACAAAACAAACCATGCATGGCTGCCAAATGTAATTTTAAAAACAAACTATTTTTATTTAATATTTGCGACGTCTGGCCGTACCTTAAGGCGAAAAAAATTACTTATAAACAACGCAAATATATGTGTTTCTTTTAAGATAAATAGAAAACAGAAAGTTTTAAAAACCAAAAAGCATCTATAAATGAATGAGATGAATTTCACAAATTTTTGAAAAACAAAAATACATACTTATGTATATACAGCGTTGGAAGATAAAATAGGGACACACCAACATTTCAATATTTTCTGAATTTTTTGTTTACCATTACATAAAAAAACAAAGTACGCATTTTCATTTAAAGATATTTTAATTTTCTACATAAAAAACTTAAACAATTTAACAATCCTGCTATTTCTGCGTGAAAATAATGCCTGGAAGAAATAATAGCCACAATTTATAATTACAAATACAAAGGTGTTTTATAAATATTACCATCAAACCCTTATTCCATTTTAATACTTGGTCAAATCTCACTTTATTTTTATAAGTTCTTGACATCGCAGGTTTACTGAATTTACAAGATTGGCACAAACATCCGGGAAATAGAATACCAAGCTTCATGAATTTTACTCCTTATTTTAACACTTAAAAGGACTAATCTTATTCTTAAGGACTTCCCAGAAGTGCTCGATAGGGTTTAAGTCCGGCGATTGAAAAGGCCACTCCATTACGGGTACTAGCTTTTCCTGAAGGCAACATTTTACAGTTCTAGTCTATCGACTTCGGCAAAGGTAAGCATATTGTTTTGGAGAATTTCCAAGTAATCAACAGCGGGTATTTTCCCCTGAATATAGACAATTGTGCCAACGCAAGACGAAGAAAGCTTCCACAAATTATTAACGATCCGCCACCGTTCTTAATTGTCTTATTTGTACATTTTAAGTCATCCGACTTATTTGGGGGGGCGACTTACAAAAGATTTGTCATCTGATCCAAACAAATTTATCTTTGGTTCGTCAGACCACATAACGTTATTTCAGTTATTACGACGCAGGTGTTGGTTTGCAAACTCTATCTTTTTCGGACATTTCGATTGCTAAGGAGAGGTACTTTTCTAGGACTCCAACCAATAAGTCTAGCTTCGTGAAGTCTTCATTCTTATTGTATGACTTGAAACAGGAGCTAAAGATCATTTTTGAGGCTATTTGATGACTTAATCTTTGAAGTACGAATTAAACGGTTATCAAAACGTGCAGTTGTTTCACACTGCTACCTCTAGTCTCGGCAGTTACCTTTGAGTGTATCGCGTTAACCTATCTACTTTCAAATCACATTTTTCCTCATCTGTTGTATGAACACCACGACTCAGTTTTAGATTATTTAAATTATTATTTCTGATTATTTCTGTTTTGTGTAATTTAAACACAATTATTGAAAAAGTCCCTATTATTTCTTCCATGTAAGTTTACTCAATGGTCTACTTTTCTGCAAATAAGTTTAAATTTAAAGAAGACAAAGTAAAAAAGGATAACAGGATATGAAATACTGTTAAATTTAAAAGAATTCAACAGTTGTTACCAACAATAAAAGTACACATCGAAAAAGTTTACAACATGTTGTTGAGAAAAAAGCAATTGTCCCTATTATTTCTTCCAACACTGTCCAAAAAAAAAACACACACACACACATCAAATGGCAAGAATAATGATGGAATGCATGTACCCATTAATATAATTATTAAAGTCTGCACTAGTTTGTACCTTTTCGAATCCAAAAGAAAAATATATATTTTTTATAATTATTTTTTTATAATTAATTTATATTTTTTATTATTTAAAAAATTTTTTTTTTTGTTGTTTTTAATTTAAAGTTGTTGACTGAAAATGTACATATTTATATAAATCACCACCACAAAGAGAAAATTAAACAATTTTAATATGTTTTTACAAATGTTTATTTTCTTTTTTCGTGCATTTAGCAACGTCTTAACACAACTGCGATTTAATGAAATTTGAAAATAAATTAAAAACAAGAGAAACCCCCAATAATCTCAAAAGAAAAAAATCAAACGCAAAACAACAAAGCACGAAATTGGCAAACAAAAACAAAGCACAGTGCAATAATTTAAGCAAAAGAGGAAAAAATCAACCAACTATAGATCAAAACTGGAAAGTTGTTAGTCGTCGACGTCGCAGCCAGCAAAAAAGGAAACAACATCAAGCAACGACATCGGGCGATTGACAACCTACAAGTTTCAAAGGCCAAACACACAAAAACAACGCATACAGTGGGCTGGTTACAGTGTTGCCGATTTCTGTGCATTCTAAGCAAAAGTAATTGCATCTCAAAATTATTTTATATCATAAATTTCCCAGTCACATATTTTCGTTTTATGTTTTAAATACACTTTCTCGATATCTCTGAAACTCCACTAAGCAGACTTTTATAAAGTACTAGCTGTGCCCGCCACTTCGTCAGCGTCCTTGCAATATTTTGTTCGATTTTTCAGTAAAAGCAAACCACCGTAAAGACTCTTACTTTACATTATATAAAGGTTCTCATCCTTACTAAAATAACTGCCGCCTTAAACTATGCATATCGGTTAGGTTTATGTATTTACTATATTTTCATAAAGAATCTCATCCTTACTAAAATAACTGCGTGCTTCTCCACTTTCTCTTGGAAATAAGATATTTTTGCGGAAAAAAGTATCCTGTATTGGAATTAGGATACAAAGGTACCTTCTCACAAAATTTTGTTAAAATCTATCCAGTAGGTTTTACGTGATGCGAACACATACAGAAAGACAGACAGGTAATTAATTAGTTACTATTTTATTATAGGTAGGTAAAGATTTGTATGACTTAAAGGTTATTTTAGTGTGGATGTTTGAATATTCTTCTTAGCCAAATAGTATAAACCATTATCGAGTTATGCTAATAAACATGTCATCCAACAATTGTAATTTATGTAGTCCAAAATCGTGTACACTGTGATATTTACATTTCTGTCATACCCCATATCCCAAATGTTATAAGTCAGATTGAAGTCCGTAAAAGTGTGTCCTACAAACCTGGCACATCAATTCACTGTCGACGATTGTTACTGGTGCTTTCGTATTAGGCTACGCAGCGAATTTTGATAAAGGGTTTTTATTTACACAAAATCACTTAAGAACTGAAATCCAATATTCATAAACTCATACATTATAGGGTCCAAATTCATAAAACTAATTTTTGGTTTGTAAAAGGCTATTAAACAATTTTTTATGTAAATTTGTTCTACATAAGCATCTCTTTTTTTTTTTCTCTTTCTAATAACGAACTTGAGCGAGAAAAATTATAATATTGTAAAGCAAATTTTTATTTGCGTATAACCTTTAATAGAACAAAATTTTTGGTTGTAGTGGTTTATAGTCGGCTTAAGTCGACTAACAGCCGCCGCGGAAATTTTTTGCTCAGCCGCTGCCGTCGAGTTTTTGCCACGACTTGTTTCTCTGGTTCAGTGTTTGATTACGCATTTGGGCATTGCAAAATACAAAACGTAAATGATGTAAAACAAAAATGTAATTGGTCAATACTTTTCGGAAAATTATGAGGAAAATATTGTTAAAGTCAATGGTGGGCGCTATCGGAAGATGATATCGAATTCTTTGTTGAAGCAATTAAAAAAAGTGAATATTGGTCACTTTCTACACATCAGCACTAACAATCGCACTACTGCACGCATACATGTTAGGATATGTCAAGAATAGTCAAATCATTTTGAGTTATTTGAAAAATACAACATCATTTAAATGTCTGAATTTGAGCTAATTTTTAATAGCTCATCAAAAGTTTCTGTATTCTCGCTTTGACTGAAGACAGTATTGAGCAAGATGACTACTCCAGAAGAACAAGAAAGAGGGTTGGGGATTACAACTTTGTAAACCTTAGGCCCAATACAACCATGGAAAGAAATAATCCTCACGCTTAAAATGCAGCAGAAGCGTTATCTGATAAGTCTTTTTGGGGGCCTGAACCAGTACGTACACTATGTAATAGTTTAGTAAGAGTAAGTCTTGCAAAAATTGGCAAGGGTTATCTACTTGTGAATTAGCTAATATAGTGCTTAATCTTAGTACCCTAAGTCGATAACTAACTAGGCAGGTGACAGGACATGAATTAAAATTTAATCTGAAATAGAGAAAAAGGATATTTGATAGTGTACTTGCTAAAACGGTAGATATCTGCCTCAAAGATAACATATCGAGGACTTTACAATGAGAAAGAAGGACAAGATCTGCCATTTGACGGTCAAAAATATTAAAAGCCAAAAGTAAACGCAATGGAAGCAAACTAGTACCAGTCGATTTCCTTTCTAATTACTAAAACAGTATTGTTTGCTTTAGTAAACTGCATATTTGGTAAGATAATAATCGAAGATTCTCCGCATAAACTTATCGTAACCCTGCAAATAGAACAGAAGTCCAAATCACAGGAGCAAGGTAGTCGAAATATAAAATTACACGACCGGGAAATTTATCGCTTATGGAGTCGTCAGGTAATATAATTAAAAATATGTATTGTTCTCTCGAAACACTTGAGTTGTTTTTGGAAAAAATGTAAGATGCATCCTAATTTGTGCCGATAGTCTGGCAGTACTGTAAATGCTAAAATATGTCGGATTTATATGGGATTGCAATCTAAAAATTAAAAAAATATATACTTATATATATTTTTAAGAGGAAGCATTTTTACACATATACAAGTTGTGCAGCAAATTACACGGGAGCAGAAAACGAAAGAGAGACTCACTTGCCTTGTCAGTTATTTGTAGCAGTGATAGTAGGAATTATATTGTACTTGTTTTTCAGTTTTTATTTTCTTTAATTGCATCACAATGTCGAAAGCAAAATGAACAAAAACAAATAACTTTTTGAAATTTACAAAAATAGTAGTATTTTTTAAGGGTTGCCATTGCTGTAACTGCTATTTATATTTAAAGAAACTTATAGATCTGTTTGTTAAGAAATATGTTTTAACTTAAATATATGTAGAAATAAACGATAATAATTTAGAATATTTTGACATCCGTGTATAGCATGTGGTACAATTACGGAAAAATCGGATAAATCCATTGAGACAGAAGTAAACAAAAATAAGTTCTCCTTTGATATAAGAAATCTTTAGGTTAAGTTAAAAAGGATGGTGAGACTTAATTCTATTGTGACTCCTCTTCGTTATCTCTCATTGAGCCACCCGATTCCCATAATAAATTTGCACGAATTGTTATTAAAATTCTTAAATCTGCAAATAACGCTTCGGCAGCATATAAAAATAGCTCTTTTATATATGTATTCCCCACCTTCAAATGTTTTTTTTCCTTTACAGTAACTGTTTTGTTATTATTTGGCTGTCTTGAAAGTATTATTTGCTGGCCTTTTATTTAAACTTTTTTTTAGTTCTGTTAATTTATTATTTCTAATTTGAATAGTTTAATTTTTTGTATGTCAATTAAAAAAAACAAAGCTTCAATTTTGGTTAAATTTTCGACAGTCGACAGTTTGCCGACCACTGATCTAATCTATTGTGGAACAATCGTTACCCGAGCCAACGGAGCTTTTCCTTTATGATCTCGGGCAATAAAGTAAAAAGTGCTCCACAGTCTCTAGATCTTCCTCGTCCCCACACAACACGCAAAATTCTGGATTGCCACTATCCAGTAAGCTGGTTCTTGCTCTTACCAAATATTACACCTGTTATATTACACCAATTATAACCCCAATAACTTTAAGTTGACCTCTGGAATCGCCAGTCTGGGCATCTTGACTTAAGCCTTGAAATCCTCTCTACCTCTCCAGGACTGATAAGTTCCTCCTAAAATAAGCCTATTACCCTTGTAATAATAACCGATATGTGGTTGCACATCTCAGGGCAAAATCCAACTTCGCTAGTTTATCTCAATCCTCTTGATGGAGCAATGATTTGATAGCCAGCATAACTTTAATTAATACTTGGTCATCATTTCATCAAGAGCCTTTTACGTCTTTAGATTTTCTTAGTTATATTTTCCCAACAATAGTACATAAACACTTGTACCTAGATGCCATTAAATAATAACCTGTGATATAAATTAAGTTGTGTTTTTATATGTTGATTTCGAATTAATGTTAAATATATTTTTGTAAAATGTAATATGTAGAATCATGTTTTAATGTAATTGATAATATTGTTTTTACTGTAAGTTAAGAAATTGTTGTTATATTTAATTTAAATAGTGGTTTTGTTTTTCAAATTAAATCGAATTCTCTTGAAAAAGTCAACAAGGAAATGACGAAACGTCGGGAAAACTGTATTTAAATCATTTACAAAGAAGTTAGGCTGGACTAGCATATAAAGAACTTACGAGTACTCAGATATTTTAACCAATTTGGGCTAGTGCTTATCGTCATCGATACGACTTCGTGGGTTCAATATGAAAACAATAGTGAAATGCTTATGTTTATTTTTAAGTCAATAGTATTTTTAAATACAATTTGTAGATATTTTGGTGATAGTATCAGAAGTACATATAAAATGCGTTTAATAATGCCACTTGAAAATCGCTGTTTCTTATAGGTATATTTTGTTAAAAAATATACAAATATGTGTACACTTTTGCCCGTGAAAAGTTCAAATAAAGTATTCACGTGTTAATTTAAATGGGGAATTTAGGGGTTCATTTAAATTATAGCTACAGTGAGGTACACAAATGTGTACAAGTTTGTACTTTGAGCACTTTTTATGTCATAGAAATAAAAGTAATAAAGCAAATTCAATTTTTTTTAAAAAAGCATCAATTTCTAAGAAAAAAATCTTGCGGAGTACGCATATTTTTAATACTTAGTCCAAAGACCTTTATTTTGTAAGACATCATTTACGCGATTTGGCATACTCTCCACCAATTTCTGTACAATTTCTTTTGGAATATTATTCCATTCATTTTGGATCCGCTGCCAAAGCTCGTTCAAATTGGTAGGGGCTGATTGGTACTGTCGAAACTGTCTCTTCACGATTGACTACAAATTCTCAATCGGATTGAGGATGGGATTTTGTGCTGGCCACTACATTAATTGAAAATTTTGCTCACCAAGCCATTCTTTCACGTTTTTGGACGTGCGTTTTGGATCACCATCCTGCTGAAAAATTACTTCTTCTGCAGAATAGGCGCTCTTATCTAGAAAATCGGGAAGATGAGTCTGCAAAATCCTCAAATGGTTTTCTTTCTTCATTATATTATCAATTTTTTGCAGTGGTCCAAGGTCCCACCACGTAAAGCAACCCCATACCATGACGTTTCCTCCACCGTGGTTCACAGTTTGCTTCACATGGCGCCTTTGAATTTTTACACCAGGGCGGCACCAGCAATATTGTTTACCGTCGGATTGGAAACGGTTGAATTTGGATTCGTCTGACCAGATCACACGTTTCCAGTCGTCCGTCCGCTGTCCAAGTTTTGTGCTCTTTGGCAAATTTTAACCGTGCCTTTCCATTTTTTCCGACAATGGAGGTTTTTGTTTTTTTTTTACTGCTGCAATATAACAAATGTCGCGAAGGGCTCTATATAACGGGTTTTCCGATTGCTAACAAAGCATCTTTTGGTGTAAAAAACTTCTCTTTTTCATTTCTCTTATCATTAGACGTGCGTCGGCATAAGTTAGAAGTTTTTTACGACCTCTAAATTAAAGCTTGGGAACAACGGAACACCGTTTTTGTACCCTTATGACCACTGATTGACTCACTTTAAGTTCTTTTGCAATTTCCCGGGTAGAACAACTTCTTTTAGTCATGGCCCGGATGCTATCCTCGATGGATTTTGAAAGTTTATTTATTATTGTTAGGTATTTATTTATTTTTGTTCACAAATTTGCACGTTTTTCCTACACGCGATTTAAAAAATGTCGAGCTTATGTCTTCTTAAAAAAAAAATAACGGTACTTTTTCATTTCTTTTCTTCAAATTCTTCATAAAATGCACAGTACATAAAAAGTTATTTTGTTTTTTTTTTTCGTTTTTTTCTTGGTGCTTGATGCATTTTGTTATAAATTTTATACATATAATTTTATTAAGTACTAGATACTTCAAAAACGTACTGCGTACTGAGAAAAATCTGCAAACCCTGCGTTCAACGAAATGTTAAATTATAAGACAAACTTTGACAATTTCGCTCATTAACAAACACAACGTTTGATTTATTACTTAAACAATTTAAAATTTTAAGGAAACATTTTCCTCTTTTGAGGAGTAACTTTTTATTCTAACCATAACATTGGCAACTCTACGCTCAATATGAGAAACCTAAACATATTTTTTTGTTATAAATAAAGTAAAATAGTAAGTACTTTGCCTACAAAAATCAATTCAGTTAAATTTCTATACAACCAACATGTTTTTATTTCATCATGCTTTTTTAACTCTTATAGGTATTTTGTACAGAAAAAAAAGTACTACATAAAAGAAAAAATGCGCGCGCATTGTACATCTACACAGAAACATATGGAAAACAAAAGCATCTTAGTCTCTTCTTACCTCACAAACAAATGTGAGCAAAAGCCAAGAAGAGCGACCAATCGACCAGTGCACGAACGAATGCATAAAAAGAAGACCAATATAAGAAATGAATCGAGAAAGAAAAATTTAAAACAGAAAAAGTAAAATTAAGATAAAACAAAAAAAAAAGACCGCCACATTTACCAAAACACACACACGCACACAATCAATAGATCAAAAAATATGGATGCGAATCACTACTGAAATCTGATAATGTTTAAATTGTCCGCCTAAATAATAAAATTGTACCAAATGAGCATCGATTGTACCAAAAATTTGGTATTATTGGTACTAGAGTAATTTTAGAATAATGAAAATTGAGCTTGATTCCTTGATTTTCTGTAATTGTGTTGCTAATAAATAAATATTCCAATAAGTTTTATCATTCCAATTTTTATTTGTACGAAGAACGTTTGGCGTAAATCTAGTTTAGTGAAGCTTGACCAATCAAAAAAATCATACAGGGTGATAGAAAAATTAAAAAATGAAAATGAAAAAAAAAAATGTAAAATAAAAAAATTGGCGGTCGCCAAGTTATGGGCCTCTGAACTTTTCATATGAAAATGTGATTGTGTACTAGATTTTTGAACAAATTAGGTCAATATGAGTGTTATTTGAAAGCTTTTGAAAATATCTATCAGGTGGTGCTAAAATTTAATAAAAAATTAACTAATTTTTTTTTGATTGGTCAAGCTGCACTAAACTAGATTTCTTGCGAACTTTTTTGTAGTTTTGCAATAACTATAATGTGGTGAGTTTAAATCGAAGAACACGAGGTGATGAAGATGGCAATTTCACTTTTGTAGTTTTCTGTATTACCCATTCTAATTTCCATCTAAAAATTTTATTTATTTCAATACAAAGGAAGCGCTTAAAGCCAATTATGTATGTATGTATGTATATAATCTAATGAGTACATGGATTAAAAATAAAGTATAATTATAAATTATTACATTTCTTACATTACAATCTATTGCTTTAAAAATGACTTCCCAGTCATATGAATTAAAAATAAATCAGTCAAGTGCGAGTTAGACTCACACACGTAGGGTTCCGTACTATGTTTAGTAACTTTAAACATACAAGTTGTTAATTTTTTCACATCTTATGAGTCACCCTTTAATTTTAAAATTATAGTCGTAGTCGCGAAAATTGCTGTTGGAACAGCCTTAAAATTTTAGTAATTGTTATTATAGCGGCCATAGTAATACACTTTCTATAAAAATATACATGCGCCTAACTATTGCGGTTCAAAAAAGAAGGCTATTTACGTTCAAATCATGTCTCTGTCGGAACACCCTTTAATTTTGTTATTTGTTATAGCGGCCATGGCAATTCTCTTTCTATGAATATATCAAGATTCTACCTATAACTATTAAAAAATAAGTTGCTATACGTGAAAAATATGTCAATGTCAGAACACCCTTTAATTTTTAGTAATTGTCATAATGGCCATGGCAACCCATCTTCTATACAAATTGTAAAAGTCTACCTATTACGGTTAAACAAATAAGTCGCTACACATGCAAATGACGTCACTGTCGAAAAACCTTTTAAATTTTTATTGTTTTTATAGGGGTCATAGTAATACACCATTTGTTAAAATTTCAAGAGTCTGTCTATTATGGTCAAAAAATTAGTCAATGTGCATGCAAATCACGTCACTGTCGGCACACCCTTTAATTTTTGCTATTTGTTATAGTGGCCATAGTAATACACATCCTGTAAAAACTTCAAGAGTCTACCTATTATCGTTCAAAACCTATCCATATACATACAAATCACGTCACTAACGGAACACCCGTAATTTTTACTTGTTGCTATAGTGGCCACAGCTATACACCTTCTGTGAAAATTTCAAGAGTCTACCTATTATGGTTCAAAACTTAGGCCTTATACATTCAAATCACACCACTATCGGAGCACCCTTTAATTTTTAGGTTTATTTTTTGAGACTTGTTTATAAAGCGAACTAAGTTTTAATTACTGTTTGTAAATTTTTAGTGTATGCCTCCTACAGTTCAAGAAATAAACTCATATTCGTGAATAACACCTCTCTATCATAACACCCTATACATTTTAATATTTGTTGCTATAGCGGCTATACACCTTCTGTGAAAATTTTAAGATTCTACCTATTATGGTTCCAGAGATAAAAGGCGCTGACAGACGGACAGACATTGTAGCGAAAACAATAGGGTTTCGTTTTTACCCTTCGGGTACTGAACCCTAAAAAGTGAAAAAGTGACTATAGCAAAGGAGATTGCAGGACACGCACTATTAGAATCTATCCCCATTTATGAAGTTTAATAGCTTACGCTTTAAAGTTAACAAGGAATGTAAAAAAACTTAAGTGAGTTAGGTAAACGATTCCACACACTATATACTAAAATGGATTGATCAAAAAACGGAAAGACGTCGTAGAGGTGCATAAAGTGGAAAATTTCGTTTAGAATTAGGAAAAGAAGATTCACTTTCCAGAGTTTTAGATTTACCCTATTTCATAATTTTAAAAATAGAAGTAAAGTGCGTAAACTGAGATAGTGAGATAGATATCTCATTCTAAAGGTGATTATAATTTGAGAAGTTATTCTACAAAGTTTTATTGTGAAAGACCACATCTTGAGGTGCAGAAAAAGCCTTTTATAGAATTATAAATTTTATTTTATTGGTTGTTTTTTATGTTTATTATTTCAATTTCATTAACATTTTATAGGCCCACATAGTAGATATTATTAAATCGTTAAAAAATTAGGGTTTTTCTTTAAAAGAAATATTTTATTGACTTTATTGTAGTAAGAACTTGCCCAACATACTTATAGTTTCGGAAAATAAATTTCTCGGGATCATCATAGGTGTAATACCTTTTCGGTTAGAGTAAGGACAAGGTTATAGGAAAATGACAATCCGGTTCTGTTTGCTGGACAATCGATTTCACGGTGGGTTAGATGCAAACTGTATGATGTGGTCAAATTTATTATGGGAATCGGTTAGCTTTATGATAATGAAGTCTGTTCACAGAAAAGTATGTCGTCACCTAAAATGCAAAAGGCCGTAACTACTCAAAAATTCAAAATTTACTTTTTGATTGATTATGACGAACTTAACCGAAACACATCTACACAGCAAATTTTACATGTATACGTCCAAAAATAACGACTTTATGGGTGAAAAACAAAAGGCCGTAACTGCAACGTCAACTAAACCAATGTGTGTTATGTTTGTTTTCTAAGTTTGAATCTAAAACGTGGATATTAAGTTTTAAGTAGTCTTTAATTTATAACGTTTATTCCTTCCCCTGTAAAAAACTAAAAAGTGTAGTTACGGCCTTTTGCATTTTAGGTGACGATGCACTATGGTGCCGCTGCTGCAAAAAATGCATTTTTTGACTATCACATTTCAAAAATCTAATGATGCCATTTAATAGAGAAGAGTCTGCCGATGAAAAATCTGTATTTTTTTTCTTAAGATATATAGATATATACTTAAAAAAATCGGTTGAAATCACCTGATTGTTAAAAAGCTAAAATATATTGTTACGTTTTTACTTTACGTTGGGTTCTTTTTATTGCAAAATAAATACACACTGTTATTACTTTTACTGTAAGTCACTTTATTTACTTAACACCACTGTTCAAAAATACAGCAAACTGTTAAACACTCTTAATATTCGACAACTTAACTCTTTGACTTTTAAATTAATACTGCAATACTACTCGCCAGCACGATTCATTTATATAGGTGCTTTAAGAGCACCAGAATGTTCTCTTCCAGACATATCTGGCAGGTTCGACTGTTATTGCTCTTGTTTTTGTTTGTGTGATTGGTTATTTCTTTATACCTGTGTTTGTGGCTATTTATTTCTTTATACCTGTGTGTGTGGCTGTTTATTTGTTTATGCTTGTATTTATGTATGTGGCTGTGTATTTAACAGAAGAGTGTTTATTTTAATCTGTGTGTGTGTATGCGTAATTGTTTAAGGCGTTACTCTTTATTGTTTGTTTCTTTCTATCATCATTGTAGGAAAATAAGCCATTAATGTTGTTGTTGTTGTTCGAGAGTATTGTTGTTCAGAGCTTATAATAAATAAATTCTTCTTTCGTAACAATATGATAATTTTATTGAAATTCAGGGATTTGTGTATCGAAGGTGTTTCGACTGGTGAAACGTCAATGTCGATTTTATTTAACTTTGAGATGTTCTTTTTGTTTAGGAGCAAAAAAAAAGATTAGTGGTCATGTACTTTCGAAGATATGGGCGCATCAAAATTGTCCTGTAAAATTTAGCATTGGCCGATTTCGTTGGAGAAAAAGTCATTTGCCTAGGTCTGCCTCCGTGCTCTCAGTATAATAAAATTGTAGGTAAAAGGGTTTTCTTTCGAATTAGCTAAAAAAATTCACCAACTTTTCTCAATCTTTTGAAAAAATTAAAATTTAGTAAAAAAAAGTCATGAATATTGCACCCTCGCACTTATAATAAAAAAAAAAACGTTGCATATCTTAGGCCTTTACTTTTTAATCAAACTGCAGTTATTAAAATTATAAAAACAATTTGTTAATAAATTATTGACAGCTACATATTTTGAAAAAGTGCATAAGAAATAAAAAAAAAACAAAACCATATGTTTTAATAATAAAAATAATATACATATAGGTAGAAACAAAGCTGCTTAAATTGGAAATAAAATTAAATCAAAGAAATTAAATTGTTCACATTAATAAATATCATAATAAAATTTAAAATATTATTATTAAAATGAGTTTATTTTCTGTGTTGCATAGTGAATTGTGCCAGGAACTTTTTAATTGTGGTAACAATGTCGATTTGTTAACAAATTTTATAAAACAAAAAAATTCGATGCTTACCACTGATGAAGTTGAAATAGTGAAGAAGGCAGTTCAAAGGCGATTTTTGTGCCACTTTTTAAATCGCTGGGTGGAAGCGCACAAAATCAAATCTTATTTCTTTAAAAAAAATTCGACTTGGTTAGAAAGTAAATCATTTTGAGTAAAAATTTTATAAAACAAAAAATAAATAATTTTGGTTATTGTAAAATTTTTAAGATATATTCGAAGTATCACTTGCTGACCAACCTAGCTGTTCAAAGAAAAAAGGAAGACCAGTTAAGGAATTTGAAGATTGCAAGTATCGTAGTAAAAGGTACAAAGCTGCTGATTTAGCATCCCAGTATACACAAGAACAATTAATATTGGCGAGTGGAACTTTACCAGGTACAAAAGTAACACCACAGTCACATATTCCTTCAACAACTGCACTTGCCTTAATGCTGGATGCAGAACTATCAAAACATCAGTACGAAACAATAAAGTACGTTTTGCAAAGAGAAGGATATGACATTTTGCCATCTTACAAAAAAGTGCTAGCTGACAAGAAGAAATTTTATCCGGATAAAGTGCAAGTGTTGGAAAAAGAAACCTCTGTGGATCTACAAAGTCTTATGGACCATACGACAAGGCGACTTTTTGAAAGTTTTTCGCAGGACCAAATTAATTCAATGTCAAATTTTGAATGTACTCTAATCTCGAAGTGGGGATGTGATGGCTCATCAGGACATTCTGAATACAATCAAAGTTTGCCAACTGATATAAGTGACAGGAGTCTGATTTTAGCATCGATGGTGCCCCTAAGTCTAAAGTCAAACACTGACGAGGAGTTTTGGCGTAATAAAAGCCCGTCTTCAACAAGGTACTGTCGGCCAATTTTTTTTGAATTTGCTAAAGAAACAAAAGAAAAAGTATTAACAGTTGTAGAAAACATGAGATTAAGCATACATCGTTTAGAAAAAACGAAAGTTGCTATTAACGAAAAACATCTCAACGTAACGCATAATTTATTGTTTACGATGTTAGATGGTAAAACTGCTCAGACCGTTACAAATACTAGTTCAGCAGCTGTGTGTTACATTTGTAAAGCTAAACCTTCAGAAATGAATGATTTAGAAGCGGTTTTAAGAAAGAATATTGATAATGAAGCTTGCAAATTAGGAATTTCTTCATTACACGCTAGGATAAAATTAATGGAGTGCGTACTCCATATAGCATACAACATGCCCTTCTGTAAGTGGTCTGCAACCGATGCTCAACATAAAATTTTAAAACAAGAGAATAAGCAACGAATTCAGACTGAATTTAAAGAACGGATGAGCTTACGTGTGGATGCTGTAAAGCAAGGATCTGGAACATCAAACGATGGTAATACCTCAAGAAGGTTTTTTTCCAATCCAGCTCTTGTTGCAGATATAACTGAGGTCAGTGAAGAACTAATAGATCGTTTTCGTATCATTCTTCAGGCAATAACGTGTGGACAGAAAATTGATACTACAAAGTTTAAAAAATTTACGTGGCAAACTGCTCAACTGTTTGTCCAAAAATATGAGTGGTATTTCATGCCTGTTACTGTCCACAAAATCCTTATACATGGAAAGGACATAATAGATGCAGCAGTACTCCCAATTGGAATGCTCTCCGAGGAAGCAGAAGAAGCACGTAATAAAGATTATAGAAATTACAGATTAATGTTTTCTAGAAAGTGCAGTAGAACTGCAACAAATACTGATGTTTTTCATCGTTTACTTGAGTCGTCTGATCCATATATTAGTAGTTTAAGACGTCCGCCTCATAAAAATATTTTGGAATTGGATGATGTAGTTAAAGAAATGATCATTGAAGAATAAAATGTCTAACTTTTCATTACCAAGTAATGATTGTATATGTATTCAAATTTTTATTAATTTTTTGAAATTTTTGTTAATCTTATGAAAAAAATAAAATTTAGTAAGAATATTCAACCTCAGTACTTATAACATAATAATACTGAGTCAACTTAAAGATGTGTGCCGAATTTCATCGAATTTTGTTGAGAATTCCTGCTTATACACCGAGAAGAAAAATATGTGAAAAAATGGGGGTCCAAGGCAGGTACCCCAAGGAGTCAAAAATTTTTTGAATTTTTCTTATCTATATAATACTGAATAAGTGTGCCAAATTTCATCATTGTAGGATCACTCCTTCTATTTTTTTGCAGTTGGATGTATGAAGTGGCACCACTGTGCGATGTGGGTTTTCTTTCAGGAAAAACAGAAGACACAAATATGTCTCTAGGCGGAGGTGTCTAGTATTAACTAGCACTACCTTTAACCTATCGTTAACAGGTAGTGTTAACAAAAAAATCAGAGTGTGTTTGAAAAATCACTAGTACCATTTGTTTTAGACGCATACTAGTACACATGGAAGATTTTGGGTGCTTTTGAACCAGTTAAACACTAGTAGATAGCATCTGTTCTAGGCGCATACTAGTCACATGGATCCGGTTTATTACTAATTTTTAAATGCCGATTGTAGTATCGCAGTCCTTCTTAAAAACAAAAAAAAAATATAAATATAAGTATAGAATTTTGCATCAAAATATTTTATTTTTCATTATAAAAATAGAATGCAGCAAAGACTAAATTTCAAAGAAAAAATAACAAAAGCTATACTAAAACACCAATTTGTCTGTTACCCCCATATTTTATCAGTCTGCAAGTGGAACTCTTGGACTATTTTGTAATGAAAGTTCTTACTAGGGTTTGGGATTCCCTGGACTTTTTCATTTCCCGGGAAACAAGGAAATAAATATTCGCATTCCCGGAAATTCCGAGAAGAATTCATAGTTTTAATAAAACATAAAAAAGAACGCAAATAACGACTAAAGCGGCATGGCCACACATCAAACTACTTCATCAAACTCGTGTTTTTATATTGTTAGTGGAAAAAAACCATACGTATAGTTTGATGTGAGTTTGATGAATATCTAAACACTTTTGATTTTCACTACCTGCACTGTAAAAATTTGAGGGTAGTTTGATGTATGTGCGCGTAATTACTTCAAATTTAATTTCTACATAATTTTCAAAGCGACGTTATGGCTTTTTTTTAACCATTCCTTCACCCAAAGCCGCTTTCTAGCTATTTTTTTTGTTTTTATATGCGTTTGCTAGTGCAATAGCTATGCAACAATCATCTATTTTGCTCATTTTTAACAAAAAAACATTTTTTAAAAGATTTTGCGTTTAAAAATTGTACGTGTTTCCCTTTGCAAATCAACTTTGAAATAAAGTTTGATGGAATGAGTTTGTTGTGTGGCTGTGCTAAGCAAAATACAATATTACCAACACATACACAAATTTGTCGAAGTAGTTTGATGTGTGGCCATGGCGCTTAAATATAAAAATACAGTTTATAAAACTTAAAAACAATTCTGGTGACAAAAATAACAGTAAATACTGAAAAAGTATTTCAATAATTATTTTTTTACAATATATGATTCTAGAACTATTAGTGCGTTTAACAAATCACTGGACATTCTTTTCTTTGTTTTTGTTGCAAAAGTCGTTCTTTAAGAGTTGGTTCCATTTCGATAACAACACAACTCTTAGTTGAAGGTTCTACACATTCGAGTAGCTTGAATAATCTGTTGAACAATTGTGCTAAACAAAGCTTTATGACATTTTTTGGCACATTAGCAATTTTACCACATTTTAAATACTTAGTATCGCAAACGTTTTATCAGCCCTTCGTTCATTTATTTTTCTTTTCAACCATCGTTTTTGAAAGAGTCGAATTAATAGTCAAAAGCTGATCGTAGAGGGTCTAAATAATAACATCTGCTATTAACAAATTTGTGACCCTGCGGCTCAATGCCTCTACTGCAACTTTAATGGGATTTAAAAAGGCCACTAAATGTCCTGAAATCTGAACATATTCTTCAACCCACAACTCTGTACAATATAAAATTTATCGGAGTTTTATTAAATGCGTTCTTCGATTTAAGAAACGAATAAATCATTTCAACCATACTTATGTTGTTTTTACATCATGAATTCAACGCGGCTCTTTGCCATATTCTTGTTTCTTATATTTCTCGTGACAGGTTGTTTTTGGACGACTGTTTTTAAATAGTTTTAGACTTTGTCTTGTAAGATCTACCTATAGCATATTTGTAAGTTTCTAGAAATATTACAATTACGATCAAACATTTGTGTGATAGCAAAAGAAATGCTTATTTAAAAATAAGAACCACTGATTTTTTTAAGTGTTCATGATTTTAAATTTCCCGTTTTCCGGAAAATTAGCTAAAATTTTCCCGGGAAATTGCTTATTGCTATTCCCGGGAATTCCCGTTTCCCAAACCCGAGTTCTAACCCTGTTTTCATTAATGTTTGTAGTTCTAGTAATTTTACTGGTAGCTTAAAAATAACTATCGCTTAAACTCCTGCATGAATGCTTTTTAAAATTTTTTTTGATCAAAATGTTTATAAATTTGTATGGTAATTCAGTATATCTTCTTTAATAATAAACATTAGTATAACAAAAGAATGATAGAAGACAAGATTACGCCATGCGCATGTTTTCCCGTTAGATGACGTTGTTCGGCCAATAAAACGTTGTACATACAAATAAATTTAAGTAATAGGCTAAGATTGGCAACCCTGCTAATAAGTTCTCAAAATTTATATTAAAAACTCTCATAAATTAGAGTTATAATCTCAATCAGAATTATTAGCCAATGGGAAGACAATTTCGTGACGTCATTAGGCCGACATGCGCAGAAAACAAGGGATATTTAACAAGGTGATAGCGTAAGAGAGGGGAAATATCTGAAAATTTTTTTTTTTGAATTTCTTTATATTGATTTTGACAGTAATATTTATTTTATTCTCTCTTAAAATACATGATTATTGTCAAACTTCATATAAAAAAAGGAAAAAATTTCAATCCAAAAAATCATAAGTCCGTTGGCTCAAATGTCGCAGTGTAGTCAGCTACTTAATTATATTGAAGACGACAGCTACTTGGTACACTGTGACATTGTTGTAGAAATACAGATTTTACTCCTATAAAATAAGTTTTTCAAAAAAAATAATAAATATTTTTTCAAAACCTTTGGCAAGTAAATGAATTTGTAATTGTGACATTATCTTTTGTTCAAAAAATAAAATTGTCGCATAAAAAAAAGAAAATACCCTAGTTTGACTACAGCCACAACGGTGGTCGTGAAGCTTTGATGACTTCAAAATAATCGTTTTGCTATAAATGTGTATACAATCCCCTATAAAGTGACCCTTTTTTACTTTAATTACCACAATTTTTTAATCGTTTAAACTAAAAATACAAAACTTTGTACTTTAAAACACTAATATTTTTGGTATTGTAAAAAATCGTCTTTTTTTAGAAAAAATCGTCAAATCGGAATTTTGCAATTTTTTGGACCAAAATCGTCAAAATAGCAGCCGTGGCTCTGCTTTCGACACCTGATAGTCAATTCGCCTTGGTAAATTTCAAATCAAATTAATGCCAAGAAAACTCAATAGCGAATTAAACATCAGCTGATTCCAAGGCACATTAATCAGGCGAATTATTAAATTTTAAATTTTTTTATATGAAGTTAAACTTCCATTTAAAGGCGAAAATTGTAAGTCTAACTATCAAAATCCATATAAAAAAATTGAAAATGTTCGCCTTAATATTTCCCCTCCGTAGTGAGGCTATCTGATTAAAGTGCCTTGGCTGATTTTTTTGGAATACCAAATTATATTCGCTTTGGCTTTTATTTGTTTTATTTATATCAAGGCATATTAATCAGGTAGCCTCACTACTGAGGGGAAATATTAAGGGGAAAATAATCAATTTTTTTATATGGATTTTGACACTTAAACTTACAATTTTTCCCCTTAAATGAAAGTTGAACTATCAAACTCCATATAAAAAAAAAAAAAATATAAATTTTCGCCTTATTATTTCACCTTCTTAGTGAGGTTACCTGATGAATGTGCCTTGATTTATATGATTATTTTTCAGAAATAAAGAAAAAGTGTCAAACAAAATTTTCTTAAATTAAAATTATTTTATTTTTTTTTTACACTAAAATAATGTTTGTTTTAGTTATAATAAGTTACTACGGCCACAGGGCATTGAACTTTTTCTGTCAATCTCTCGTTGTATACATTAGCTATTTAGAAAATAAAGTTTAGGTACATATTTTTGTATGGAATAACACAAAATTATTTCTTAAACACACACTAAATGCCTGTGGTTATAGATGTTTTACTAATGAGGAAAAAATGTTGTACTAATTTAGGAAAAAAAATATTGAAATTATTATGTTTAAATAAACATTATATTCATAATTTTTACTGAGGTGCACAGCCGATACAATAGTGGGCGCGCGGTGCTCAAAACAAATGAAATAATCACCATATATGTGAAAAATTACAGTAGCTATGACAGACCTTTTAAACCTTTGTTTACAGTAAGTAGTAATATCGAAAATTACGAATCTATGGTAATGACCCCATCTAACATATAAACTGAATGTGCATTAATCATCCTTTATCTAGAGAACTTAGGCTTTTTTGCCAAGCTACATAGCAAAACCAAAAACAGCGATATGGTGTTAGTAGCCTGACATACCTACAAAAATATATTAAACCCTTAAGTGATAGCATTAGAAATTTGTGATACCTCCGATAAAAATTATTATCGTATATCTATGGAACTATAACATATAGGGTCTTTCTAACTTTGTGTAGCCTTGTTGATAAAGTGCTTAGAGTGAAACCAAAACAACGTAAAAGGGCTAAAACTTACTGCAAGTTACTCATGTGCAAAGTCGAGCAAAAGCTTGGTAGGATTGGAACAGTGGCTCTTCCAGTGATCCTTCTGTATCGATGTATGTATTCGATTTTTGAGCTGAAGATCAAAAATGGCCAGAATCGCTTAATTTGTTAATTTAGAATTTATTACAATAATTAGTTGAAAATTTTAACTAATTGAATAAATAATTTACATACATACATACATACATACATACGAAAGGGACCTCTTTTTCCTGTTTTCTGTTACATCAAACGAGATGAGATTAACTACAAAATAGATTTTATTTCATATTTCACATACTTATTTAATTAGGTAGTAGTAACAACTCAAAACTTGCACAAATTAGTTGTTCAACTTTAAGCTCTATTATCTTAAAACTATACTATTGAACTTAACTTTAACGCCTTAACTTTGTCTATTTCAAAGATTTTTGCCTGATTTTTTGCGTTCTGTCATTTATCGAAAAACATAAAACTAAATTTCGAATCCTGGAAATAGTGGGTCCCTTTTGTTAGCTTGCGTCACATACATATGTATATTGATGTTTGGATGTTTTTGGGTCAGTGGGGTTTAAAACAAAAGTATTATATTTATTTTAACATTAATTTGCTTATTATAGTAAAATAAATTGAAAAAAAAAAATTAAGAAAAAAAACAAATTTGTTTATTTCGTTGCAGCGTCTACAAATATGTATAAACTTAAAATAGAAATGAGTGCACATACATACATATGTATGTTCATATGTATACGAAATATAATGCCATAAATTGCATAAATTCTTAATCGCTTGGGCATGCCCCTTTATATTAGAGCTCACAAGCGTAACATTTTGTCGTGTAAACCAGATTAGTAACAATAAACAAAAACCATAGAAACACGGCTTCAATGGGACGTCGTTCGTGGCTTGTATGTATATTTGTGTCTTCGAAAAGATATTGTACTAGCAGAAAAACTGAAAAAACATTAAGATGTTGACATCTGCCAAAAGAAAAAAAAAATAATGTAAAGATTTAATGGCATTAAGACGTGAGTCAACATTAAAAACAACAACACACAAAAATCTACCAAGAGAGTGCATCAAAATAAAAAAGAAAAATTCCAGATGCCTGATCGACTAATCAAACACACACTACACTATCACACAAAAAGGAAGAGAGAGTTTTGGCATGTAAGTTTTTTTTTTGCAAATTTCTTTCTGATTTGTTGTAAAAGATAATATTGAAAAAAAATTGATGCAAAGAGGAAAAATTCAGAGACTAAAGACCTTGAATGGAATTTGTAAATTGTCAACAAAATAAAAAAAAGACAAGGATAAAAAATACCAAAAGAGCACACAATTAATCCAACGCACCCAACAAAGTCAAAAGCAGGCATAAATTTAAAAATTGGAAAAAATTGGGTTAAAACGAATATGTATTTGAAATTATTTATTAACTGCATATGAACAGACTGGCCGCGAAAACACGATGACATCGGCTGTTTCAAGTAATTAAAAGAGTTATAAATTGCTTAAAGTTCTTAGTTAGATTTAGATTTTGTCTAACAAATTAAGCGGGTCAATCAGTATGTGTTACTGTGCTCGTTATTGCGAAATCATAACAAGGTTTTTATTGGTCTAAATTGGATGATATTTATGTGAACGAAAAAGCTTTTAAAGGAGTAAAATGTTAAAGTAGAGACACTTCTAAAGACCCATCTTCAGTAAAGCAAAAGGGTTTTTAATTTTTTCAATTAGAGTAGAATTACCTCTAAGAAGGACTAATCCTACTTCTGAAAAATTCAATTTTTTTAAGTTTTCCTATATTTTGTTTAGCAAATGCAACTTTTATAGTTATGTTCAATGTTCGATGTTCAAAACCCTAAACTTGGACCCTGAAGATTATAAAATGCCATTTTTCGCCCCTTCCCCTTTTGTGGGCGGTGACATAAAATATTATTTTTAAAAATAACGTAATTATTAAAAGAAATTGATTACATACGCCTTAATACCATAAAAATATTTTTTTAGTTTTTATAGGCAGGGGGAGGTATCCCTACAATCACATCCCCCGAATGACGAAAAGGAGAATATAAATAAGTCATTTTTGTAAATTATTAATTTATAAGATTTAAAAGATTTAATTTACCTGAGAATAATTAATTTATTGATAACTAGCTGTGCCCGCCAGTTCGTCAGCGTACTTATTTTGTATTGAACATAATTCCACAGTGCTTCAGATCACTATAAAATTAAGAGTCTTGTGTAATTACTTTAATTACTATTGCCCGCTGACAAAAATAAAAGTTGCTACCAAGTTTTCAGTACCATTGAATATACACACCTGATCAAAATAATAGATACGCTAATGGGTACTTATTTTTATCCTTCTGGTAACTTTAGCTTATTAGATTTTCTTAATGGTTTAGAAATATGTCCGTGAACGCTAAATAAGTTAAGCGTAGAAAATATTAAGTACCGTTATAAAAAAAATTGATTTTTATCGTTCAAAGTCAAAATTTGTTTAATCAAAATAATAGATACACGTAAAATTTAAAAACAAATTCATAAACAAAACGTAAATTTTTTTAATATTTCATTTTAGAAAGAATATTTCGAATATAATATTTTATTTTAGAAAGAAAATTATTTTAATGTAGCCTTAGATTATTGTATCGTATGGGTCAAAATATACGCTGTACTACAGAAGAACAGAGAGTTGTTGTTGAATTGAGTAAAAATGGAAATTTTTACGAGTAATTCTTAAGTGTCTCAACAGATTACTTCATTTTGTTCAAAACGCGTTAAGAAACAATATAACAATAGATAGACGTGATAGGACAAAGACGCATTCCAGTCATCAAGACAGATTTCTGCCGTGATCTAGGCGAACTGTTAGCGATCTAACAGTTCAGCGACACTTACATAAGGCTAATCATCCGGAAAGGATAGCTAGAAAATTTCCTTTTATGAGAAAAAACATTGGCGATGTTACAATTTGCAAACAATTACATAAAAATTGGTCCGGAAGTGAAGGTGAAATATTTTATAGTGATGAAACTAAGATTAATTTGTTCGGAAACTACTCCCAAAGGAATGTAAAAAAATGAAGCATAATATATTAAAATTGGTCGGTGTATCTATTATTTTGATCACGTATGTATAACATTTTTAGGATTGCGATGTCCCTCACTGTCAAAAACCTTTTCAGTTTTTTTTTTTTTTTTTTTTTTTTTTGAGAAACAAAGTGAACAAGAAAAATCCTTTTATTAATTTCGGACGAAATTTTTTATCATAAAAATTTAAAACAAAATTTTTCTAAAAATTAATATCTATACATACAGTTGCGGTATAAATAATAGCAGCTTTTTTGTTTTTGACTTTAAAAAAGCAATAACAAAAATATAACTGTAAATTTTATAAATTCTTTGTTTCTTCTTTAAAATTTTTGCGTTTTCTTTTTAGTTCGGTTTTACTAGCAGTCCAAATAATAGCAGTTTTTTATAAAAGTGCAAAATTAACATATTTTAATTTGAAGTTTTTGGAATATTTTTTTTCCTTTAGCGTCAGCTATAGAGATTAAGGATAACGTGTGCCCAAGACTGAGTGCCGAAACTGTGCGTAAGATACTACGTGAACAAAATTTGCACGCAAGAAGTCCATGAGCTGTGCCACTTTAAAAAAACACATGTCAAAAAGAGATTAGAATTTGCAAAATTGCATGTGACATGGCCCAATGAAAAGTGGCGCAACATATTGTGGTCAGACGAATCAAAAATTGTTTTATATGGCGGAAGAGGATCTCGCCAATATGTCAGAAGACCTCCAAACAAGGAATATGACCCACGATTTACAGTTAAGACTGTTAAACATGGAAGCTTAAGCATAATGGTGTGGGCATGTTTTTCATATTATGGTGTTGGTCCGATATATTGGATAAAAAATATCATGAATGCTCTCCAGTATGTAGATATTCTTAAAAATATCATGCTTCCATACGCCGAATACGAAATGCGTACCAGATGGATCGTCCTGCAGAACAATGATCCAAAGCACACCAGCCGACTCGCCAAAAACTTCTTTGTAGGAAACGGTGTTACAGTTATGGAGTGGCCTGCGCAGTCGCCTGATCTCAACCCGATTGAGAATTTATGGAGTGACGTTAAAAAAGCAGTATCAGAGGCAAAACCAAAAAATAATAATGAGCTTTGGAGAACTGTGGAAGAATCCTGGAAACAAATACCAAATGAAAGATGCCAAAAACTTGTAGACTCCATGAAAAGACGCTGTGAAGCTGTTTTAAAGAACAAAGGCAGCTCAACAAAATACTAAAGCATTCCTTTCCTTTCATACTAAATACACATTTAAAAAAGTACAAAATATATTAACTTTTTTTTTAAGAAAAATAGCATTTGTATAGCTGCTGCAATTTTTTTTACTGACAAATCATTTCAAATGAATAGTTTTAAATTTCTAATCTCTCAAGCTGAAGTTATTTTTTAAGTTTAAATGTAAAATTTAAAAATACCTTAAACAAGAAATTAGAAAACAAAAATATATATTTTTTAAAATACAAGAGTATTTTTTTAACCTCTAAACAATAAT
Organism: Phasia obesa; assembly: GCA_949628195.1. NCBI lineage: Eukaryota > Metazoa > Arthropoda > Insecta > Diptera > Tachinidae > Phasia > Phasia obesa. The sequence continues at coordinate 62,227,598 of OX451218.1, read as the reverse complement.
TTATGCTGCGCTGCTATTATTTATACCGCAGCTGTATGTAAGTAGCTGCTAATATAGCCTCTCACAGAAAAAAAAATCAACACAAAATTTTTATTCTTTTAGCCACAAAAAATATATTGCAAACCTCTCAAAATCGTATCAGTAAATTTAAAATTTACTATACGATGCAGAATTTTGTTTTTGGCCTAATGTCCTCCTAGAAATTTTATGCGTATATATTCCTGAATTCATGAAAGATCCTTTTATGTTCTTGTCACTAGAGTTTGGAATTTTTTACCCCGAGAACTTAAGACTTTTTATTTTCTCAGTTATCGATTTTAGAAATATGTAAAGTTATTCAACATGCTATCTGCAATTTATTAAAATGCAGTTTCTTTTTTTAATCTCCGTAATTTGAACGCAGCTTAGTGTTATTATATCTTTTTTATGTTAAAATTTTATTAATTTATATCTTCTCGTTTGTTTAAGTTAAGTGAGTAGTTTGTAAACCATATTTGGCCCTATGGGCTTGGTTTGTAATATGTATTTCAATAAAAAAAATTATCCTATATTTAAGCCAAGATACTAAAGTATCTCTTCACAAAATATTATTAAGAGTCATTTTTACGTGATGCAAACAAAGCTAAAATGTTTGTTTTGAATTCCATTTCGGTTACCATCACACCAGCAACAAAATATGAAAAAAAAGTATTATATACAGAATTTATTCTTGATACAGATTTATTATAGGTATAGATTTGGAAGGAATTTAGCTGATAATACTTGTTATTCTAATAAACATATGATTACCTGTTACATTTTTTACTTGGTTGTTAAAAATTGCTATATCCCAATTAAGTCGGCAGGCGACGCCAACTAGAGAAATGCTTAAAATAAGTATGTTTTGGTGCATTTTGTTGGCGCTACAAATAGTTTTTCGTTATAATAATGTGAATAATGCTCATTGCTATAACTTGTCCTTATAGTACGTGATAGTTAAAAGTGGTTTTTAGCTTACTTTTAATAACGAAAAACTATTTAACGCTCCAACAAAATCCTAACTTTAGCTAAAGGCAAGTTATAATAATGGGCCAGGCCATAATGTATTATATTAGCAAAATAAAAATAGTTTTTTTATTCCAATTTCAACAATGTATATAAAAAAATATAAAAAAGCAAAATTAGTTGCCTATATAAACTTATTAAATTTTTTTAAATATTAAGATACACAAACCAACTTTGTTGAAAGCTGGTACGCTGATTAAAAATTTAACGTTTTGTTTTGTGTGTAAGAGTGTGTACACTGACACTCAAGGCTTTGCTTTGGTACACTTGGTTATAGCCATGAATATCAATGAGACTTTTGAAAAAGCTATGGTAATAGACAGACGGCCCGGCCCGAAAATATTGTACAAATGACGTCAATTTAGTGATGTGGAACTATCAATATTGGCCAGAGCTAATTGTTGGACAGTCTATAATTTTATTATTATTTAAATCAATACTCCATGTTTAGGAGCTTAAGGTTTCTACAAAAGATCTCAAGTTATTTACTTCTCGTACTAGTAATCTTAATTCGTTAATCGATTTGCCTGTTTTCCAGTTCGGCGTCATGTTGCTTGTGGTCTTCCACGTCGTCGCACACCTTGCGAGTTCCAAGCCAGTGCAGCATGGGTCTTCATAAGAACTTCGCAGAGTGTGTAATTCAATATCGATAATAAGTATATTATTACATATTATCGATTTAGATAAAAAGTTTAAAAGAAAAGTTAGAAAAATCAGCAACTGTTGATTCCTTTTGTAAATATTCGAATTATAGCCGTAAGTGTTCCTACAGACTGACCACTACATACATAAGTCTTTTTTTTTCTGACCAACAAATTGAGGATTTAGAAACAAATTCTATCTATCAAATGTTTCTAGATCTGTGCATCACTGTCGGATTAATTAATGTAGCAAAAACTGAATTTGTAGAAAAACCTTTTAAAGTTTGATCCTTTTACATGGTAAAATATTTGATATTGAATCAGTGTTCCTGTTTAAGCTGCACTGTGCGTCAATTCTATGTATTGTGCTAATAATCTACACACCTATCGCTTCCCAAATCTATTTTAATAAATTTGCTGTAGGATAATATCATAAAAAATGTAATTAAATTTTTATTTATGAGGTATCTATGTATTTTATTGGCCACTTGGGTATCCCGTGTGCATTAGTCAATTATTTGCAAAAAAAAACACACAAGCTTGCAGTAAAACACAACAGCAAATCAAACATTTTTAACGTTGCTAATTTAAAATGATGAGAAGTCAAAGGGGCTGAGAAGCGGATACACATACAGAAACTTACAACAAAGGTAGATACAACAATTATTGCTAATGCAGCTGACAAATTTTAAAAGGAATTTCATAAAATTCCAAACATACCAACCCATCATTAAATATCTACAAGACACATGACATGCTTATGAATAAAATGAATAAAGATTTTTGGTTGTTGTAGAAACAAGCAAAGATTAAAAACAACAAAATTGTTTTTATAAAAAAATATTTGACACTTGCTTCTCGATTCATTTTTTTTTTTTATTTAGTTTTACGATAAAGAAAAAAAGAGAATTATTAACAAGGTTTCTTCCGATTTGTTTTGTTTTTTTTTTTTTTGTTTTTCTTTACACATTTACTTGAAAAATGTTTTAATTTCATTTTCTAGTTCGTTCTCTGGTTTTTCCAGTTTTCTCTACTATTTCTACATAATTGAAAACAATCTGTTAATCGTTACTTTTACTAGTTGGTTTGTGTAGAAATTTCTTATAAGCGCGCCTGTCATTTGAATTAGATTGGTATTTTTCTGGTTTCTACAAGAACAACGAATAACGACACATAAACACAAGAGGGTGAAAGAGAAAAAACTACTTAAGCGGCCATCGTGCAATAACCTTGTACTTATAACACAAAATAAAATATGAGAAATCATAACCACAATTTGAATAAACAGAAACAAAGTTAATTTAAGGCATATTGTTAATTGATAGAGAACTATTAAATTTTTCTATTAATATTTGTTAAGCTCACAAAATCTTTCACTTTTTTTACAATTTCACACACTCGCCCAATGCAGTATAAAAGATGGAACATGTATCAGGTGAAAATTTTTCCCACAATGTTTCATCACAACACCACAAAAGCTTTGCTTTTATTTTCGCTTTCCTTTAAAATTCATTGCTTTTTACTTAATTTCTTATTCAATTCTATTCATTGTTATTTATATTTTCACTTCTTATTGAAGGTTTGGTTAAATATTTACCTTTTCAAACAAAAAAAATTAAAAGTTTTCCTTAATTGTGCGCGATTGATTTCACTGAATCGCGATTGTAAAACATGGCAGTCGAGCAAATTATAACGAATGATTTTTATTGGAAACAAATTTTTTGTTGTATATTTTTACCTGTTTTATCTACCGAACTGCTTAAAAGAAAGAGAACGAGAAGGCGTTTTTTACATTGCCACATTAATTATATGTTATTAGTACTCTTGTAAGAAAATAAATATGGTAACCTTTGAAGTTCATATTAAAATGCAGTTGATAATATAAATATTGTTTTGAATATTAAAAAACACGATTTAAATTTTTAAAAGCATAAATTTTTTTGAAGACAATACACCAAAATAAAATATATTGTTTTAGAGGATTGAAAAAGAGATTTTACAGAAAAAAATCAAGTTTAATTTATACGAAAATTTATATTTTTACTAACTTTTGGATATGAAAATGCTGTCGTACAGTTCCATCGATATAGGTCTTAAAAACATTAACATTTCAAAATGTTCTTATATTGCTAAAATTTGTATATTTAAATATAAACAGAAAAAAGAAAATGTAAAACCCAGGTGAAGGCCGAACCTTGTGCATAAAAAAATACTTCTTAAACATCGTTTATATAAATATTTAGTACTTCTTGTGATCGGGTTCCGAAATTAAACAAAATTTTAAATGAATTTTGAGGTAAGGCTTAAGTTCGCTTTATTCTCTCTAAGTTGAGAGAACATTTTTTACAAATTAGGTGATTAATTTTAAGGAAAAAATTGGTAAACAAAACATATTTTGGACACTACCTTTTGAACCGTAACACGCAGACAGAGAAAAGAAAATTAAAAATATAAAGTTTCCCTATACAATGTGATATTCATATATACTTTTATATTCTGTATACTTTTATTTTAAACAGCGACCTGTGAAATTTACACAGAGTGTATATTACTATGTCCGCTTTAGTAAAAGATGCCATAAAAAGTTAAAAATTAAAGGGTGTTCCGACGGAAGACGAGATTTTGAAAAATAAGATCTTATTTTTTAAACCGTTATAAGCATACACTCAAAATATGCTATATATGCTACAACACGTATAAAATTATGAATAAAAAAAATTAAAACTTAAAGGTTGTTCCAAACATAGTTGTGGTGGGTTAATTTTTCAAACGGTAACAGGCAGGCTTTTGATATTTATATAAAATGTCTATTACTTTGTTCGCTATAACAACAAATGTTCGCTATAATAACAAAAATCAAAACTTGGTGTCCCATAGAAATAGTGGCATTGAAGAAATGACATGTGCAATTTACACAAAGTGTACTACAATGTCTTCTATAACAAGTAGTATTAAAAGCAAAAATATCAGTTAAAAACTGACCTCATAGAAGACGTGATTTTGAAGTGATATATGTATAAGAGTGTATAAAAGTAATAAAAACTTAATTTTTAATTATTTTTTACTTTTTGTGGTTTTATAAATTAATAATTCTCAAATTTTTAACTATAAAAACATCGTGTACTTATTCGTTTAATGTAGAGTATCTTATTTAAATAAATAGGTGTAAAAATTCTATGATAAAACACTGGCCTCATTTAGAAATAAGGCAATAATTCCACGCACGGCTGATTTCTCGCTTCGGATCCATCAAAAATTTGTTATACACTTTTGTAACGCACAAAAAATATATATGAATTACAATTGTTTAATCTGCTCTAATAAAATCAGTATAGCAAAAATAATACAGGGTATAATTAAAACATATGAAATTTTGAAAATCTTTTATTTATAATATATTTTAGAAATATTTCAGAAATTTTCAACAAAAACTCGGCACCGAATTCAAAATATCCCAATTTCGTCAGTTAATTAAAAGTACAGATGCAAAAGTATGAAAGAACTGCATTATCGACAACGTACAGTCATAACCCTGCCTTACCTTATATTTATCAATTGAAAGGAAGCAGGGCTGCCAACATTAAAATGTTTATCCGAAATTACATTTTTGAAATGAGAAAAACAATATTTGCAAAATAATTATAACGGATAACTAACTAAATACATATGTATGTATTTAAACATAATAAACTTAATATGAAGTACCTTTTGTGGATTTTTTATCATTAAAAAGGTATGCTTTCTACTCGAACCTATTAAAACTACAACATTAGGTCCTTTCTAACGCAAAATGTCTTGAGCAATAACCCCTTTTAAATAGATTACATTACTATAACGGACCGGGAAATTTGCCAATTCGAATGATTTTCCGTCAGCAGGATTTTTTGAAGTTGTGCTATTCAAAATTACCGAAAATACTTTCAGAAGTGAATGAAGATGTATGGCAAGAAAAGACGATTGTCTCTTTGTTAAGAGTTACGTTCCCTTACATTCTGTTGACCCCTTACTTAGCACATGGCTTGAGCCGTACACATGGCTAGAAACCTGAACACAGTAGTGTATTGCTATCGCCCCTACAAGAACATTTAATAAAATTGGAATTAATGCTAAAGTGAAAGGCGTCTGTCTGTCTGCATACAAGTAACTTATTTATTTATTTAAAAAAATTGTAACAAAAAAGCGTTAAAATATTAAAACCCATTTTAAATCCTTTAAAGTTTATCAGTGTTAGATCTATTATTTTTATAATAAATTACTAAACTTTCCTAAATCTGTACTAGATGCGGAATCCTTTTTTTGTGAGTCCGACTAGCAATTAGCTTATTTAGATTATTCAAATTAATCGCATGTTTTTCTTTGCTTTTCTTGTGTATATAAACAACAAATTTTCACCAAAAACTTAAATTTCCACAAATTGAAATTACACCATATAATTTAATTTCACCGTAAAATTTAAATTTTACATAGAATCGAAGGTTTTTCGAAAAATTAAAATAAACATAATGGATTTATGTTTTTTTCTACCGTATATCAGATTTTACTTTTTATGGTACGAAAATAAGTGTTGTTAACTATATTAACACTAATTTGAATATTTAATCAAAGCATCTTATAAATGGTTCTTTTAATCTTAAGGTAAGTGTTGTACGGTGGTGCAAGCACGACTCGAACTTGTTTTATTTATATTATAACTACGGTGCATATTATTCTCAGCACAAAATGATTGTACGTATTTAATGGATTTAATAAAATAGCAAAATGGATTAATAAAAACATTATTTTACAATTAATATTCACGTAAGTTAGTACATATTTAATTCATCTGATATTTCCCCATTTAAGGCATTTGTATTTTAATAAGTCTCAATTCGTTAAAATTCTTTTTAATTTAGAAAAACACTCCATTTCAAAATTACATTTTATCATTAAGATTTTGAGATTTTTCGGAACAACAAAAAACGCACCTACATTCAACCATTGAAAATAATCAAAATAAATTTAAGGGGCAGGACTACATTTACATATGAACACTCTTAGATCAAGAATTTCATCTCCTGTAATTACATACAAAATTTAGTGCTTCCAACAGGATTCTTTTAAAATTTAAATTCTTTTTGAGTTTTTTTCTTCTAAATATTTTGGAAATAATGAAAAACGCGAAAAAAATAATGCAAAAAGGGGCATGTATTGAAAAAAGTGGACAAAAAGTTTAAGCACAAAAATAATGTACAAGAGGCTAAAAAAGTGTACTGTCCACTATAATAGTGTAAGGTTGCTTACCGTAGTTCTAACTAGCCATACTTGGTGTGCTTCGCTACCACCATCATCAAACAGTAAAAAAGCTCCTGTAAGTAAGTTTAATTTATTGTATGTTATTAAAATTCTATATAAATACACACTCCATTTTAAAATTATTACTATTGTAGTTTTATAGATAGACGATAATTAATAATTGTAAGGAGCTACCCTTTTTTCTCTCCTATTGCACCAACCTTCCGTCTAATTGTTCACTTTGTGTTTAAAGTAATCCTTACCAATATTTAGGACTCAGTTGTATATTTCTTTATATAAAGACTGGCTATCCCCTTCGCTTCGCCCATCCACACAAAATACAATAAACACTTGGAAGAAAAGTATATCCAACCTTTAACTCGAAAACGTACACTATTCTCACATCAAAAATGTTTTAGTACGTCGAATACAGTATTCCCATCCAATTTGTTTTTTGCTAGACTATAAGTATTAACACGATAATAATTTTTCACTTTTTCTGGGAGGTACGAAACCCCATTATCCTAATCCAGTCTGTATTTTGCTAGTCAATGCACATTAGTATAAGGGTTACTTTTGCAAAGTTTAAATACTCTGCCACTTGTAGTTCTCTAGGTACACAATAATTAATTTTCACTTAAAATAGGAAGCTCCACGCCCACTGTCTACGCAGTCTGTATTTTTTTTTAATAGCATAGGGGTTACTCGTGCAAAGCTTCAAGGTTCTATCTGTTGCAGTTTCCTAGGTAAACGATAATAATTTCTCACCATGTATAGGAGGTACCACACCCACCATTCCAATTCAGTCTGTGTTTCTCTACACAATGTATCTTAATATGGTAGTTACTGATGCAAAGTTCCAAGACGGTACCTATTGCAGTTTCCTAGGTACAGGATAATTTTTTACTCTATATGGGGGGTACCACGATCACTGTTCCAATGCAGCCTGTGTTTTTTTTGGGGTATACGCATGGGTATGAGGGTTCCTTCGACCTACTTTCAAGACCATACCTATTATAGAACTCTATATACAAGATACTAATTTTTCACTTTGAGGTACCACGCCCACTTTCCCAATTCATTCTGGATTTTGGTATATTATACGCATTTGCACAGGGATTACCCATGCAACGTTTTAATACGCTATCTATTATAGTTCGCCAGGAACACGATAATAATTTTTCACTTTGTATAGGAGGTACCACGCCCACTATTCCAATTCAGTCTGTGTTTAGCTAAACTATGTACGTTAATATGAAGGTTACTGGTGCGAAATTTCAAGGCGCTACCTATTGCAGTTCTTTATATGCAGAGTAAAAATAATAATAATTATTACAATTTTTCACTTTGTATGGAAGGTACCATGCCCACTGTCCCAATTATTTCATTTTGGTAGACTATGCGCATTAGCATAGGGGTTAATCGTGCAAAGCTTTAAGACTCTATCTATTGTAGTTCGCTAGGAATACAATAATAATTTTTTACTTTATATCGGAAGTACCACGCCCACTATTAAAATCCAGTCTATAATATAGAGGCTACTGGTGCAAAATTTCAAGGCGCTACCTGTTACTGTTATTAAGCAACACGATGATAAATATTTGTATGGGAAGTGCCACGACCACGTCGAATATCATAAAAAGTACATAGCTGTCTATACAATACAGCTATAGCTTTCCGACAAACAAACAAACATACAAGCAAACACATTTTGTGCTTTATATATGTATGTATGTATATAGATAATTAAAACTTTCTTTGTATAAGGAGAACACGTTTCCCTTCTCCTACACCTACAGGCTATTACTTGAAAACGCACTTAGTTCGCAGATAAGCCTGCAGGCTTTTACTTCAAAACACAAATTTAGGGGTCTAAACATTGTAGTTCACTAGTTGTAGGTAATTAATAATTACTTCGTGACCCACTGGTTATTAGATTCTTTCGAGATCCATAATTTAAAATTGGTCACCAAAATCTCCAAACTGAGTATAGAGTTTTACTACCCTTCGGTAGTATAAACAAACCTATACTGTCAAACCCGTGTTTTTTTCTAAAAGTTTTGATTTGTTGCACTGTGTCAATTATGACTCTAACTGTCACATACGTACGTATTTGACGCTGTTATTTATTTTTACAATAGAAAATTCTTTTCAAAACATCATAAATTTAATCTCTGGAAAGAAAACAATAATTTTCAACTTTAACCAAACATTTTAGATTGAGAACACTTCGTGGCGCCTTTTTAGCATAATTAACCATAAAATACGATTAACAAGACGAATTGAGTTTGTCGGAAGAACATAGTTTATTACACTCTTAAAGTAAACAATTGCATTATTTTTCTCTCTTTAGTACAATGCATGGAGGAAGAAAAATGTATGTATGTACATATATCCTTGACGCCTTTCAATTGTATGTACAAGCAAACAAAAGTTTTTTATTCTGTTCTAATGAGCAGGTAGGTAATTGTTTGTTGGCAGATCTTATTTTAGTTTACATGAAGTCGGAAATTGATTAAATTGGTTAAAGATATGATTTTACAAACAGATACAAAATTGTACAAATACAACTATAAAATAGTGTTTGTGAAAAAAAAACTTGTCAAATCATAAACACAGGTAAAATTTTCTATCACTAGACTATAAGAGCCTATTAAGGATTACTTGTTAGCGGCTTCACAATATTCTAAACTTTCAACTAAGTATTGATAAACCACTTACTACGAGCTAAAATTGTTAATTTCAATCTTCAAAACTTTAAAATGCCCATGCCATGACATAACTGACAGAGATATTCCTTAAAGGAGCTATCGACTTCATCAATTTGACTTTGATTATAAAACTGGTTTTACAAGAAAACAATAGTTTTGTATTGCCAAACTCCGAGGAAAGAATGTTTCGACCAGACATGGAGGTTTTCAATTACATTTTGATTACCACTATAATTACACGTAATGTGTAATTGGATATTGTCAATTACACATTGTAAGTAATTGTAATCAGGGATTAAAGTCAATTAAAAATAGATGTAATTGAAAAATTACAATTACATGAAATTAGTAATTGGAAATTCTCAATTACACATTACATGTAATCATAATTGGAAACGTTTAATTATAAGTAATTGCAGTTGTAATTAGGCAGTAATCATTACATGCAATAAAACAAACTTCGGTTACATTTCAAAACCAATAAGTTGAATTGGAAAACTCTGAAAATGAACTTCTGAAACATTTGTTGTTGTTTAGAATGAATTGAACTTAAATGTTTTTCCTTGGCTTATTTTTTAATAAGATCGTTATTATTTTTTACATTTTTTCCATGATATAATAATACAAGGTAGTTCCATTTTAAAAATGTTTGAAGTTTGCCGGAATTATTGAAGTATGTTTTTATGTAAACAGCAAAAAAAGTGTTGCCACAAGTAGAAACGAAAAAAAAAAATATTTTGGAAATTATTTTAAAAAAGTGTGTAATTTACATAAATAACATAAAATAAAAACGTACTTTGGTTTCATAATGAAATTTGTGAGGAATAAATCTTGTTGTAGATTATGATTTCCTTAATCTTTGATAGGTACACTTTTATATTGAAACAAAAAAAATATATTGCAATCTTATTTAAGCTGCATGCTAATTGACCTATGAAAAATCGCCACAAAACAAAAATTAAAAATCGCTAAATGAATAATTACCGTAAAAAAATGGAAAAATGGAAATTTGGCAAAAAATATAAAAAGTGCAATACTGGCAGTGAGTGCATTGATATTTTTTTAATTCTAATAAATCTTTAATGTTAACAATTCTGTAGTTTTAGGTAGACAACGTAACTACTTAGCTAGTTTTTAGGACATAAACCGTTGTATTTACACTCGACATAATCGACATAATACGACGACCTTTCACTAAATTAAATTGGTATTCCCTTTATCGACATCAACATTTTTCGATGACTTTTTAATTTTATTTGGTATTTTGTGACGTTGAATTATTCTTGTACCGACGGCGATTTCGTCGCCTTGGTTTTTAAAAAGGACTGAAGTGCCAACAAAGAAAAGATTTAAATAACAAGTTGGCCCAATACGGAAAATTAGTTGAAGAAATTTAAAATCTCGACGTGATAAAAAAAAACTTAAATGAGATTCTTATTTGGAATCATTCCAAAACATTAAATTTTTTTAAATGAATATTTCTCTACAGAACAGTGTTATCGATAAGCAGTCGACGTCGTCATAAGAGCATTAGGAAATATAAAATTATAATCAAATTAAAGTTGACATCAATATAAAATCATGTCCGGTCAAAAGTGACGACGATGTCGCCATCGCCAAGTAGAATAAGGGTGAATATATAACCGCTCAAATATGGTATCAACATATTTCATTAAAACGTTTTGGATAATTGTCCATTTGAAAATTTAAAAAAAAATTACGAAAAGCACTTAATATTTTGGGGTTACTTTTTAACTTTAAGTTCCTATGATATTGAAATTGTCAATTTTTCTTGATACTCCTGACAGATTAGCTTCCCATCTAAGTTAAAAAATATATTTTATGTAATTCTCGTAGCTAAATCTATCGCTAAAATTATAAAAGTGCACAAACAAATTATGAGTGTTGTTTTAAGAATACTCTTAATGTGTTGGTGCATTTTTAGAATTTTAGCGATAGATTTAGCTACGAGAATTACAGAATATGGAACCAGGGGTGCCTTTGGTAATAAGAAAATGGAAACTTAGAGACTTTTGTCAGATATAGGGTAATTAAAAAATCTTATTTGAAAATTTTTATTACTACGGCATGGAAAACAATTTTCGTATGTTTATTTATACACATAAACTTAAGGCTTTTTTTTTTGAATTATTAAAATTTCAAATAAAGCAAAAAACGTAAAATGGGATTTCATAAAGTATGTGATATGGTAGCACAAATTGAAATAATTCCCGCAAAAGTCAGAACGTTAATATGGCGACAAAAAGAGAGAATGGAATTACCTTCTATTATTATATCATGGTTTTTTCTATGCGAAGGTAATTTTTGTAATTAATTATTTTTTGGCCAATAAATACTTTAAAAAGTAATAATTGTCTACTATATATAAAAATACTTAATGAATGCTTAAACTTTTCAATTACGTTTTATTGTAATTGAAATTTTTCAATTACACATTTAATTACATAGTAATTGGATTTAATTACAATAGTAATTGGATTTCTTTAATTAAAAACTATAAGTAATTGTTTTGTAATTTCGAATTACAAACTAGATGTAATGTGTAATTGAAAAACCCTCATTACAATTCCAAATAGTTGAAAGTAATTGTAATTAGAAAATTCCAATTACATATAATTGCGCAATTGCATGTGTAATTAATCAGACATGGGGGATTCAATTACATTTCAATTACAATTACAGGCAATGTCTAAGTGCATATTCTTAATTGCACATTACAAGTAATTGCAATTTAAATCAAGGACCAAATTCAATTACAAGTAATTGTAATTAGTCAGTAATCAATTGAACAAAATTCTATAATATTCCCTAAAATTTTTCATTACATATATTTTTTTTCAATTACAATTAAATTGAAATTTTCCAATTACAAGTAATTGTAATTTTTTAATTACAAATTACATTTACATAGTTGTAATTGAAAATTACAATTATAATTACATATAATGGAAAATTTTAGGGAATATTTTAGAGTTTTGTTCAATTGAAAGTAATGCAAAAACATTACATAATTGAAAAAATCCCCACTACAAATGAATTGAAAAATTCCAATTACAATTACATACAATTGAGTAATTGATGTGTTATTAACTACAAACTGTAACTAACATTCCTCAAGTTTGTAATTAATTACAAACTGTAAATGACATCCCCTAAGTCTGGTTTTGACCCATAGACTCATGCGAAATAATTGTGTTCGATGATCGCTTGTGCGATTATTTCAAGCGGCTTTTGTAAATCCAATGATTATCGACTTGAGCTTTCACTTTATTAGTCAAAATGTTTATTGTTTTAAAGTTGTTGTTTATTGTTGCAACGAAAAAACTATGGCCCAAAAAGTCCCCGCAGCACAAATTCTGGAGAGCTTGCCAACTAGCATAGACATAATTACGATTAAATAATGGTGGCACTGCAATCGTTTGAAGGGTCAAGATGATGCATGAATACAACTTTTAATTAAAAAACTAGCAGTGTCAGCGTCTTCGTCAGCGCCCTGACAAAATTTTGTTCGATTTTTCTTTTTGTTTAAGACTCTTACTTTTATAGTTCTTCAATATATTGCATATAAATTTTTTTTACCCGTTGAAATTACACATTTGTCCTACCACCATGCCAAATTTCAGACAAATCGCAGATGGTGTATTGCAGAAATCAAAGATTGAAAATTTTATTTTTATTTTATTAAACAAAAAATTGTTTTCATTTAAAAAAATAAAATTTTTTTAAACTGATATTCTTGTTATTAGATTGACAAATTAGTGTTTGTGATTTTGAGTTAAAACAAAAACATGGTCAAAATATCGGCCGATTTGGCAAAGAATTACCCATATGGTTTGTATATTCACTTTGTATAGAGGTACCCGTCTCTGTGTAGTTACTCAGCATGTTACTAAGTTTTATATAAAATTCTATTATTAAAGAATTTTGCATGGAGTCTAAAAGGTGTTTCCGAGTTTTCAGTATAATTATATCGATAAAATTGCGTACTTCCACTCTTATATCTCAAATTTCTCTTGAAAATAAGACATTTTTACGGGGAAAATTATCCTATATTTGAACCGAGTTATTATATCTACGAATTGCGCCTAATTTCCACATGAACATATCGTTTGTTATTGCCTTTTTAATTATTTATTTAACTTTTTATTATATCTTTGGCAATTAACTGCCAAAGCGTATAGCACAGATTGATTTTTTTATCAATTAATAGGTATAAAAATTGCCATACACAAGTGATTCAAACAAAATATATAATGAGCGCCTTGTGCTCCTAGACAATGACCTTAATGTAGACAAGCCCTCAAAACGTATTTGCATTGGCGTAAACCACTTAATTAAATTTTAAAAACGAAATTTAAACACAGTGGCTTTACCTTCATCACATTGTTTATTTTCTTATATTATTAAAAAAAGGATCCTATATTTTAACCGAAGTTGTAAGGTATCTTTCCACATATTTTTATTAAGATCTATTCCATATTAACTACAGCACCAGCAACAAAATTTTCAAAAAAATTTCATGTACAGAATCAGTCCTGTTACAGGTTTATTATACATAAGTAAACGTTTTTTTTTTCAACTAGTGCTTATTTCGTGAATGGTAAAACTTAGCTCATGTCTGATTTGACACATAATTAGTTTTATCCTTCCGCTGAACGAATATGGTTGTGTATACGCTTGAACACCGCTGGGAAATATTGACTTGCAGAAGATACCGATTTTGCCAAAAAAATCTTCTTTTCAGATGAAGCTCATTTTGATCTTGGCGGGTATTTAAACAAGCAAAATTGTCGCATTTGGGGCACAGAAAACCCGCACGTTTGGTGCGGTTTTGGTCCAGAGGCATACTTTCGCCATTTTTCTTCGAAAATGATCAAGGAGTGGCCGTTACAGTCAATGGCGATCATTATCGGGCCACGTTGAACGAATTTTTGTTCACAAAAATTGAAGAGGAGGATATTGCCAACATTTGGTTTCAACAGGACGGCGCTACGTGTCACACAGCTGAAGCTACCCTCGATGTTTTGCGCTCTGTTTTTGAAGATCGCATTATCAGCCGCAGAGCTGATGTCGTTTGGCCAGCTCGGAGCTGCGATTTGACACCGTTGGATTATTATTTGTGGGGTGCCGTCAAAGAAAAGTGTTACGCCCACAAGCCAGAGACAATTGACGCTTTAAAGGACAATATTCGTGAAGCCATTGGTGAAATACAGCTGCACACAATAGATAATGTGCTTAAAAATTGGAACGATCGTATAGGGTACTGCATGGCCATCCGAGGCAGCCATTTAAATTATTTTCCATTATTAACCGGAACGATTGTACTTTCAAATAAAAAAAGAAAAAAAAAGAAATTTGATAAATTATTCCGTAGTTTTTTTTATAGCATTTTCGAAAAAAAAAGTTATTTGGCGGACCCGTTATATAAATATATATATATATATATATATATATATATATATATATATATATATATATATATATATATATATATATATATATATATATATATATATATATATATGTTTAAAAACTAAATTTTATTAACTACAGGTTTTTTATTTCTTCTAAGCAAGAAATATATATATATATATATATACATATATATATACAAATTGATGTCATGATATTGTGTGATTTTTGTGAGGACTACCTTCAAGCAAAAAATATCTGTCTTCAAGAATTTCATCACAGCTTACTTTTTTCTTCGATCTATTCACCTCCTACATTTCAAATATCAGAGAGTCCATATAGCGACTTCTACAAGTCACTAGGTCCCTGTTTCATAGAGCATCAGGTGACTACAACGCTAAACATACGTTTTGGGGATCATGCCTAATAACTCCAAAAGGTCGGGTTTTGTTTGACATAATTAAAGTGGAGTGGACAACCCACCTATTGGCCTAATGATCGGCAAAAATATCTGTTGTTATTGATTTTGATGTGATTATTCATTATGGCGCGCTTGTAGAAATCTTAAAAGGCCAGTCTTACGTAAACCTCTCTTGCGAACTTCATCTGGAGGCTGGGCAAGGAGTGATACCGCAAAAGGCAATTTATTTGCTGGACATTTGAAAAGGGTTTTTACCCCAAATATATCGACTGATATAGTTGAGTTGCCAATTGTCGAGGCTAGTGCTGTACCACCGCTAAGATTTGAATTTGATGATATTGAAAAGGCATTAACGGATTTAAACGCCAAAAAAGCCCCTGGCGTTGATAAAACCACTAACAAGATGTTATTTGAGTTGCCTCGTATAGGTCGCAATATTATTCTTTTTTTTTTTAATGCCATTTTACGTCTTGAGTACTTTTCCACAGAGTGGAAGGTGTCCTTGATTACCATGATTCCTAAACCAGGAAAAGACCACACAAAAATTGAATCATACAGACCTATAAGCCTTTTGTCAAATATGTCAAAGCTGTTTGAGAGGATGTTAATAACTAAGCTTAACGCTATTCTAAGCGACAAAGGATGTATTCCAAACCATCAATTCGGCTTCAGGAAAAAACATAGTACGGTCAAACAAACTCACAGGTTATTCAATGTTGTTAAGAAGTCATTTGAAGAGAGAAAATACTGCTCTGCGCTTTTTATCGAAGTTTCTCAAGCATTCGATAAGGTATGGCATGAAGACCTAATATAAACTTATGCTCATATAATTAAGTCACTCACATGGTTGTGAGTGATAATATATCACGGCAGACATCTTGACCGGCGCCTTACTTGGAAACGCCACATAGAATCAAAGTTAACACAAATGAAGCTAAAACCCGTCCAACTAAACTGGCTTATTGGCAGAAATTCTACTCTCGCTTTAGATTGCAAGCTTTTATTTTACAAATCAATTTTAAAAGCAATTTGGTGTTACGGTTTATTTATGGGGCACTGCCTGAGCTAGCAATGTAGAAAAAATACAAATACATAATTACGTATAATTACATCTGCTCCTTGGTATATAAAAAACTCGAACATCCATAAAGATCTACACGTGCCATCAGTTAAAGCAGAAATAGCGAAACTTGCTATAAGGCATTTAAAAAAGCTTGAAACTCATCCGAATCCACTGGTCCGTAACATACTAAATGAACCTGGTTACATTCGACTAAGAAGGAGGGACACTGCTTCTCTCATCCGTACATCAGAGGGATATTCCGCAAATTACAGTGGCCGTGAAACATAAATTTTTTTGTCCAGCACTGGTTGGACAAGTAACATTATATTTTACAAGTATATTTATATTTTTAGACTTAAGATATGAGTAATTATTGATAGTTCAATTATACTGAAGATACAATAAATAAAAATTGCGAAAAAAAAACAAGCATTTGAAATAAGTTTTGATGCGTTTAAAAAAACTTTTCTCAGTTATTTATAGGCGACAAGTTTAACGAATTCTTATAGTCCATACAAGTAAATACCCAAGTTAATTTATTTATTTTTTACATCTTTCAAATAATTTAGTTGTTTCTTATTACCGAACAGCTTAAGTATCAAGAAAAGTTTTTTTGCTTTTTGTTTCAAATATATAATTTTTACATCAATAAATTTAAACTAAATAAAATGTGAAAACTTTTAGAAAGTCCCACAAGTATTTACCACCACTGTTGAAATTCGTTTGTTTGATATGCGTTCGAGATACAAACAACAAATACAAAGTAAAGACAACAAAACTCATCGATACACTACATGGATAAACAACAAACAGATCAAATCGATCGATCGGTAGATAGAATGTACGAGTATTAATTGAGTACCAGCAGCAAAGCAAACAGGCAGAAAAGTAACAATAGTAGAGTATTATTTAGCAGCATTTTAATATCATGGTAGTAGTAGTATGTAGTTGGTATTGTTGTATTTGTTTTTTAGTAATAAAAGAATAAGTAAAGTAATTTCAGTCATTTCAAGAGCCTCGCGAGTGTTGCGCGGATTGCAGTTGATTTAGCGGATAAAGAAAGAAAGAAATAAAGATTTCGATTTGGTCATAAAAGACAAGAATTTGATTTATTTAAATAAAACGCAAAAAATAATTTAACAAATATTAATAATTTTTATGCGGAATTTGGTTTAAAAAAGATGTAAAGAAATTTAAAAATAAAACCCAGGAAGTTTTAATCGTTTAATTGTTTGTGTGTATGAGTGGTTTCTTAAGACTCGTTTGTTTTTACACTCACAGAAAACCAGTTTGTTGGAGTTGGTTTTTTGCTTTTAGTGTTTGTTGTATAAAAAAAACTCTTAGATTTTTAAATTTCGATTTTTACAGTCTGATTTTAGGTATCAAAATTATTAAATGTTAAATGAGTGCAATAATTTTAATTAATAAATGTTTCTTAACTAAATAAAATAATTATACAGGTGATAAAATAATGAAAAAAAGTTCCAAAGCAATTAGCACGCATATTTGCACGTTTCAGTTTCATTAAGTGCCAGTGCCAGATGATTGAGCAGATTTATATACTCGAGATATTTTGTGAACAAGAAAAGATTGTTATTTTTTCACACCCTACAAATTATAAATATATACATACTTTCTTATTTCACCCGCTACATATCAACAGATCCATCAGAACAAAAACAAATAAAAAAAAATAATAAACAATAAACAAATTGTGTAAATTATCAAGAATTGAACTTCTAGTTAATTGCACATTAATTACGAGCACACACTCTTGAAATCAAGTGGTATTATGACGTACTGTTACGACGATCTACTAAGTTAGAGAGGAAGTGAGAGAAAAATTCATTAGGTTACTGGTGGTCCGAATTACTCAGCTGTTAACGTGAACGTAACTAACGTACATTTGTAAACGAAATCTTGGCGACAACAATTGCAAATTATATTAATTAAAAGTCTTTCTCAGTTACTTATTATCATAAACAAATTATTTGTTACTTGTTATTAATTAAAACAAAAACAAAAAAAAATAAGTTAAACTACAAGAAGTTTAAGTTCAAGGACTCAAAAATATTTTTAAGATTTACAAAATGGTGTAAAGTACCGTGCAGCAGTTTGTATTCATTCCATTAAAAAATAGCAGTTCCCCTTCTCCAGTTCGATCAATTAGTGATATTTCCCCTTCATATTGGGAAAGTACAACTTAGTTTAGAAATTATGGTCATCTTTAATCAGCAGTGCGGAGAACTAAACCGATCCTAGTTCTTAAAATAAATAATAATAAATAATATTTCTTTGTGTATTTAGACATCGAAACGATAGAACATTTCCCATCTGTCTGCTTAGCTTATACACAGATAAGGTCTGAGCAAATTTCGGTTGATTGACCCACAAAAGACTTTATTTCTAGTACCGAGGTCCTATAAGTTTGCGAAGGATTTCAGATTACTTACAAGCATCACACAACAAGCTTAACTACTGGCTTAAGTGAATGTCTACTGACATGGCAATACAAGATTTGGTACTTCCTTCCTAACCCTACCTAACCCAAACTTAGTTCGGGCAGATTTCAATAGAGCTTTTCGATATTAGTTGAAACATTTTCTTACATACTAAAACTATGAGACCATATTCTCAAGATAATCTTTTAAAGCTCTTTTAGAGGCATTTCAATTTTAGCTGAGTTCTTCTTCTTTAATGATCTGAGTAAAATGTTTTCAGTCCGATTTCATTGTTGTGTTTGGAATCTTGGTGGGCCAAATAACAAAGATTTTAAAATAATTGAACATCAAATAACTAAGACAGAGAGAGAGATTTATTGATGAAAACATCAATAAATTATTGATGTTTTCAATAGTGATGGGAGTTAAGAAAAATTCTGAGAGGTTAGGGAGGGATTACTCAACCTACTTCTGAAATAATATAATCCAACAGTTTAGCATTGTTTAGGGAAGAAGTCTAACTTACGTTGGAATTATAAATTATTGACTGCGTTGCTGAATGCCCTCCTTATTCGCTTTGCTTAAACCCTACTTTATCATACGTTGTTGATGTCATCTATATAATACTGTATAAAAAGATTAATCAAGTTCATGTTGTCTTATGAGAAACTTTATCACGTGAAGCCTTTAAGCTCTTTGTACAAAATTAGAATCCGCATAAAAACATAAATGTGAAAAGTTCCCATCCGTTGAAAGTACTGCGATCATAATGAGAACCAAGTTCTTGCTTGGTATAATAAACATATTGTAATAAGTATTGGATCGAGCAAGCAGTTTGTTATTAGTTTGATCTCAATACTTTAATGTTTATGTTTTTGTGCGGATCTCACTCCTTTGTTCAAAATGTCGGTCGATTGACCTGGCGGACACGATAAGATTTTTCTGACTACTTACTCACCAATACCTATTTCCTTTTGGAATAGGTATTTGGCGCGTTAGCCATAGTGGAGGTTTTTCACAATATTGATGTGCCCGGAAGTCAATCAGTCAGTATATATTAAAATATATAATACTGTGTAAAACTTTCAAGCTTCACCAATGGGGTTGCACATATGGAAAGCCATTGTATTTTTTAAGTTTCATAATTTTTCAATAAAGGGAATAAAAGTATTTAAGGAGGGTCAAATAGAGCGAATGCGTTCGTGTGATAATACACACAATAGATATGGATTATGTATTTAATAGATGTGTTTGTTAAAAATAGCCAGGATGGAAATAGTGATCTGTAGATGGGATGCAGAAAAAACTGAAGGCAACCGTTAAAGTAACTAATTGAGGAGACCAGTTTTGCTCGGTGCAGCCTGTTTGTATTGTTCCTGTTTTGCTGGTACATTGGGGACAACCGTTACGATAACCTCAAAGTCGTCAAAGCATCACGAAACATTTACATATTTTTAATTATCAATTAAATAAAAAAAATTATGTTACGTTTGCGTATACGTTATGTACATGAGTGAGTAATTTAGACTATATGGATGTTGCAGAGAGAAAGATAGAGAGAACTACGCTAAAAAGAGTGTTTGACTAAATTGGGAATTTGTATTCACAACAAGTGTAGCAAGTTTCCACAACCAGCTCCACTTCTTACAGCCGGCCTTTGTATTTGATTATAACCGGCGCATTCATTAAGATCTTTCAACAGTTGAACGTGAGCAGAATATAATTGAAAAGTACACAACAAAATTTATAGAAAACAATAAAATAATGATCAGTTTTTTTTCCTCTAAATTACAGTAAATAGTTGAAATTATTTAAATGTAAACAAACATCAATCCACCAATTACTAAAATTTTTTATAACTAGATTAATAGTTGAAAAAATAGCGAAAAGTGCATTTTTCTTCTAAACCCACCCCGATACAACCCCTCAAAAAAC
Source organism: Phasia obesa (assembly GCA_949628195.1). Lineage (NCBI taxonomy): Eukaryota > Metazoa > Arthropoda > Insecta > Diptera > Tachinidae > Phasia > Phasia obesa. Next base: position 62,206,638 of record OX451218.1, on the reverse strand, counting down.
TCATATACACAACTATAATTTATACAAATTTATAGCAAAACTCAAACGCTGCTCAAGTTGTAAAATCCTATAAAATATCGTAATATTAAATTAATAAAAAAATAAAAAATAAAAAAACACTCAACTCTACACTTTGTATGCAGACAGGCATATTATTCCACATGTTTATTTAGTTTGTAATTTATGTAACAAAAAAATAATTAACCCAATAAATACTTTCCAAGTAATAGTGTTTTATAAGACTAATCCACCAGCCTCATTATGTTATTAAATTGTGTTTGGAACAATTCTTTACCGTCTTGTATCACTTTCACAAAATGTTCCCATACATTTCTGCTAATTGTTTTAACTGTTTATATTGGCTGCTTGACACCTTATTATCCGTCCAGTATTTTGGTCAACGCCAGCCAATCGGGTGTGTATGTTGATAATGGCCGCGGTCAAACTATTATGCATCATCCCTTGGATGAAGAGGAAAAAGTGGCAGCTTCCTATGATATATTGGAGTTTTTGGGTTTACCCGAGCGTCCAAAAAAGAAACATAATCATTTGTCGTTGCGGTAAGTATGCATATGATGGAATATTTTAGTTCGAGATTTATATGAATAGATTCATAATTTTGTCTAATTTTTTTATGGTCTCATGAATACACTTAAAAATTAGTGTTATGAAGTGCTCATTAGATATATAAGTTAGGTGCATTTGTTCCTATAAGGATCAGAGGTCCTCAAAAGTAGATATCTTTTTGTATATACTATCCCAAGTCATTCTGATATCAATATTTAAAAAAAATTTAATTGGACTTCTTATATAAAAAAGAGTTTTGTTAAATAATTCAATATATAAAATAGTTCAAATATACAACCCTATTCTGCATTTCGATTACGTTCCCGCATTCAGTTACGCCCAAACCGAAAAAAGGTATTCCAACAAAAAACTGAATCGAAAGAAAAAGAAGAAGACAAGAGTATGTTCAAAGCAACTGTTTTTCTATGAAACGAATGAAATAGGAACAGAAAATATAAACATATTTGTTATTTAAAAAAAAAAATAATTTTTTTTTCTGTTTTTATTTCAATTATTTAAGTGGGAAAAACCCGTGAAAATTAAAATAAATAAAACTTAAATGTTGTTGAATCGTTAATTATTAAATAAGCACAACTTAATTGCGGAAAGTCAAAAAAAGCCAAAACATAATTAAGAGATATTTTTGTTTGAACTATTCCTGTGTGAAGAGTCCTGTAGCGCTGGAGGTGATATTTAGCATTTGTATACATCATTGTAATAAATAAAAATAGAATTTTAATTTATAGATCCATGCGCAATATCATCCTTAGTTGCCATTCAATTCGTAAGCTTTTCATAATGCTCAAGTGCTGCTGTTTTCTGCCAAGAAGTTAAATAAAACTTACAAATTTCAGGACAAAATCATTTTAATATAAATTAAATTTGTTTATATTTTATTTAAATTTCCTGCGAAAAATATATGCAAATAAATACATTATGAAATAAACAAATAATTAAACTAAGTAAAGAGAAAAAAGCCACAACATAATTAAAAGGAATTTGTGCTCAAAGCATTCCAGTGCGAAGAATCCTGCAGCGCAAGGGGTAATATTTACACATCATTGTAGCACAAATAAAACTTTCTTTGTTTTTTAGATCCACACGCAATATTATCATTCGTTGCCATTCAATTCACCAGGTCTTCATTATGCTCAGAGCTGTTGTTTTTGACCAATAAAACTTTCAAATCTTTGTACAAAAGCAATTAATAATTAAAAAGTATTTATTCATATTTATGTACATGTTTTTCTTTTTATTTACATTTTTAAACTGAACAAACAAAAATCGAAAAACTTTCCGTTAACAAATTATCAATTTGGAAAAACGTAGCTACGTTCGAAATGCAAAATACATTGAAAGGAAACTGAACGGAATGTAGAATACCAAATTTCACAAACTGAGAAAATTTCGATTCGAATCGAAATGCAGAATAGGTGTGATAATAAAAAATGTTTGTGTTCTTTTCGAATGATGAGAAACCAAATTTGTTACAAAACGCCTAATAAAATCATAGTAAGTAAGCGTTAAAGAATATCAATTTGGTAAATGAGTTTTAAACATTGATATATGTACATCTACAAATCTATACATAAAATAAAACAGTAACTCACTTCCTGTCCGTTTGTCTGTCTGTATTTCTCTTCGTATTCGCATCACGTAAAAACTGCACAAAACTAACAAAATTTTGTGAGGAGGTACCTTACTATCCTGATTCCAATATAGAATACTTTTTTTCCGCAAATATATCTTATTTCCAAGAGAAAGTGCCGAAAAATCAGTGAAAGTACGCCGCTTTTACCGATTTAAAGGTACTGCATACTTTAAGGCATCTTTTATTTTTAAAACAAGTTGCGAAACAGATGGCGCTGTTCTAAAAGAATGAGTAATTAATTTAATGAGTAATTTAGAATTTTATCCAGGGATGGACACGTTTATATGAAATAAATACGTAAAAGTCTTAAAATTTAGTGTGGATTACTTTTAGAGCACAATCCAACAAAATATTGTCAGGACGCACACAACATGTGTGGGCACAGCTAGTCATACATATTAATAAGACACTTATTTCGAAAGTCACCGATAAATTAAAACAGTAGTCAATGCAATAAATTTTACGTGGTAGTTCTGCCCTAAAAAAGCAAGGTCAGTAAAATCTTCAGGTAGGGCGTTGATATGGTTATAGCCACGGAATTGCATGGGAAAAGTAAAAGGAAATATTTTTTAAAAATGATAGACCGTTGTAATAAAAAAACAACAAATATAACGTTTACTAAATCTTATGTATGTATGCACGTATATATATATATATATATATATATATATATACGTAAAATCATCAGTTTTTAAAGATTTATTGAATTATTTTTATTTTAGTGTTGTTTTTGTTTATTGTTTTTACTGAATTAAACTCTTATTATAATTATAAGCCTTTCAAACAGCCTGGATGTCGCGAGATCATCCCTTAGCGGAATAGAAGACTACAAGTCGTCAATATTTCCTTCGTTCTCATCACTAATTATGGCAGGATCTGTAATAGTGCCATATTACAACAAGTTATTTCATAACATCATTTTCATCAGTGAATACCGATTCACGGACATCGCCTATCCCTTAATAATGATTTTGACTTGTAAAAATGGGCCTATTCGCCAATATGAAAACTTCGTAACACATGTAGATAAAATAAAAGTGTGATATAAAAACACCCATTGTACCTGCACGTGTACAGTGCAAGGAAATGGGGCCTAGTACATGATCTATCACATAAATTAACACATTCGGTGTGTGAAACATAACAATACGATATTATCATACTTTTTTAATAAAAATAATTCCAGAAAGTGTATAATTTGTACAAATAATAAAATCAAATAGCTTATCTCAGTAATCTTGTTTTGACTCTGACTGACAATGTATAAAATTGGTTCACTAGTTTTCACGCCAGCGCCAAAATTGGCTATTGCATAACTTACTGGAGTCGTCTATCGTCGCTTTATGCAACTACTTTCTTAATAATAAAAATTAAAATACGTCAATTACACTATCATTATTTGTACCCAAGCGGGTATAGAGGGCGTTAATGAGTTGATATTTCCCCTCCGTAGTTTATTATGCCTGGATCTTAACTTTAAGAACCATCAAGATATATTGTTATATATTATGACTCTGCACCAGTGTAAACTCTTATAAAACAACAACTTGTTAAAATAAACTGAAAAGTATTTGCATTAAATAACTTCCATACAGAATCGGGTTACAAATATGTTAACTTTTTAACAATACTAAACACGATATTTGATATAATTAACATAAAAAGTTATGTCAGAAATTTGATTTGTAGACAAAATTGAGTTTTTAGGTTTTAACCAAATATTTGATTATTTAGCAGGACAAAATAAAATAAGTTAAAATTTAACAAATAAAATATGCTTTTAAATGTAATTTTCCGTACCCAAAGACTAAAAACGTAACCCTATTGTTTTCGCCACAATGTCTGTGTGTCTGACAGCGCCTTCTATCTCTGGAACCGTAAAAGGTACACTCTTGAAAATTTCACACAAGTTTTATTATTATGGACGCTTTAGTATCAAATACTAAAACTTATAGAATGTGTCAAAAGTGACATGTTATTCGCTTTTATGTCTTTATTTCTTGAACTGTAGGAGTAAAAAAAAAATTTCACAGAAGTTGTATTACTATCGCCACTAAAATAAGAACAATTAATAATAAAAATTAATGGGTGTTCTTGAAATTTTTACTGAAGATGTGTTGCCGCGGCCGCTATACCAATTACTAAAAATTAAAGGGTGTGCCGACGGTGACATCTTTTTTATGTAGTTGGCCTTATTTTTTAACCGTAATAGGTAGATCCTTGATATTTTCATAGAAAGTGTTTTACCTTGGCCGCTATAACAAGAATTACTAAAATTTAAAGCGTGTTCCGATAGTGACGCGATTTTTGAAAATATGACTTTAATTTTTGACGCGTAAATGTATACAGAGTTTGTAGAATTATGTCGCCTATAGCAAAAAATATAAAAATAAAAATGACACATTTTATTTTTGAACCGAAATGAGTAGCAGTAGTAGTATAATTTGTTCTCTATAACAAGTATAAAAATAAAACCAACAATTAAAGGGTGTTTCGATAGTGACACGATTTTGCTCTGATCGAATATTTGAACAGTTAAAGGCTGGCACTTTTAATTATACAGATTATATTTTATTTGAGGAATTTGGCCTTCTCTACTAAACGTTATAGGCAGAAACGTTATAGGTAAATACCCAGGGTATTTTGTACTATGCTGTTGTATAAAAAATTATTAATAATGAAAGGGTGCCCCATAAGACATAAAAAACAAAACTTGTAGTTCTAAAGTTATATATATATATATATATATATATATATATATATATATATATATATATATATATATATATATATATATATATATATATATATGTGAGTCTGAATCACACTTGACTGAATAATTATGTCACGTTTTTAAATAACAAATAACACTTATAAAATTTTTGATCTGTAATTGATTTTGCAGTAATTAATAGTTTAAAAGGTGAATAGGTTTTAGTAGCCCCTTCAATGGATCTATGGAGTGAGTATTACAATGTATTTATATCTGCGATAGCATAAAATTAATGATTATATAGCTTTATCTTTTGTATATGTATTGCCATGTCTGCTATAACGCCAAGTAGAAAAATCTGGAGTGACCTACACTCAACATAACTATACCTCATGTAAAAAGGTACTTTTATAGATATATTTCATAAAGAATAAAATTAAATTCGAATCAAAAAATAATTATTATCGGTTTTGGATGTCAAGTAAGCTACCCCCTGCCCCCTCTCGATTATGTCCAAAAACTATTGTTTTTATTAATGCATTTCGGTTATTTATTAAATCCGTTACCGCGAAAATAACGGCCATCGTATCCATATATCAAAGGTACATAACGAATTTAATTTAGATATGTCAGACATATATATGTGTGTATTTATTTATAGACTTTACTGTACAATTTGAGCCAACCTTTATATCCATCGAGCCGTTCCCGAGAAAAGTGGCTTGATCCGGAGTAGGCACAGAAAATCGTCACTGATTTTTCACATGGAAACTATGATAATCCCACGAAATGGCTATATATTATGAAAATATATACTATAAAGAACTTTTTGAGCCAATGATATTCGCCCGATTATCCAATGAGAAATGTGATTAATTGAATACCCTTACTGTAGATTTGGGATTCAACTATATTTTGTACATCTAAAAAGACAGTTTTCCACTTTCTTAGTCGAATGAACCCCGAATATTTAGGATGTGGATATTTCATGCATTGCCAGTTGTTTCCCAATTTCTGATTTAACCAATAACTAAATCAATAAAGTGAAATTAAAAACAGTCATAAAAAATTATTTTAACACTTTTTTGGTATTTTTTCTATAATTGTGTTATATATTTTCAAAACATAATCTACATATTCCCTTGCAAAAGATAAGGCCATATACAGACATCATATCATATATACTATGGGGATACTCTTTAATTATTTATTTAATTTTTTTTCTGCATAAATTACGACAGTTTCGGTTAACAGATAAGCCCAATACGTTAAAAAGGGTGGCCCTTTTGTTTTATGTTCTTCCTACTTTTTTGTAGGATTTCAAAAAAAAAAAAAAAAAAATACTCGTAGTCCAACTACTGATTTTTGGGTTTAGAATTTTATAACTTTTTGCTATTGAGAGCTATACAAAAACACAAAATTCTAGGTTCACCCCACCTATTGTCACCAAGCCCTCTGTATGAGAGTTTTTTTTTCCATTTTTTGCCGGTTATGGTAACAATAGTAAAAATATCGCATGGAGTCAAACATCTTTTACACCATTAGAGACTCGAAAAATGTGTTTAGTCCATGGAACATTTCACTGGGTTTGCATGTCAAGAACATCAATAGCATCCGATTCCTTAATACTTATATTACCCATAATACACAAAACGTAGTAAAAAAGATCACAATGCACTGCTTAACATAAATTAATTAATCAACAAGCTTTGATTCATAAATTTATAAATTCTTATGCCAATATTGTTTTATTTCACAAGTTCTTGTATATTTTTAGAAAATCTGCACCTCAATTTCTTTTGGATGTTTATCATCGTCTCAAAGAAGAGGAAAATAATGATGAACCAGCACCGTTAATACGGTCTAAACGTGATTTACAGGAACAGGAAAATTTTATAACCGATCTCGATAAAAAAGCCATTGACCAAAGTGATATAATCATGACATTTTTAAATAAAAGTAAGTATTCGTTTTTCATTTATGTTACACAGTTCAAACAAATTAAATTTTATACAAAAAATCTGGTTAAAAATCCTATCAGTTTGCATTCTTATTCCACTTTGGCCCATTTTTACAACCCCCAATAGCTAAAGCTGGGATGTTATCGGAGAGATAAGTAGTTGTTCATTATTAAAAGTATACTTTAAGCTAAAACTGATATATAAGCCGTAATAACGAATAAAAACTAAAGGTCACATTATTGCTCTATTTAGATAAAAAAAATGTACTTTAGTTATAATCACGAGCCTTTAAATAGTATACCTCAGTTGCTTATTGTTAGACTAAGGCCCATTATTATAACTTGCCAATAGCTAGTTAGGATGCTATCGGAGATATAAGTAGTTTTCCATTATAATAACGAGAGCATGGCTCATTACTATAACTTGCCTTTAAAGTACGTGATAGTTAAAGGTTATTTTTATCTTACTTATAATAACGAAAAACTAATTATCTCAAATTATAATAATGGTCCTAAAATTTTTAAATACAATTTCTGTGGTAATGTGACATATTGGAATCAATGAGAGGAGAGAGATGAACTTTTGTTTTCAATATGTACATATGTATATGTTTTCAATATATATATACATACATATGTATGTATGCCCATATGCATATGTACGTAATAGGTTATTGCAATGGAATAATTAATCGGGATTGATGTGTAACCAATTAGTAAAGTCGTCGACTGTAACACAATTAGCACAAACAAAATTTAAAGCAGTGACAAAACTTTGTCAGATCTCTGGTTTTCTCCGGTCATTTTTTTATTCTTTGGTACCAGATTCATTGTTCTTCACTTTCTCATAACTTGTATCCGTTTTTACATAAATTATGATAAAATTTTACCAAACTTCATAAATGTTTACATTTAGCAGCTGATAGTGTGACCATATTTCGACAGAAAAAACACAAATTAAAAGGGAAGAAATATTAACAAAAAACAAATATATCCAAATAAAGAATTTTAATTGATTTGTATGCCATAAATAAAGAAGAAAACAATTCTTTAAATAGAAAGTAACATTATTTACTAAAAAAAGAAAAAAATTGAAAAGAAAAACTGACACTTTCCACCAATTTAGTCGTCGTTCGTAGGTACATATGTATATGAAATGAAATGAAGAAATAAACCTATCGCAGAGTTCGTTATCCACGTCGAATTTCGTCGACGCACTGATTGTGTTTATTTTCATAACGTATTTTATTTTTTTCGACAAATAATCGGTATGAAAAATTAGTCGTTCGTCCCAGTTGTGTTTATAACAATAAACACGAAACAAAAACTATGTTCCGCATTTGAGTTCACAAATGCTACATAGATTTACCAAAGGAAAATGCTTCTTAAAAGTGTAACTCTTCGGTATGTCTTGTGGTCTAAAGGCATTTTTGACGAAAAATACAATTATTACACTATCGGACAATGAGAATTGACCTGACCTCTAGCTTAACATCTCCAGATTTTATTCTTTTGACCTATTTGAAGAGTGGTGACTACTGGACCAAACAAAACGCAATTGCGGAACTCAAATACGAGATACGACGATACCCAAAAAGATCATAATCACAATATGTAATGCCACATGAGCCAGGGCATCCATTTCGACGATATAATCTTCCATACGTAATTCAAAAAATAAAAAGAAAGTATTTAATAAAAGATTAATGGTCTTTTTCTGGTCTGAATGTGGTATCCAAAATTAAATAGCCCTATAAAAATAATTCAAAACAATTAAATACTGGTCATTGGAAAGTTTTTTTTTAACTATTTTTCACAAAGACCATTTTTAGGGTTCCGTACACAAAGTGTAAAAACGTAACCTTATTGTTTTCGCTACAATGTCTGTCCGTCTTAGCGTCTGTCCGTCTGTCAGCGCCTTTTATATCTGGAACCGTAATAGGTAGACTCTTGAAATTTTCACAGATAATGTATAGCTGTTGCCGCTATAGCAACAAATACTAAAACTTATAGGGTGTTCCGATAGAGAGGTGTTATTCACGAATATGTGCCTATAGCGTGAACTGTAGGTGGGATACACTTGAAATTTACAAACAGTAATTAAAACTTAGTTCACTATATAAACAGCTATAAAAAAATAAAACTAAACATTAAAAGGTGTTCCGGTAGTGGTGTGATTTGCATGTATAAGGCCTAAGTTTTGAACCATAATAGGTAGATGCTTGAAATTTTCACAGAAGATGTATAGCTCTGGCCGCTATAGGATCTAATACTTAATATTATAGGGTGTTCCGATAAAGATGTGTTATTTACGAATATGTGCTTTTTTCTTTAACTGTAGGAAGAATACACTAAAAATAAACAAACAGTAATTAAAACTTAGTAAGCTATATAAACAAGTCTAAAAAATAAACTTAAAAATTAAAGGGTGTTCCGATAGTGGTGTGATTTGCATGTATAAGGCATAAGTTTTGAACCATAACAGGTAGACTCTTGAAATTTTCACAGAAGATGTGTAACTGTAGCCACTATTGCAAAAAACACTAAAACTTATAGGGTGCTCCTAAAGTGACGTGTTATTTGCCTTTATGTCTTTATTTTTTTAGCTATAGGAGGCAACCACTTAAAATTTGCAGACAGTAATTTAATCTATGTTCGCGTTATGAGCAAGTATACAATATTAAACCTAAAAATTCAAAGATGTTCCGATAGTGACGTGATTTGCCGTATACATGATTTGCATGTATATGGCCTAAGTTTTGAACGATAACAGGTAGACTCTTGAAGTTTTTACAGGAGGTGTATTACTATGTATTACTATAACAAATAGTAAAAATTAAAGGGTGTGCCTACAGTGACGTGATTTGCATAAACATTGACTAATTTTTTAACCATAATAGATAGACTCTTGAAATTTTCACAAATGCTGTATTACTATGACCCCTATAAAAACAATAAAAATTAAAGGGTTTTCCGACAGTGACGTCTTTTGCATGTAAATCGACATATTTTTTGAACCGTAATAAGTACACTCATCCAATTTGTATAGAAGATGTGTTGCCATGGCCGTTATGACAATTACTAAAAATTAAAGGGTGTTCTGACAGTGACATGTTTTTCACGTATAGTAACTTATTTTTGTAATAGTAATAGGTAGACTCTTGATATATTCATAGAAAGAGAATTGCCATGCCCGCCATAGCAAATAACAAAATTAAAGGGTGTTCCGACAGAGACATGATTTGTACGTAAATAGCCTTATTTTTTGAACCATAATAGGTGGACTCTTTAAATGTTTACAGTAGATGTTGTACTTCGGCCGCTGTAACAATTACTAATATCTAAAGGGTGTTCCATCAGTGACATGTTTTTCACGTATATTACCTTATTTTTTGAACCGCAATAAGTAGACGCATGTATATTTTTATAGATAGTGTATTACCATGGCCGCTATAACAAAAATTGCTAAAATTTAAAGGGTGTTCCAACAGTGATGCGATTATGACTTTAATTTTAAAATTAAAGGCTGACTCATAAGACATGAAACAGTTACCAACTTGAATTTTTAAAGTTGTACTAAACATAGTACGGAACCCTACGTGTGTGAGTCTAACTCGCACTTGACTAATTTATTTTATTTTAACTGCATCAATAGGACCGAAAAAACTTTGAAGTAATTAATACTCAGAATATTCCTTCTTGCACTTGTACCGCTCTGTTTTATTAAATTATTTGTAATAAATAATTTATCGCTTAAAAATATTTTAAAAATCAAAAAAAAATATTTTTAAAGAACACAAAACCTTCAAGCCGATATCCTACTCATGTACGCTAATTCACTTCGATTTTTCTTACTCACGCTCAACTGATTGGGCATCTCTATTTTGTGTTAAGAAACGATTTTATAAATTTTTCGATTAATCTTAAAATAAACAAACATTCCGATTCTTATATAGGTTTTTAACTTCAAATTCAATTTTATAAACATCAAATTCAATACAGTCAGATTGATCACACATAAAAACCTTATTTTTTTTAATAAAAAATGAACAAAATGTCTAATTCGTCCTCCAATGAATCCAGTTCATCACGTCAAGGAATTTATAGGAGATTTTTGGCTATTAGAGAAAGTAGCTCTTTTTCCACTATGACAAATAATAAAAATTAAAGTGTGTTCCTGGAATGTGCTAGACCCTTAAAATTTTTACAGAAGTAATGTTGCCGCGGCCACTATAACAATTACTAAAAATTAAAGCGTGTGCCGACAGTGACATGATTTTCACGTATATTGCCTTATTTTTTTAATGCAATAGGTTCTTAAATTTTCATAGAAAGTGTATTACCATGACCGCTGAAATAATTACTAAAATTTAAAGGATGTTCCGACAGTGATGCGATTTTCGCTTTAATTTTTAAACGTAAATTTATACAGTTTGTAAATTTATCTCCACTAGCAAAATATAAAATATTTATTGGTTTTGCGAAATTGGTGTAAATTTATCTGTGTAGCCCTCATTTTGAACCGGAATGGGAGGACACTTTAAATCTACACAAAGTATGTATAATTTGTCCTCTAAACCAAATACAAAAAAATAAAAATAAAAAATAAAGTGTTTTTCAATAGACGATTTTGCTCTGATCTTTTATTTTAACTGTAGATTATATTTTACAATATCTTCTATAAATATAAAAGGGTGTTCCCTTTAACTTGTACTTTTAAAGTTGTACTGAAGATAGTACGGAACCCTGCGTGTGTGAGTCTCTGATTCGCACCTGACTAATTTATTATTTTATTTTAAGTTTTGTTAATCTAAAAAGAATAATACAAAATTTTCTAACCTTGGGATAGATATTGAATTTGATGTTTAGAAAATTTAATTTGAAATTTATAAAATTTAATTTGAAGTTAAATAGGTTAAGAACCTATATACCCTTCACCATAGTAATGTTAACTATTCTCTTATAAAGTTTATGTTTCCCAATTTAACAATAATACACATTCGGTTTTTACTTTTATGATTTTTAACTTCATTATTACAAATATAATATAAAGATATAGACAATTGATTTTGTAAAAAATTTATTGAAAAATTAGTAAAAATTATTTGTAAAAATTTTCTAAAAAGATTTTTTTTATAAATCTATCAAGAACTTTTTATACAAATATTTGTAAAAAATCTATCAAAAATTTTTTATAAAATTTTTTTGTAAAAAATCTCGAAATTTTTTGTAAAAATTTGATTGAAAATTTATAGTTAAAATTACCAAAACATTTTTGTAAAAATTGTATCGAAAATTTTTGGTTAATATTTTATTGAAAATTTTTGTTAAAATTTTATTAAAAGTTGTTTGTAAAAATTTTAACGAAAATTTTTTGTAAAAGTTAGGACCTTCCTGCGTTAGAATGGTCAGACTTAAGCACATTTCTCCTGGTTTGATTCCTTGCGAATTAAGGGTTTCCGTCAGAGAACTCATATACTAAAAATTGTCACTAAGTCACATTTTCGAAATGTTATATATTTTTGAAAAAAAAAAGTATTTAACTCGGCGTATTTATCTTCACACATATTAGATTCGGGTCTATTTAGCCAGACAATAGTACTTTAATTAATTATTCCTTTTACAGACTTTTATTATAAAGCAGTTTCAAGTTTTCCACCAGGAAAAAAGTTCTCAAAATGTGGTTCTTTGTTATTTTTCCAAGTTCAAAATACTTTTGCGAGTGTTTATTAAATGCAGCAGCAAATTACTCACAAATCAATCTTACACTGCTAATGACTCAATTAGAGCCGAAGCAAAATATATATAATCATAAAACAAGCCAAAAAAGACGATGAGAAAAATTAACCATAAAATAATTTTAATGTTTGAGATGCCTTTTTAGTTTGAGTCACGATACAAAAGGTTTGTTCTTTTTACCTGTAGCTACAAACACAACCATCCTTCGAAGAAGAAGGGTCGCAATATTAAAAATTAATTTTAAGCACAGCTTGAATCAGTTGTATGTATGCATGTGGCACAAAGACAGTCTGATTGTCTGTAAAGACGACCGCCTACTAGTTTGATTTTGTAGTTTTTTATTTTTAAAAGCTGGCGCTTAAAATTTTATTGTAAAAACAGAAATTCTTTTCCCTTTTCCTTTTAGATTACTAAGCATTTTTGTTGTTCCTTTTTTTATTAATGTTGCTTTGTCTTTTATGTAGACCACCACGTTGACGAGGTGAGGCATGAACATGGACGTCGTTTGTGGTTTGATGTTACCGATGTGCCTGACGATAATTACCTTATGATGGCTGAACTACGCATATACCAAAATCCTTCACAAGGCAAATGGTCCACAAGTGGCAAGGAGTTTACCATCACTGTTTATTCGATTGTTAAGACTAGTGGTCATGAAAGAGAGTTGGAAATTTTATCGTCGATAAATACAACTGCTGATTATCAGGGTTGGCTGGAAATGAATGTTACCGAAGGTTTAAGTTCTTGGCTACAAAATCCTAAAGAGAATCGAGGTATATATATTGGAGCTCATGCTGTTACTAAACCCGATAGAGAGGTGAAACTCGATGACATTGGCTTAGTGCATCCTAAGGGAGATGATGAATATCAGCCATTCATGATTGGCTTTTTCAGGGGACCAGATGTATGATAGATAATTTCTTTGAATTGCAGAAATTTTTTAAACTTTTGTTTCATTATTTTTGTGCAGCTCATCAAAGCAGTTAAACCCCATAGCCGACAAAAGCGTAACACTCACCCTCGCCGTCGCAAGAAGACCGATATAATCAATCCACTAATTGATGTCCCTAGTGAGAGTATACGAAGTTGTCAAATGCAAACATTGTATATTGATTTCAAGGATTTGGGTTGGCGTGTAAGTATGTTAAAACACTTCATATTGCAATACAATATTGGATTCTAAACTATCTGACTACAGTTGTATATTTTACCAGTTTTATTTTAATCGAATAAAAGAAAACTGGTAATTTATTAAAAATTTGAAACGATTTAATTTTTGATTTGTAAACATGGCGAATTCTTAAATAGTTGGCGATTTTACTATTTTTTATAGACTTATGGTCACCATTTAAAACTGAATTAAAGGCCAGGATTCACTATCCTTCACAATCGTACGATTTAATCACAATAAAATCCGTCAGACTTCAATCCTTATCCTACTCAATCATACTAAAAATCGTTTCAAAATGGCATTATCTATACATCTAATAAAGTAATAACTAGACCATTTCTGTACATGAACTAGACCATTTCTGTACATGAACTAGACCATTTCTGTACATGAAATATTTTATGAAAATTTTGTTGCTGGTGCAGATAGTAATCGAAATGGATTACGAAACAACAATTTTTTTACGAAATGAATTTTAATAAAATTTTGTGAGGAGGTTCCTTAGTATCTTGATTCAAATATAGGATACTTTTTTCCTCATTTTCCAAGAGAAAATAGAGAAAAAGTAGTGAAAGTTCCCAATTTTTACCGATTTAAAGGTACTGCAAACTTCTGCTTTCAAAACCTTTTATTTTTGAAAGCGAAAAAATTTTTTTTAAATACTATTTATAGAACTCTACAATAGTTTTAGAACTTTATATACATTTTAGAATTTTATCCAGGGATGGATATATAAAGAAAATATATTAACCATAAATCAAACACAATACAGAGTCTTAAAATTTGGTTTGAATTACTTTCAAAGTGTTGGAATTTCTTACGTAGTGAAAACTTACGTGCTCCAGTTGACGAATATAATTGAAAGAAGAGCATAAATCAATTTGTTCAATTTATAAGATATATAACTTTAATTCAGTATATACATAAATGTGATGTTACATTGAGTAATATAAAAAATATGATGTTGAAAAAAAGGAAACAAAAATTTAGAGTTACATTGCAAACTGTTATAACTTTCAACATAGTTGTATGCATTTGGGTTGCAAATGCAGAATCGAACAAAATATTGTCAGGACGCCAACAACGTGGCGGGCACAGCTAGTAGGTTTTAAAATCTTGCAGACCTCGCAAAAAGTCTGTCACATACACAATCCGCACTATCATAAGAGTGAATTGTTTTTCATATTTAAAGATGGTTTCAATAGAATTAATACTTAGACTTACTGAAAATATGATTGTGTTTAAAGTTTACGAAGTTTCCATTTTTAAAAATACTTTTGAATCCTAACATATCTACCATACATGGCACTAATTAATTAGATTGAGTAATTAATTGACAATTTCATTAGCATTGAATTCTAAATAATGCTAATAATTTTTTTCAATTACCATTGTTTTCATTAATGGTAAAGAAAAAGGTTCATTAGTAATTATTTAAAAAACAAAATCATTACCAATAATCAATGATTAAATTACAAAATAGCATTATCATTATTGGCTGCATTTGCAATCAACTTTTTTGTAGTGATGTTTTTAAATAGGTCCCACCTCCTTTCTCTGCTTTCCCATTATATAAATTTTTTCAATTAAATCAACAAAGAAACCTGAGATAAATTATAAAAAATTTCTGAGAAATATATTTTTATGACAAATTTTTAACGAGAATGAGTGCAGTACTACTGCACTAAATTAAATAAATAGTTACAGATTTAGAAAAAGCATAACCAGACATGAAATTGATACTTCATAGCTATCAAAAATTTGTGTTTAATAAAAACAATGATTTTTCCATCAATTATAATTAGTAATTATACAATTTCATTACATTTCCATTACCATTAGTAAAAGCATTTGTAATTAAAAATAAAACAGTAGCATTAAATGGTAGTTAAATTTTTTTCATTGTAACTACTTGAAATAATGCCAATGCTAATGAAAAAATCCCAAGTATGATATCTACGTATGCTTTTGAAACCCAATATTTCCTCTGTTTAATGGAAGGATTGTTTAATGATGATATTCCATCTAATTTACATCAGTTTTGGCCAAAAGTTCCTTTTTAAAAGCTTTGGATTTGGCTTTTGACTTTGATTTGATTTTGTGGTATATAATTCCAATGATATTTTTATACTTTATTTTTTATTGTTTTCAATAATGAATTCCATCAAAATTCGACTGCAATATAAAATACAGTTTGATTTTATCAATGTTTTTAAATTTAAAAGTAAAGTTTTGATTTCAATTACAATTTATTGCTAGAATGACAACTTTCTTTTTTAACTTCAGTAATAACTAAAACTATTGAACTAAAATAAACTAATTGAAGGAATGAAAATATAGATAATCATAAGGATGCTTATAAAAGTTAGAAATCTATATTCTATTTTGTTAGAGGCCAGTTATGCCTGGAAATACCTTATTGAATGGCCTGAAGTAGGGACTGATCAGTGGTTGCACCTCAATCCCTTATTTTAGAGTTTTTAGAGATCACTACCACGCTACCTAATCCGTGATCTCACTCTACTCACTACTTAAAAATTGTCCGTTACAAACCCGCAGAAGAGCCTGCTCGGTCAATAATTCCGTCGAATTCTAAATCGCTAAAATCTGCTTTTTTGCGGTATTTCACTGTTTAATCGCAACTACAATGTATTGTAATGTATATCTACTGAAATCATTTAATTTGTCCCTGATATCCGTAGGTTTTTGCGTACGACACGCAAATTACTCGTGCATGTCCGTATTTTCAAAACCTTTTCATCGCATTCACAATGTGAATTTTCTCAGTATTTATTACAATCTGAGCAACAATGATGGGCTTCACGCTTTTATTATGTATAAAGACACACTTAGATTTCCGCAAGCTTTAAAAAAGCCCAGTAGTAGTAGCCCATTTGTCCAAGTTTTATTGAGACATGTTATGGTTGAAGCAATTATTAACAGGACCACCCAAAAAAAAAAAAAAAAAACTTAGACGTCGTCTGCATACATGTGAAATTTGCAATTTGCAAGCTGATTCGGTAGATCATTAGCATATAGCGAAAAGAGAAGTGGTCTAAGAATGGACCCTTGGCGCACACTTCTAGAAAGATTAAGAGCACTTGACCATATAGTATTTACAAAAACCGATTGTATTCGATTCGAAAGGTAGGACGTTATAAGACTGGCAGATGTTCGAGTAAAATGAAAGAAGTGTAGCAATTTATTGTAAAGCATATCATGATCTAGCGTATCGAAAGTCTTAGAATGATCTAAGAGTACTAACTAAAAAGTTAATATTGCCCTTTTCCAATTCCTGCCGTAAATGTTTGCTTACTTCTACAAGGGCTGTTGTAACAGAGCTATGATTAATACGAAAACCAGATTGCCAGTTGGATAGCAGACAATACTTGTTAACATATTTGATAATCTGTTCATGTAAAAGTTTTTCCAAGACTGTTGAAAAAGAACTCAAAATTGCTAGTGATTTGTATTTGACATTCGATTTGGGTAAAGGAATTATTTTCTCATTTTTGTAACGATCTAGGGTTCATATTATCGAACCCACTGCGTTTGACTTTATTAAAGAAATACCGAAAACACGTCATACCAAGTAACACAAGAAAATTCGAACTGAAGTGATTTTACTCAACTATTTTCCATATTTAGCGAGTCTGAAGAAAAATTGTAGAAATTAGGATTTGCTTGAATCACGAGAATGTTAGTAAACACTCTATTGAGTTCATTTGTATAAATTTGTCAGTTTTACTATCACTAAATTTTTTAGTATAGAAGTTTCCATCTCAGGATGTTGATTTCTGTAATTGGGGTCTAAGATTTCTCGTTTACAAGTTTTCATTTACCATTAAATCGGTAAAATTGCTTACTTCAACTCTTTATATTTATTCTATTCTGGAAATAAGATACTTTTAGGTGAAAAATAGTATCCTACATTTGAACCTAGGTACTAATATTGGTGTTTTTGTATTCTCCGATTGTTATTTGCACAGGCCTCAAATAGAAAGGACCTAACTCAAATAATTCTAACTTTACAGAAGAAGGTAAAAACTATAAGATTCACAAAACCTTTATTTTTTTACAATATTGCAATAAAAAAATTTGCTGAAAATCAAAACATAACTTACCGATTAAACCATATTTTTATAGGTATTAACTAGACCTTTAAGACCATGCATAACTTTTGAAATTTAACAAAATTTAAGAAATGTCAAGCCCCAAAAGAATTTGCAGGGGCGAAGTACCTAACTTTGAGCCCACATGGCGCCACCCCTAGCAATTGATTTGTGCCCACCGTCAAAACTTAAACTTATATATTCCTCATATTCCTGCTATTTACGGACAGATCTTCAACAACAAAATTTTAACACAGATTGATATACTAGAATTTTTCACAAGTAATCTAGGGTCGTTAGAATATCGATTTCAACTCGAACACAGACTTACGGATATAGTTAAATTGACTTTCCTTCCTATAAGAATCCACACACACATAATTCTATAAACTCAAGATGTCCACAATATTCAGAAGAATATGAGAGTGCAGAGCTCTCTCCAGGTTTTGAAGGGAGCGTGTGCAGTTTAGGGGAACATACAAGCAAAGAACAAACATGGTTGCGATATAGTCACAGGAACCACATTATGTTTTTTGTATGTTTGCAATGAACAAATTTTAGTTGTTTGCAACTTTGCTTTGGTCACAATAAACAACTTCTGGTAAAGAGTTCATCATTAAATGGTTACTACAACCGAAAAATTCAACATGGTTTTTTAAATATGCAATTTTTCGTAAACTTCAAAACAACCAAAGTATTCAAAAATATTACATGTGTATATACATATAATTTTCAACAATAATATATTTTCAACAATAATATATTATTTTCATATTTATCCAAATAATTTTAGTTTTTATTCATAGGGTTTGTCAAATATTTGTTTTTTAAAATAATAATAAAGTATTAAACACATGGACGACAGTAGGACGATTATTTTAACGACATCATAGCTACATGGCTACACGACCACCGTTGTGGCTGTAGCCAACTTAGGCTAATTTCTATTTTTGTTTTATTCAACGAAGGAAATGTCTCACATTTAAAAATACAAATTCATTTACAATCAACAGGTTTTGAGCAAATATATTTATGAATTTGTTTTGATATGGTAAAAGTATTTTTTGAAAAAGTAATTTTTTAAGTAAGATATGTATTTCTACAATATTTTCATAGTTTTGAAGTATGTAGCTGTCGTCTTCAACATAATTCAGTAGCTGACTTCACGGCGACGATTGTAGCCAACGACATTTGTAGTTGTGTAGCGCTGTAACCGCTGTTGTCTATTTGTTTAAAGCATAAGGAAAATGGCAAACAATGTGTTAACAATTTTTTTTGCAAAATGTTATATGTTTGTACATATTTAATTTACATATTTAATTTACAATCTTAAGTGAGTATTATGTTATGTAATTTATGTATCAATGAATCCCCTTACGATTTAATTGATACATAAATTAACAAAACTGAAATCGTAATAAAAATAAAACAATTTTATTATAAAAAAATGTTTCATGTGACACTTCATAGTTTTTAACAATACTAAAATCGTTTAAATTAATTATAATATTACATTTTTTAATAATAATATGGTTTGACTACAACCATATATCTAATTTCATCATAATATGTTGCTATTAGGTTATGGTTACCTCAATAAATTTTTCTTTGCCTGTAAAATACATAATATATACTTTAAACAGAATAAAAAAATTTGTACACATTCATTCCACTTAGAGTGTATAAAATATTAACGACAAATGGTCTACGAAACTTATAATCTCAGAACAGCTTTAATAAAGTTAAATCGTTTTGATTATAATGGAAACCTACTATAGCACATTAATTTTTGACAATTTTTTTACAATAATTAGTTGAAGTAGTCTTCATCCTTAAAAAATAATTATTTAAACGAGTTTCTTTTAAATGTTTTAAACACAATGTTGTTTTAAAACTATATTTTTATTTACATAATATTAAATTTATATTTATTTTTATTTATATAATATTTGCTAAAAATTTTTATTTTTTTAGGATTGGATTATCGCACCCGAAGGCTATGGTGCTTACTACTGCAGTGGTGAATGTAATTTTCCCCTCAATGCTCATATGAATGCTACCAATCATGCTATAGTCCAGACGCTAGTGCATCTTTTGGAGCCAAAAAAAGTACCGAAACCATGCTGTGCTCCAACTCGACTAGGTGCTTTACCCGTACTCTACCACCTGAATGAGGAAAATGTTAATTTAAAAAAATACAAAAATATGATTGTTAAAAGTTGTGGTTGCCATTGAGATTTTTAAGACTTTTTATAAGAAGCTGAGATTAAATAAAATTTTGATTTTTGTATGTATTTTTAAATGTACATAGTTATCTATGAGATTTATTTAAGTAGTACTTATATTAATTGTAGTTTATGCAGATTATTAATTTGTGTTTAAGGCCTGGAATACCTAAAATATACATATAGGGTGTTTTTATAGAGGTATAGAACTTTAAGTTGACATTAAAGATGGCGACCGATTGAACAGCTGTCAAGTGATTTATTCTCAGTTTGGTTTGGCAATTTATCATAAATAGACTCACGCCTGAACAACGTTTGCAAATAGTGCAATTTCACGTTTTGGACCTGTAAATTGGCCTCCAAGATCTTGTGATTTAACACCGCTAGACTACTTTCTGTGGGGCTATGTAAAGTCGTTGGTCTATGCGGATAAGCCACAAACGCTTGACCATTTGGAAGACAACATTCGCCGTGTTATTGCCGATATACGGCCACAAATGTTGGAAAAAGTCATCGAAAATTGGACGTCCAGAGTGGACTACATCCGCGCCAGCCATGGCGGTCATATGCCAGAAATCATATTTAAAATGTACTGCCAAAAAATTATCTTTCGGATAAATAAAATTCATATCAATCGAATAATCCATCGTTGTTTTATTGCAACTTAAAGTTCTATACCTCTATAAAAAACACCCTATATTTAAATGTACTAATACAGGTTAGAGTGGTATTATACATGTGTTTATGATATTTTTTTAACGCTGAAAATATCATTGATCTACTCACATATTACCCAATTGATTCGAGAACCGAGCCTTAGTGAGGCTATTAGTAAAAATCTATTTAAAAATATTATAATAAAAGTCCCTTCAAAAGTGTATTGAACTTTAAATATTATGTTTGTTAAATTCAACAGAAATGTTATTAACAAATCCTTCTCAAACATTCATAAGTAGTTGTGCATTGATAGCCATGAGACCCTTGAAAATCTTTATTATTTACATTTAATGGGTTGTAGTTGCACCTTTGCATTTTACAAAAAAAAAAAAAAAACACGTAAATGAAGTTTGAAAGCTGAAATCGAAACAAAATGAAAAAAGTACTCAGCCTTGTAACATATTGTACGAGGAGTTATACATCCTTAACTTAAAAACTTTATGTGCAATAAGGACTATCCACTTGAAAACAGATAAGAAGGTATGTGATGGAAACTAATTTTGAAAACGAATCGATTTTAAAACAAAAATGGTTGTGATGAACTTCTTTTTGATGATTTGTATTTATTAGTTTTACTAATTTTTAATCCTATTCTGTTCATTCACATGATTGCTCTATTGTGTACAAATTTGATTGCCGTAAAACGTCAAAAAACAATTTAGCAACAATAATTGCGGCAGCCTAGTCACACGGTTGTGTATTGTAATTATTAGAATCAACTGTTGAACGAACTTGAAAAATTGTGTTTTGTTTAGTGCATAGAAATTGCATCAGCTTTAGGTCTGTTCCAGGTGCATAACAAAACAGTCCGGACTTGTTTTTTTTTTTTTTTTTTTTTGTAACTATTAATTTTATTATTGAATCTGTCTGTTGACATTCACAATAAGTATTGAAATCTTAACTTAAATAATATTTAAGTTGGTACTGCCACTGCAGCACTCAACGATTAGTTCGAGAGAAATTTTATCTTGCTAAATCAAGAGTTTGCACCCTCTTGAGACGTCTATGGCCCTCGAATAAAAGCAAATCCCTAGCAAGTGGATTTGGATGGACAGTAACTTTTGCGACGTAGCTCGTGCACGATTTTTTGATCTCTTCTCGGATGGTAGGAATATTGAGGTCCTTGTGGATGTTATTGTTACGTATATACCAAGGAGCGCACGTAATAATTCTTAAAATCTTTGACTGTCTTCTTTGTAACTTCTCAACATTTGATGCGGAGGCGGAGCCCCATAACTGGATACCATAATACCATATTGGTTTTAAAGCTGCTTTGTATAGTAATACTTTGAGATCTAAATTTAATGAAGAGTGTGGCCCAATTAGCCAGAAAAGTTGAGTAGTTTTAATTTTCAGCTGTGTAATTTTGGCTGCAATATGATGGACCCACGTGAGACGCCGGTCGAGATGTATTCCCAAGTATCTAACTTGGCCCTGCTCTGGAATTGTAACACCATTTATGGAAATGGGTGGACAGTTCTTCTGTCTTAACGTAAAAGTCATGTGAACGCTTTTCGAGGCATTGACCTTTATTTTCCACTTGTGGGTTTGCCGCATCCAATTTACGGCTTGAGGTATCTGCTCAACCGCAGAATTGTAGTAGAGGAGCCTATTAAACGTAAAGGACCACCACAATGTCAAAACTGCCAAGAATTTGGCCACACAAAAACATTTTGCAAACTACCATCAGTTTGCGTCAGATGTGGAGATATCCACAAAAGTTTAGATTTCCCCCACGCTAAAAACGACGCCAAAGTTCTCAAATGCAGCAATTGCGGTGGTAACCACACAGCAAACTATCGTGGCTGTGAAGTTTATTTGCGTCTTAAGCAAAAACTGCTTAAAAATCCAGCCCACAATCAGTATCGTAATAATATATCTTCTAATCTTCCATCTATTTCGTGGCAACAAAACGTTGGTGATACAAACGGCAACCGCCAGCAATTATCATATGCACAAACCTTAAAAAAAGGTACGGCTGCCCCTGCAAACCTTAACAGCGACAAAAATAATGAAAAAAATTCAACTTCTTCTGGGCGTTTTGAAAGCAATCAAAGCTCCTTGGACAAATTGATACAAACCATGGATCGATTTATGGCAAACATGGAAAGTATGTTCCAACAAATGTTGCAAAATCAAAGCATGCTAATGCAGATTTTGCTAGACAATAAAAAATGAACCAGTTGCAAATATGTTTCTGGAATGCTAACGGCTTAAGCCAACATAAAAACGAAGTTCAACAATTCCTGCACACACATCAAATAGATGTTTTGCTTGTTTCCGAAACCCATTTTTCGACCAAAAATTGTTTTCGAATAAATGGGTATTATACTTATGACACAAAACACCCAAGTGGTAGAGCTTGTGGAGGATCTGCAATATTGGTTCATAAAGATGTGGATCACTTCCCCTTGCCGGAATATAAAACAGATCACATTCAGGCCACAACTATCAACATACCGGCTACAGGCATTGCTATATCAGCAGTGTACTGCCCTCCAAGGCATAACATTAATAAGGAGCAGTTTACCAACTTTTTCAATACCTTAGGTCCAAAATTTTTAGCGGCTGGAGACTTTAACGCTAAACACACATTTTGGGGATCTCGCCTCGTTACTCCAAGAGGTAGACAACTTTTAGATACTGTTTTATCCAATAACTTGGATGCAATATCCACTGGACACCCTACATACTGGCCTACAGACTTAAACAAAATTCCTGATGTGATTGACTTTGCGGTATTTAGAAACATCAAACGCAAGCAAATTTTATTGATTCCTTCTCTGGACCTTTCATCGGATCATTCTCCAACTTTCTTAACGTTATCCGATCACCAACAAAATATGGACCAAAATCACTTACACTGCCCAAATAGAAAGACGAATTGGCTTAAATATAAAATGTATGTAAGCGCACACCTGCCGCAAAACACTTTACTAAAAACCGAAGGTGAAATACAGTCGGCTGTAAGCCAACTAACAAATATACTGATTGACGCTGCTAAGTTATCAACGCCCACCACCTCTTTGTGTACAAAAAAATCTACCAATGCTCCAAGTCACATTCAATCTCTAGTAAGAGTAAAGAGACGACTAAGGCGACAATGGCAAGAATATCGCTCGCCGTTTTTAAAAACACAACTAAACCAATGTCAGAAAATGTTGCGTGAGGCCCTTCAGAAGGAAAAAGAATTAAATCTGGGCAAATTTTTCCGGAACTTAGATGCCACCGAGAAGACGGACTACAGCCTTTGGAAGGCAGTCCGAAAGATGAAATGTCCTATTGTTTATGAGGCACCAATTCGCCTACAAAATGGTAAATGGGCAAGAAACTCCTACGAGTAGGTTTTTGTCCCTAATGAAACTGACTCTTGTTTACCACCAACAGCGGTTCAACAACGTGTTCTTCACCCGCTAAAAATTCGTCTACCCGCGCTGAAAGCAGTTGTCAGTGATCTAAATCCAAAAAAGTCTCCCGGTAGTGACAAAATCACTAATACTATGATTATCAACCTGCCAAATTCTGCTTTGAGAACCGTTATGTTTATTTTTAATTCAATATTAAGAACTGGTTACTTTCCATCGTCTTGGAAACAATCGGAAATAGTTATGATCCCCAAGCCTGGTAAAGATGTTACGCAGGTGTCATCATATCGTCCAATCAGCTTATTGCCCGTTCTCTCAAAAATATTTGAAAGGCTAGTTTTAAAATCTTTAGTGTCGTATATTGATTCGATGAACTTAATCCCGAACCACCAATTTGGGTTTAGGAAGAAGCACAGCACCATCGAACAAGTGCATAGAATTACGAACTTAATTCGTGAAACTTTTGAAAATAAGCAGTACTGTTCGGCACTATTTATTGACATATCGCAAGCGTTCGACAAAGTCTGGCACGAAGGCCTTATATTTAAAATTTCAACACTGCTTCCCGAAAACATACACAAACTACTTACGAGCTATTTGGTAAACAGGTCTTTCGTAGTAAGATCCAAAAGTACTTATTCGTCAATCAAACGAATTTCAACTGGAGTCCCTCAGGGAAGTATACTTGGGCCATTCCTATACCTACTGTATACCGCAGATTTGCCTACAAGTCCACTCACACACACATCCACATTTGCTGATGACACAGCGTTTTTAAGTATCCACAAACAGCCGGACGTGGCATCACAACAGTCCGGACTTGTGAGAGTAAAAAACAAAATTACTCTCTGAATGTGACAAAGTTGCTGGAACGCAAAAAACCGCAATTGGACATTTTGAAATACTAATGCTGCTTACTTTCTCAAATTAATTTTATTTTGGTGATTTTAGACGCTTAAATGTATAATATTTTAAAAACAAATCACTTGCACCATTGGCAACAGTTCTAGAAAGTGAATGAAAATAAACTGAAAAAAGTAAAAGCAAGTTATTATTTATAATTTTTTGCAAAATGGAAAGTCAAGTAACTATTGCACGTTGTGGAACTTTATTTGAAAATCCTCCATTTTGCTAATAACAAATTTTAAATAAAATCTGTCTTCCCTTATTTAATTTTTTTATTTTTAAATGTAAACATTAACTGCTGATAATTTGATTCTAGTCCGAACTTACCCAAAAACGAAGCATATGGGTTAGAAACTGGCTAACAAAAAGAGCAACTGATGGCGCATATGAGAAGATCCTAAAAGAAATAACCAGAAGCTTAAAAAATATTATTCGAATTTACAAATTTTGTTCGAATAAATGTCAATACCTTTATTATTTATTGGAACTGGTGTTGCCATATACATATTCGTAAACAGGACACAAACATGCTCATGGCTATTCCAGTTTTTGAACGCTTAGCTTTTTCAATTCGCTTTCTAGCTTCCGGACATAGCTTTTACAAAGTTATAAATCCTTGAAAGATGTATACATAAAAGTACGAATATAATAGAAAAATGTTATTTATGATATAAATATTTAATAAAAAATTATGAAATAATCATATTATTTCAAATTATTATAAAAGAAATATGAGCACATACCAAAAACAAGTTATTTACAAAAAATTTAAATTGCCGCGTATTGGTAACGTCTTTTGCCGCACAAGAACACAATTAATATTGCCGCGTTTTTATCATTTCTATTGCCACATGATTGCCTATTGCCCAGTCACACGATTGTCGCACCAGAATTGTATTTTATTTGGCAAAACTCGCACAATATTGACCTCGGTTGCCGCATGTGCTAATTTATTGTGAAATCACACGTTTGTGCATAATATAAGGCAATATTTGGTGCATTGCGGCAATCGCGTGATCCCACCTTAATACTCAAATATTAAGAGATCGACTCAAAAACAATTCTCAAAATCGATCACACCGTTTGAATATGAGCGTTTTAAAATTGATCGTTTTCCATCACTACACAACTGATTAAAAAACAATCTTCTATACCCATCACCACGGTGATTTTATTAATACAGACATGTATATATTGTTGACTCTTTACATAAATTAAAATAAGTCGTATGAGAAAAAACTCATTATTCATGCTTTAAAGAAATAGAAGACAGCGGCAACGCAGCTAAATGAAAACAAATTCCGTTGTCGCCGTGTAGTAAGCTACTGAATTATATTGAAGATGACAGCTACATCGTAAACTCTGACATTGTTGTAGAAATACATACATATTTTGTTTTTATAAAATTAAATAACTTTTTCAAAAAATAATAAATATTTTCTCTAAAACTTTTTGTTTGTATATGAATTTGTAATTTATGCATAATATTGTGATAGTTTCTTTTGTTGCATACAAAAATATAAATTAGCCTAAGTTGACTACAGCCACAACGGTGGTCGTGTGTGTTGCCATTTAGCTTTGTTGGCTTCAAAATAATCGTTTACCTATACACTTAAACACAGTTCGTAGTCGGTAACCTGATGTTGTCTATTTGTTTAGTCCCGTTCCACACTTGCAATTTTTGTTTCTGAAACATTTTTTTAAATCTCTTTTGAAGTTGCATTGGTGTCCATACTTTAAAAATAGTGTTTCTGACGACTGTATACTTTTATACAGTCACTCTCATGACGAAAAGAGCAAACAACAACAACAATTTGAGTGTCGCAGCAAAGTTTCAAGTACATGAAACATTGTACGGCTGCCATTTTTATTTCCTCTCCCAACAACAAATACATGTATTGCAGAAACAAAAATTGCAAGTGTGGAACGGGACTTAATGCAAATGTACATATATTCTTAATATTACAAATATAAAATATGTTACACTCATGATTTTCGTTTTCATAGAAATATTGAATATTTTTTTTTAATATTTTGAAATTTGTTTGTAAAAATTTTTGAATAAATTTTTGTAAAAATATCTTTTGTGGGTAAATTTTAACGTTTAAAAGTCCGAACACTAAAAGTCGGGGTACATAAAGTCCGACATACGTTATACATAGTCTTTTTTAACGGACATGAATGTTGAAATACAGGTTTCCTTATTGTGGAACAAGATTAACGTGAGTACCTGCCTAGTCGGCCTAACCTCACGGTGGTCTTACCACCGAGTGAAATAGGCGTAGACTAGCGCCCCCATTGTGTAGTATAACAACACTTTACGATTGCCATCAATCGCTTTTTGTGTGTGATACAGTCACAATGAGTAGCAATTTATATAATATGGCAAGCCTTTTCAAGGCAAACCTAGATCCACATTATAACCTCTTGCTTGGGGGTTTGGAGACTATCCAAACTCCGTCTGTTGAGAGTGCAACAGCACACTTGATCGACTGTGCACCATACCTACATAAATCGATCTTAAACCACAACCACCATGTGTACCCCCGAAGGGGACCTCACCAATAACCGGTCACAGAGAGGATAGGCTCTCTGTGGGGCCACCGATTCCCTTTGGGCACTGGTCGGGCCTCGAAGAGAACCCGTGTTATAAAACAACAGACCTTTTCTTCCAGAGCCTGGTACTTTTACCATTCTCTAGGAACCCTAGCGTCTGGTGCCATTATTTTCCCCGAGTGAACCGCGTCAAAGCATTTGCCATTCCTGCAGTGACAATTGGAACCCCCGGGGGTAACAGGTTTCCTTATAGCACGTTTCCACGGAGCCCAATATTCATGCTTCGTTCTATCATTCGTGCTTCACATCGCATGGCTTGAATTTCGCGGGGATTTTTTGACACTTGCTTTGTGCAATTTTCGTTCGTTCAGAGTTGATTTCAAAAAATGAAATTGTTTGGTTAAATTATGTATACATTTCGGTATGATTTTAATAATTTCTTGTAAAATTTCTTTATTTGCTTGTTTCATTTTATTTATTTTGTATTTCAGTACGAGTGCATATATTTGTTTCAAATAACGCATAAACAATAAAAATTACGACTATAAAATCAAAAGAAAATTTCAAAATCAAATTCAAGCCGATTGCATGAAAAAATTCATCGTAAAAATGTGCCATGAAATTCGCTGCAACTTTAAAAGAGACATGGAAAAAATGGCATCGTATAAATTCGGTCTATGATATTGTTGTAGAAATATGCACATACGTACATACATACATATATACTTTTATAATAAAACAACTTTTCCGAAAAAGTATGTGCAGAGCCGCCCCAAGGGCAGGGCGACCGGGGCGAAGGGGCGCAAACTTGTCTAAGGGCGAAAGAAATATCGCCGTCGGCTTTATGCATAGGAGCACGAATATTGAATATTTGACGAAGAATTCGAATGTAATCTCTGACTATTAAAACAACCAACAATAAGTTGTAGTAGAGCACCTATGTATGCTCCACTCGTTGCTCATTGGTTGCCAGGTGTAAATATCGTTTTTCAAAAGTACGATGAACCGTCCAATAACGCCGGCGAGTGTGCGATTTAAAAACGGATAGTTATTGAAAAGTTAGTATTGGTTCTTTCATTGCCCACAAAAAAGTAAAATTCGAAAACAATAATATTATATATGAAATTACCAATTACCATACCATAAACATTCAGTAGGATTATTACGAACTGAAATTTTTTTTACTATCATTGTTGGCTTCGAGAAACAAAGTTAAATGAAACGCAACTTTTAAGAGCGACAAATTGAACAATCTTTATTTTATTTATTTATTTTAGAACACAATTTAAATTTTATTATTTTTAATTTTTATTTAAACAGTTATCCGTATTTGTACGTTTTAAAACAATTTGTTTTTCACTCGCCCGTTTCTCTTATTAAAAAAGCCCTTAATAATGCAAGAAATTCCTTTATAAAGCAAATGAAAAGAATTTTAAAAACCGCTATTAAGCAATTGGGCAACGAGAAAGAGGAGCAAAGCAAGCATACATACATGTAAATATGTACGAATATATATTATTCATATTTGTGTGTATGTTTGCTTTGAGTGAAAACAAGAAATTATTAAGTAAACATAAGTAAATAGAAACAGTAAAGATTTTTTAAAAACATTAGGGTGGCGGCGGTAACATTCCCCCCTTCGTAAGCGAATTATGGGGCCATGAGCTTGCAATCCTATCTATTACCGACGTCTAGAACAGCTACCTTAGTCACGGGCCTATCCAATGTGCTTGTACTGGTTTTGACTTTAACCCGCCGAACTTGGCCATCATTAGCAGTAGTTGTCTCGATAATGACACCCTTGGGCCAACAATTTCTGGGAAGTGTATCGTCCACAATAACGACTATATCACCAACGGATGGGGGTTTCACCTTCTCGAACCACTTGCTACGGCCGACTAACATTGGACCGTACTCACGAACCCATCTGCTCCAGAAGTGATTGGCAAATTTTTGCGTCTGGTGCCATCGCTGACGGAGATCATAATTGGTTTCACATAGGGGCTTGTGCCCATCAGCAGAGCCAAGTAGAAGATGATTTGGTGTTAATGCATCGTCTTCAGTTGAATCGAGAGCTACAAATGTTAAAGGACGGGAATTTATCATGAACTCGATTTCACACAAGGTGCTTCTCAAGGTCTCGTCATTAAATTTGAAAGCAGGACACATGGCGTAGAGGATTGTTTTCACTGTACGTACTAGCCTTTCCCAAGCACCACCCATATGTGGGGCCGCAGGTGGATTGAACCTCCATTTGATTTCGTGATGTTTTATGAAGACTTGATGTAAGTCGATGTTTTGCTTTTCCTCTCGTAGGACCCTTTCGACTGATTTGAAGTTAGTACCGTTGTCGGTGTATATCTCCTTCGGGGAACCACGTCGACTTATAAAATTTTGAATGCACATGATACACGAGCTGGTATCTAGGCTGTGGGCGACTTCAATATGTATAGCGCGAACTGTCAAACATGTAAAAACAACGCCCCATCTTTTTTCACTACGTCTCCCTACTGCTACTTGTAAAGGGCCAAAAAAGTCGATACCGACATAAGTAAATGGACGCTCAAAGGAACCCAATCTTGCTGCAGGCAGAGATGCCATTAATGGAGGATGTGGAACTGCTGACTCGTTCTTACAGCGTTGACATTTTCTTCGCATACTTTTATAAAGTGCTCTTAGCTTTGGGATGTAAAATCGTGACTTTATTTTGGACATTGTAGCTTCATGAAGACAATGATGATAATCTTCATGGTAACTTCGGACCAACAAAAAGGTTATGTAGTGACCATGAGGCAAAATTATGGCGTTGTTGCAATTCAGGGACTCGACTCTACCATAGGCACGTATTACTCCGTCTTCATCGAGAAAAATATTAAGCTGCTTAAGTTTACTTCCGGCAGGCAGCTTCTTACTATTTTTAAGGCACCATATTTCTTCGTCAAATTCGCTGGCTTGGGCATATTTAAACAAAATGTTCTTAGCCCTTTGTATGTACTCAAAACACATGAGCTGCGGCTTTTCACCTCGAATTCTGGACTTCAATTTTTCAATGTAAAGGACGAAGTGAGAAAGAGCCAAGTATAGTCGTTTCCAGGACGAAAAATATTTGGTATTGATTGTGAAACCACTAGCCTTATCGATAATAAGAAGATGATTTCGTATTTCTTCATTATTGACGACGTTGAGTTCTGGACATTTGGGCCATGTATGTTTCTCGTCTTTCAGAAATGCAGGACCATTGAGCCATATACCGTCGTCTGAACTATGAATTTTCGTTGCACGGTCTGCAGGGTTTAATTTGGACGCTACCCAATTCCATTGCGTCACGTTGGTAGTTTCTAAGATTTCGCCAACTCTGTACATGACGAACGCCTTAAAATTTTTGGGATCCATGGAGAGCCACTTTAGAACGGTTTTCGAATCGGACCAAAAGAAGCTCTCTTCACAGCTGAGACGCGTGGTGCTTCGAATTTTTGACGCTAGCCTTGAACCAATTAAAGCAGCTTGAAGCTCTAGTCTTGGTATGGATATTGGTTTTAGCGGAGTCACCTTCGATTTAGCAGCTACGATTCGCACATCGACATCGTCATTGCACTGGATTCTGAAGTAGCTTACTGCAGCATATGCATTTTCACCAGCATCGACAAACGTATGCAGCTGGACCTTGGTCGTTATTTTTAGGAGCCTCGAGTAGCACCGAGGGATGAATATAGATGATATCCTAGTCAGATTAGATAACCATGAGGACCATTTCAATAAAAGTTCTTCGGATAAGTCGTCGTCCCATTTTATTCCTGAGCGCCAAATATCTTGTAGGAGCATCTTGAGTCCAATCGTATAATGGGCTACGAATCCCAAAGGATCGAAAATTGACATTAGGACTTGCAGAACTTCCCTCTTAGTAGGGACCACATGTGGCTGAAATACATCCCTTCGGAGCCTCGAGAATCTAGAATTATATTGGAAAACGTCATTATTTGATTCCCAATACATACCAAGTATTTTTTCTATAGCCTTGAATGAGGTTTGCGTTGTTGAGCCATCATCGCTTAAATGTTTTCGTACGCTTTCAGAGTTTGTTACCCAGTTCCTCATATGGAATCCACCAGATGCATGTATTGTGCGTACTTGGACCGCTAGTTCCATCGCCTCTTCCTCGGTATCCACACTGTCAATAAAATCGTCCATATAGTGGTATTGTTGAATTGCTTTAACGGCTCGTGGGTACTGGTCACGAAATTCATCTGCATTCTTATTCCGAATGTAATGGGCTATAAAGGGTGCGCAGCTTATACCAAATGTTAGGGCCTTCATTACGTACTCACAGCGCTTGTTGTTGTCGCCATTTTCGAACCACAAAAATCGTTGAGCATGCATATCGTCGTCTCTAACGTTAATACGATGAAACATTTCTGCAATATCGCCACATATAGCGATTTGACCCACACGAAATTCTATTAAAATGCTAAAAAGTGACGTAAGTAAATCAGGACCACAAATTATAAAGTCATTCAGGGACTTATTATGCGACTTCGCTGCTGCGTCCCAGACCAGACGAACTTTGCCAGGTTTATTTGGATTAAGAGCGACAAATATTGGCAGGTACCATGTATGTCCCTCATATGATGACCTTTCTGCTTCTTGCACCTTTCTCGCGTATCCTTTAGAAACTAGTTTGTCTATTTCCGCTTGCATAGTCTGCTGTAGTAGCGGGTCTTTGACAAACTTCTTTTGGAGACACTTTAGGCGATGGCTTGCTACTTGATAGCTCTCGGGCAGCATAGGGACATCATCTTTCCACAGTAGTCCAACTTCGTATTGCTGATTCTTCTTGATGGCTGTGGTTTCAAGTATCTTCAAAGCCCTGTTGTTTTCGGGCGACAAAATAGATTTCTCTTTCGGGGCATCTAGGTTAAAATATTCCTTGACTTCATCGTGCAGAACCCTATATCGTTTTTCGCATTCACAGGTATGGATGTTCAAGGACGAAGCCTGGCTTGAATCGGAGCCACTACCCTGAAGGGTCCACCCCAATCGAGTTTTTGTTGCAATGGGCTGATCTCGACCACCTTCCCTTATTTTCAATGGAACAGCAACTCTCCAGTTATTAAGACCAATTAGGACCATGGGTTTAGCGTTATTGTACGATTGAACCGGTAAACCTTTGAGATACGGATAGGCTTTCACGATGTCATCAAAATTAATTGACTGTATGGGCAGACCAAGATTGCTTACAGTACGAACATTATGAAGTGTAAATCTACTATCGCTGCTTGGACCAGATACCTCAATATTAATTTTGACGGAATTTTTTTCGGATCGTGTTGTATTACCGGTCCATCGTAGCTCCAGGGGTTCCTTCTCACCAGAGAGCCCCAATTTGTTAAAAAGACCTTGTTCCATTAAGGTCACTGATGATCCTTCGTCTAGAAAGGCAAACGTTTCTAAAGACCCACCATTGTAATGTAGTCGAATCGGGAGTATTCTGAAATACGGTTTATTATTGCGGTCGTTGTGAGCATTCACGCTTCCACTGGGAGCAGATATGGCCATTTGTGCTGTGTTTGGATGGGCCGACGTAATATATTTGTGCAACAAAGGATGGTGTTTTGCGTTACAATTTGCAATATCACACAATTTCTTCGAAAAACACTTGCGCCGATGAGCATTCAAACACTGGCGGCACAATTTATTTTCTTTCACCACATTCCACTTTGAATCTAAACTTAATGATTGGAACTCACCGCAATTTTGGACCTTGTGTTCCTCACTCTTACAATAAACGCAGAGTAAGTATCTGGTAGCAGGTTGTTCTGAATGAGTATTGACCGGAGCACTTCTCTTGGAGCCGACAGGAGACACAACTTGGCTAGCAGCAGCAGCTATATTATAGATCCAATCGCTGAAGGATTTCACCACTGGAACCTTGTCGTCCTTAGCATGCATCGCCCAATTGAGCTTGTGGTTGTTGGGCAACTTATCGACCAGCGTTTTTACCAACAACGGGTTGTTCAAATGGGCCACCAAATTACATGCCTCCATTGTTGAGCAAATATTCCGTATGGTTAGAGCATACTCGATGATGCTATCGAGCCTATCCTTTAGCGGTGGAATCTTGGTTGCCTTTTCAATCATGCTATCAAGAATGTGCTCTGGGCGACCAAAACACATCTCTAGAGTCTGGATGATTTCATTCACCATAGATGGGATGAGAAGTTTACTTTTCACCAGCTCCTTCGCTCGGCCCTTTAGGCACGACTGCAATCGCATTAGATTCTCACCGTCAGTATAACCAGCGATCTCAGTACTATTTTTGTAGTTGCTAATAAATAGGGGCCAGTCTTCGGGATTACCATCGAAATTCGGTAACTCCTTAGGTATTACCTGTCTGGCTGCGATTTGTGAGGCAGTTGGCTGAAAGGAACTTTGATTACAAAAGGAATTCAAATTTTGGGACACATCACCTTGGGATAGGATACTATATTTTTTCTCCAAATACTTCCGCTGCAATTCCTTTTCCTCTTCCAGCATCTGCAACTGTAATTGTGCGTGAGCTGACAAAGAACCACTCGACGTACTTGGGCCAGATTGACTATTTATATTTTGTCCACACTGTTCACCTGCAGCTGGTAGTATCTTGTCTTTAGCCACTACTGGATTACCTAGAGCATCTTTGTTGAAGTATTCATGCACTATTCTATGGACAACTTTGGGCTGATTAGGCGGATGCACGGTATTTTTCCCTTCCGATGCTCCGTGCGCACCTGGAAAGGATCTTAAAATATGGCTAGTTGGTGATGAGGCTGCCAGTAAATCTGCACTGAACTCCTCTGTAACATTAACAAGTGGCAGTGTATTCGTTCCTCTTGTTGAAGTTTGCGTGGGGACACTATTTTTTAACGCAACGGGCTGATCCTTACCGCAGGAGCAATTCCAGCTCACGTCGGCCACATCACTATTGACTCCAACACACTCGAAATGGAACCACTTGTCGCACGAGTCGCACTGCACCATACGATCGGTGTCTTTTAATTCGCACTTGTTGCAATTAAAATCTGTTTGAGCCATTTTCTTTTTATTTATTATAGACTCGATTTTAATTTATTTTATTTTTTAAGCGCACTAGTTGTTCTTTTATTTGAAAACTTTTGAAATTGTTTTAAAGAATTGTTGGCTTCGAGAAACAAAGTTAAATGAAACGCAACTTTTAAGAGCGACAAATTGAACAATCTTTATTTTATTTATTTATTTTAGAACACAATTTAAATTTTATTATTTTTAATTTTTATTTAAACAGTTATCCGTATTTGTACGTTTTAAAACAATTTGTTTTTCACTCGCCCGTTTCTCTTATTAAAAAAGCCCTTAATAATGCAAGAAATTCCTTTATAAAGCAAATGAAAAGAATTTTAAAAACCGCTATTAAGCAATTGGGCAACGAGAAAGAGGAGCAAAGCAAGCATACATACATGTAAATATGTACGAATATATATTATTCATATTTGTGTGTATGTTTGCTTTGAGTGAAAACAAGAAATTATTAAGTAAACATAAGTAAATAGAAACAGTAAAGATTTTTTAAAAACATTAGGGTGGCGGCGGTAACAATCATGTTTAAAAAACTGTCTGGAGTACAAAGATTCAATTAGTAAAAGAAGAGCAGGCAACGACTGGAGTGCTTCTTAAGAAGGTCCTAAAGCTCACTTCCTATTTTGCTCCTTCCAGTTCTTCGGCTGTCATCAGTGAACGTGAGTACACTTAATGAAGTTGAAATACTAGTATGTAATACCAGATTCAGATTCTAATGACGAATATATTAATTAGAATGAAGTTGACAAAACGATATTAATTTCTTCTCCTAAAACTGTTGGCTTGATAAATTCGGATCCATACTCTTGGCCAGAATTCAAAAATAAAAACGAAAAGAATGAGTTAATTTTTAAAGAGCCCTTGCCATTAAAGGCTGATAACTATTATC
Organism: Phasia obesa; assembly: GCA_949628195.1. NCBI lineage: Eukaryota > Metazoa > Arthropoda > Insecta > Diptera > Tachinidae > Phasia > Phasia obesa. Next base: position 62,170,978 of record OX451218.1, on the reverse strand, counting down.
CAAAAATTACCCAAAAAGATATTTTTGTAATCAACATCAGCTTCGTTGTGGAGAAAATGGGGAAAAAATAAAACTTTAATGTTTACCATTCCAGATTTAATTGAAACTTTTTTTATTTACATTCCTTGACTTCCTGATTCGAATTATAATTTAAAAAAAAATCTATCTCTTATATTTTTTTTATTTTTACTACATAATTGTAACCCTTTTGTAAATATAAGTATAAAAAGTAAAAAAAAAAAAAATTATATGAAAAATATAAGTTTATTTAGACCAATTAATTATGTAGGGGGCCAGATCACAATCTCGCCCCGGGCGCTTACTAACCTCGGGGCGGCGAGTATGCATATCATGTCAAAACAAATAAATAAATTTCCTCAAAACCTTTTTCTTTATAAAGTAAATACATAAACCATAACTGAAGCACTATAAAAGTAAGGCCCATTATTATAACTTGCCATTAGCTAAAGTTAGGATTTTATCAGGATGATAAGTAGTTTTTCGTTATTATAAACAAAGGCCCCCAACCAGAGAAAGTTGTTAAAACTGAATAAAATCACATTGTTTAACATTCGTAAATACAAAAGCGTTTAATTTTGAATAAGTTAACCAAATTTTAATTTAAGTTTTTCGTTAAGATAGTGTTAAAAAGTAGCAACAAATGGTAGCATATAAATATTTTAAGGTCGTGAAAAATGCACACAAAGGGTTTTTGTAAAATATTAAGTAAATGTATAATTAAATCACTTTTCTTGCGATTCTCAGAATTGAGCAAGGCGAATTCATACCAGGTGGAGTCGATAGCCCAGCTGATTGTTTTTTGCTCTCGTTTTTTGCTAATGTCTTGTCAAAAAATACATTGTTTCATATCTGCTAATCTAATGTCAATGTTGTTGTTTTGTTGTAGTTGTTGTCCTACTGCTCACACCTGGTATGAATTCGCCTTAGAATTGAGAAATAGTCATGAATTGTATGTATGTGTATGTTGTGAAAATTACATATGAAAAAAATTTAACATATTCATTAACAATGTTAACAGGTAGAGAAATCACACAATACAATAGCGCGTGTTTAGAAATTTCCATTACTGTAATTTTGTGTAAAGTTTTTTTCAACCTTAAAACATAATTACGTTAATTTATTTTTCATTCCGAACAATTAAAACTAATTTCGTATTTTCCAAATTAATAATATACAAATAAACTATTCATGCATGCATACCCGTATTAAATTTTTTGTAAAAATAAAACAAATAAATGTAACGTTTATTGCTTTGACTTAAAATTGTTAAATGAAAACGTGATTTATATTAATCCAATACAAAAACTAATAAAAAATATTTTTTTTTTATATTTAAAAATTTTAAATAATAAATATTATTTCAAACTGACAAAATTTTTCGCTATGGTAAAATATTATCAGTGTACTTATTTTATTACACAATGCGACATAAACCTGCTTTGTGGAATGTTGGCATGCTACCAGCGTTGTCAACTTTAAAATTTCAAAACGCACCAAAGTGGAGAAAAAAATGAACCATTTAAGAGAAAACGCACCAAGTTTTAGAATTTCTTTTTTATTTAAAATCTTGAATGAATTAATTTTCCAAAAAAAAAGTGGAAACAAAATTAAATCATAAAACTTAACAAAAATAAAAAACTAAACAAGTATGTTTGTATTCAGTTGTACTAGATAATACATTTCATATATTGCATACACAATATATATTGTTTAACAAAAAACTTAACAATAAAAAAGCAGAAGAATAAAAAAACTTGCACATACATAGTATGTATTTATTTTTGGATTCATTTATTTGTACAAGTTGATGAATTTTTTTACATTAATTTGGCCATAAAACAGATTTGATTGATTCTGATGTTTTGTAAACATCATTACTATTAATGCGAAAATTAACGCTATCTGGAAGTTCGTAAGTTTTACAACAAGAACTTTCCAGTTTTAATCCATTTTTAATTCGAAGTAATGCATTAAGAGCACTTAAAGACAATCGGTTACGTATCTTTGATTTAAATAAATTCATTGAACTAAAAACGTGCTCAACTTATGCATTTGAGTATGGAAGTGACAAAATTTTAAGCGCGATATTTGCTAGTGTATGAAAAGGGTTAATATTAAGTGCGTCTTTATAACATTTAACTTCAGTCCAAAATTCTAATATTGAATTAATATTTTTCCATTGCATAAGGTAAACCATTCGCCATCCGTTTTCAATACTAGAACATTTCGATATCGGATTCAAACTGTACTGCTAATGGCATGATATCATTTTTGCAATGATATAAAACATTTTTTACGTTTAAAACGTTAATTTTTTGTAAAATTTCAACATTAGAAGGCAGTCTCCCCCGAATCTCTTCAACTAATTTTTTGGTGAATTTACAACAAGTTTTTGATATATCTTTCTTTCCTTATTTTCTTTAATGCCCAAGCTTCTTCAAACTTAAAACCCAAATAAAAATTTCAAACGATGTATTGATATCAGTATTATCAGGATACTCATTATCAGTATTTATTAATTGATATATTTGTTCGTAGGTCTTTTGCCTAACAGCTAAATGAGAAAACCAATATGTTTTGTAGGGATAGCAAATTCCATACAGTGAAATGCTTCTTTTTTTTTAACATAACACAAATTAATATAACAACAATACCGTTTTACTTTGTGCATATGATTTAGTATGTCTTAAACATCATTACTAGTTGTTCTTATTATGGTCTGTAAAAATGACTATGAATATTTTGCACTGTTGGTGCCACCAAAAATTAAAAAAAAGCACCAACATTTAAAAAAAAGCGCACCACGCACCAACTCGTGAAATTTTCGCACAAAAAATTTGAAAAAGCACTCAAAATGGTGCGAAACGCACCAAGTTGACAACGCTGCATGCTACTTATTTTGTGATGCTACTGATTGAAAATTTTATATGTTTTATTCTCTTTGGAAGAGTCTTGTTGAGATTGTGTGTGTGCACACCAAGGCGAATTCATACCAGGTGTGAGCAGTAGGACAACAACTACAACAAAACAACAACTTTGACATTAGATTAGCAGATATGAAACAATATATTTTTTGACAAGACATTAGCAAAAAAAAACGACAGAAAAAACAATCAGCTGGGCTATCGACTCCACCTGGTATGAATTCGCCTTGGTGCACACTAAAGGGTTCGCGTGGGTCTCTATGACAGGGCTCCCAGATATTTTTCGGATTCCATCCCCAATTTGAAAAATTTCATCCCGAAAATTCCCCAAAAAAAAATTTTAATTGTTTCCAAATTTAATTTCATGCATTAATATATTAAGCTGTATATTTTTATTGTTATACAATTATACAAGTTTATTGACTTTTTACCTCACCATTTCTGGGGATGGATTAAGAGGGTTACAACAAATTTCTATAGACTGATTGATAAAGCGTCTTATCTATTAGTTTGCGGGATCGATTCCCAACAAAGACTGGGTGTTTTCTGAAGACAAGCAAAAAGCTTCGCAGGTAGTGTTGTCTTCAGCAAAAAAAATGTTTTAAACTTGTACCCATGTATGCATATTATTTTTCAACAAAGATTCGTACAAATCGTTTTGCAATTTATTTAATATTTTATTATTTGCCGAAATAAGACAAGCTTGGTAGTTGGTATGCAAAGCGAGGTCTAAAAACATGGTTGTTACTTCGGCAACTTGATATGTGCAAATTTTTGACCTAAATAACCCTAATAAATATCCCTTTTTAATTGATATTTTTTTAATTGTGATGTACATATGTATGTTTCCTAAAACATTGTTATTTACTGCTGGTTGTACTATTTTCATTATTAAACTAATTTATGTTATCGATTGTAACACACATATTTTGGAAAATATAAAAAGCACGTATTTGAATAAATGACAGTGGAACATCTGCAGATTTCAGTGTAGTCGGTTTTTATTATTGTACTGCCATCCTTTCAAAAAGATTAATTTTATTTTACAAGGAAGTTGTAATAACGAAAAATAGTTATTGTTCACTTTATCGCTCACTTAAGTAGAAGTGAAATTTAACTAAAACGTACTTTAAAGGCAAGTTATAATAATGGGCCTAAGGGCCAATTTTTGGCTTCGTATTTATCTTTAAGTTGTATTTAAATATGAAAATTAGTTTTTCACCACGCTCTTAAATGAAACTTAAATGACCACTCTTGTGCATTTAAAGTCTATTTAAGTTTTACACATAACCATACATACATACATACATACATATGTTCTTATCAGCTTCATTTTGTTCATGAATGAAAAAATGTGTGGCCATTGACAGTATTTTTATTATTTTACACAAATTAATTAAAATATAATGATTCCTTTCTATAAAAATATTAATATTACATGTATTTCAACAATTTTACTGTTTTTAAGTATTTTTTATGTTGTTTGTATTTTTTGTCTGCAAAAGCGATGAACTTTTTTTGGTTAACGGCTGTTTTCTGCAAAATTATCTGCATTTGTTTTGATATTTTGAGGTGCTACCATATTTTTACCACAATTAAGTAAGAACATTTAAATAAGACTGAAAAACTGAAAATGTATATAAATACAACTTAAAATTAAATGAAAATTAACTAAATTCGCATTTTAATACGAAGTCAAAAACTGGCCCTAAGTCAGAGAAACTATTTGGAAATGCCTGAATTATTTTCAAGACAGTTGTTTGACTTTCTCCTGCTCTGCATTAGAAAAAACCTATGAAAATACATACTTATGTTTAAATGTCCAATTAACACCCTCGTTGAGAAATGAATAAATAATTGCGTCTAGTTTGTTCATGTGCAACCAATAATTTGAAATGTGTTCAAACATTTAACACTACAGTGCATTCGCGATAACGTTAACTAATTAAAACACCCAGTGTTAATTTTATTAACGGATTTGTATTGCCGCATTTGAGGATCGCAAAATCAAAAAGAAATTCATGAAAAAAAAGGTATTCTAAAAAAGTAACTGTTCGTAATTTGTGACCTGAACTCCGGCCCATACTCTCGTACGGAAAATGCTGTAACAGTCAACATCGAAAACCTTTATATTTTAAAAGATGGCACATATGTATAAGCAAAATAATCACGCAGTTGTGTACCAAATTTTTAACAAAAAATGCAATAAACACTTGGAAGAACGCACGCTATTCCCACGACAAAACTGATTCCATTTTTTGCTAGACTATGCGTATTCAGACGATAATAATTTTTTACTTTTTATGGGAGGTACCACGCGCACTATCCTAATCCAGTCTGTATTTTGTTAGTATGAGGGTTACTTGTGCAAAGTTTCAAGATAGCAGTTTCCCGTGTTCATTGAAGGAAAATGACTTAGCGAATTAGCATTTCTTTGGAAAAATTTATTTATTTAGAAAAAACATATAGCTAAGCTGTTTGGAATTCTTCCCAGCACTAACTTTATCAAATATTTACAGATGACAATAAGACGATACCTACATTGGGATGTGTATCTTCATCAATTGACGTAATACGAACTAAAAACAAGCATTAGTATATCGTATTACAAACCTTTGTAAAGATGAGAACAAGGTGCCGGCTAATGTATTTAAATTTCTAATTGTATTAGAAGCTATTGTTGAAGAAGAAAAATGGAGTAGTGTTATCCAAACTAAAATACCTGATGATTTATCTATCTATCTATCTGTCTGTCTTTATGTCTGTGTTTGCATCACGTAAAAACTACTGGTTGGATTTAAACAAAATTTTGTGAGGAGGTATCTAAGTATACTCATTCCAATATAGAATACTTTCTTTCGCAATAATATCGTATTTCTAAGATAAAGTGGAGAAAGACCAGTGAAAGTACTCAGATTTTTTTTTAAGTTTTAAAATTTGGCGTGGATTACTTTCAAAGCAAAATTGAACAAAATATTGGCAGGATGCACACAACATGTGTGGGCACATTTAGTTTTTAATTAAAGTGCAAAAAATATAAGTTCTGTATAATGAAGTTACTATATAATAAAGCGATTTTCTCGCCCCTATGCAGATTATAGGGAAGTTCGACTGTACAATAATTTATATGCGTTTAAAATTATAAAAATATTTATAGTTTCTGATGATCTGGCCTGAGCAACCTGTGAAATACGTATAGGAACTAGCTCTTTTCCCCCCAACAAATAAATTGAATTTTTATTATAAAACATTATGGGTAATTAGCAAAATATTAAATAATTTATTTATAGTTTTATTTAAAAAAATATTTTAATATAATCTATAATTATTTTTTATAATTTGGGTTAATAGCGCTATTAATTAAAAAATTTTAAATATAATTACTTTCTTTTGTTTTATAGTAATTGGTATCATGTATTATCGAATGTTTTTCCATCCTGTATCTGGTCGTATTCCTGTAACTTCTTGTTGTTTCCGATTGATATATCTAGGCATCACTCCAAGTTCCAGCATATGCACAGTGTAAACCCACTTGCCCTGATTTTACTCCCTCATAACTTAATTTTTCTTTATCGCAATGAAAACATGTTTGCAGTGCAGGTTTGCAGGTGCAGTTACAACATTACAGTGAAGGCTTCCAGAGATATGTTGGTATAAAAATGGCATATTTTAGTATAGACTAGCTGACTGACTGTAGGTCTCGCTGAGTTAGTAACCAGAAAAATCTTAATCTGCTAGCAAAAGAATAAATACAAATTCTCAAAAAATAAAAAAATTTTCAATATTCGATTCGAGATTTTAACCGTTTTATTTGTTAATCGAAAAGAATTCATTTAAATTTGAACGGTTATACAATTAACGGTTAAACTGAAATTGATAGTTCGTAAATGCGCACGGATAAATTTAACGTTTTTAATTAAATACTATGAATTAATTATTACCCTCAATCCCAACTTAAACGCATTGGCATACGTTTTGTTTACGTTTTATGACTTTTTATTTTATTTACCTCAAAGAGTATTCAGTGTAAAGTATTTTTTACATTATAACATTTGTTAACATTATCGTGACTGCACTGTATTTGGTTTACTCGACTCATGTGAGTGAATTGATTGTTTGTGCTTTTATCTTGTAATGCGACTGAAATATCATTGAAAATAAGCTCACCTCTGTAAACAACATGCAATACCACCCCCAAATTTGTAAAAGTATTTAAAATCATTTTAAATAACTGTTGCATAAATGTAGTTCATGGCAAAAATGTGGAAGAATAACAACGTTAAAGCCAAACTATATATGTACATATGTACATACATAAGTACTCGTATGTAGTCTAAACAGTCTCATGAACTACGAAATGAAAAAACCGCTTCTAATTGAATTAACATACAAAATGCGTAGAAAGCTTTCAGATAATTAACACAAATTAAAACCTGCTCCTAATTGAAAATTTATTAAAAAATTTGTTGTACGCAGAAAAAACAGACGACAATATACACATGCATATATGTACGTACATTCTCGTAACGGTAACCGGAAGCAGATACCTAAGAGGAGTAAACTCTTAGAAATTTCGGTGAAAAGACTTACGCCGAAGAAAGCATGATAAAAGGACTTTGGGCTTTAATGTAAAGAATTTAGATACCAGTAGGCTTCCAGTTTCAATATAGACTTGCCTGTATAATATAGTGCTTTTCGCGGGTAATTCGCTTTCCCCTATATCGTGGACTAGGGTCAACTAGACGAATATTGAAGCTTCGCAATGAACGGAAAGGTTAATCGACTTTGTAATCGTAAGTTTCGGAAATGTTTAGGGGGTCAAAACTCCAGGATCTTCAAACATATCTTCCTAGTGACGATGACAACTATATTAAGTCTCCAGTCAGCCAGTCTCCTCACCCAGTACCAGGAAACAAAGGTTACACCACCGTAAAGGACTAAAAAGTAGCCCAATTACACTGCCTCATTGGAAACTCTACTCTCAGCAGAGTAGGTACGGTACTGTAGAACCCTCTTTGTTTACAACTTGATTTTGTAATTATTATAAATATTGATTTTTATATTTTACTAGCTATACCCGGTGCGCTTCGCTACCCTAACACCAGAAAATAAAATAAATACTTTCAAGTAAAGGTTTGGCCAAGCTTAAACTAAAAAATTCACGTTTTTCTTAGAGAAGCAAATGTAAAACTTAGATATTGCCACTACTGAAGTTATATATGTAGATATAGGGTGATTACTTTGTATCCAGGGTACCCAGCCCCCGTCCTAATCGCTTTAATTTTAAAATACGCGGTTTTTTAGAGTACAAAATTTCAAAGCTCTACCAATTATAGTTCGATAGGTTCACGACAATAGGTTTTGATTTTGTATGCGAGGTACGACGTATACTATTATATAATTTTAAAACCTTACCTATTGTAGTATGGGAGTTACCATATCCAGTCTTTCAATCCAGTCAATTTTAGTGCGAAAATGAACAATAATAAGGGAATTTATCATACAAAATTTCAATATTATACCTTTTATAGTTCTCTTATAACACGATGATAATTGTTTACTTTATACGGCAGGTGTACGCCCACTATTTCAATCCAATCTTGCCAGGGCTATGCTTATTAATATGGGGGTTACTTTTTCTAAATTTAAACACTCTACCTATTACAGTTCTATAGATACACGATAATATTTTTTTTCTTTTCACTATTCCGATCGATCTGGTCTCTTTCTCCATTGTGCATAATAATAAATTACACCAAATTTTAAGGTTCCACCTATTACAGTTCCCAAGTATCACGATAAAATATCAATCAAATATATTCCTCTTTTACCCACCACATATCTGGTAATAAACTGTGAATATTCCGGGGAGATCGGTAAACTGGTGTAGGCAGCTGAAGCTTTTCGACAGACAGACAAACAAACAAACGTATGTATGTACATATTTTGTGCATTATACTATTATAGATTAATAATCCATAATTTTCTGATTGGTTTTATAAAAACTGTTATCTGGAAGAATAAACATTATATATTAATTAAAATAAATATTTAAATTGGTAGATAAGCTTCTAAATGTACAAATCAGTGCTCAATATGATATGGTGGTATGCAATTCAGATATGGGGCAGCTTAAAACTAAAGATGATGTCCTTCTTTGGAAACTGGAGTTAATAAGCGTCCATAAGAATATTCATTGATACCATCCAAGAATGCATGAGACAAGCTATCAGAATAACCGAGCCATGGTGCAATGTACTGGGGCTAACCATAAATTCCAGCAAAACCTACGCTATAGTCTTCACTCATGTCAGCTATGCATACGAAGAGCAATGTCATTTGGCATAGCTTTTGGCCGAACATCGGACATATGAGCATTGTAGACGTAGTAAGTAAGGAGGAAGCTTAAATGCCGATGAAAAGCATGAGTAGAAAAAAATAGTCAAAGACTGCATCGAACACTCATTGCGGAAGGCGTTATACACAATGGAGAACGACATCAGCATTTTTACTGATGGTTGTCTTATGGGCGGTAGAGCAGGAGCTGGTGTATAAGCTGAGTTCAATCTGTCTTGTAGTCTCCGTTTACCAGGTTGAATTGCTTGGGCTGCTGCATACGTTGGATCTACTTTTAGAATGTCGGGTGCAGGGAAGAAAGGTTCTCATTGCACTCGACAACCAGTCGGTTATAAAAATTATAAGGCAAAACTTAATAGATGTGCCTCGATTAATGAGGTAACCTACAACCACATAGGTATAACGTGGAATGAAGCAGTGGATCAACTAGCATAAGGGGTATCTGATATGAATTTCTGTGCACCAGAACCCAGAGTAGTGCGAGCTAAGGTCCTACAATGGGTGAACTCATTAAAACTGAAAAGGTATAGGGAGGCCACAACGTGTAGGCAGGATCGAATTGTGTTCAAAGAACCTATGGGAAGAAAAGCCAGTGCTCAGATATAATAGAAGTAAGCTCGATAACTGCGTTGGTGACAGGTCATGGAAACTTTAAATATCATCTAGCCAAGATGAAAATCGAACAAGATGATACTTGCAGACTGTGCCTGGAAGAGACTGAGACGCCAGCGCACATTGTGTGTGAATGTCCAGCACTTGCTAGCAGTGGTAGAAGCTTGTTAAATGTGGATGCAATGGGAAACCTGAGCCTTGAACAAATGATAGCAATTTCTAGAGACTGCGTAGTTGTAGTACGTAATATTCGATATTCTCCATACATTAATATGTAATATATATAAAACTAAAGATTCCAAGTGAGAGTAAGTTTGCTTATTAAAAACATAAACATACAACCCGTTTTCCCAGAGCATCCTAAACTACCGTGGTTACATTCGTCTTAGAAGGAGCGATATTGGCTTTTTTGGTCCAGTCTCAGAGAGATGAATCCAAAATTATGACATCATCCGTACAAATTAATTTTTTCCGACACTGGTGTGAAAACTTACTCTTAGTTCAATTATATTTGAAGATTCAATAAATTAAATTAAAAAAGTGTTAGGTGTAATATTATAATTATTGTTGTGGAAATCGGTTTAGAAATGACCGAGACAACCTCCTCCTTTTGGAAGTTGTTTAAAAATGAGAAAACCCGGTTTAAAATTGTGTTCGAAATAGTGTTTTTCACATCGCTTAACGATTAATTAAATTTTTAATTTAATTAAATGATGAGAAACAATTCCCTGATATACCAAATGCTGTATTATTTTCAACATATTTTGATTTGCTCCTACTGTGCATTGTCATTATTTAAATGCTTGAATTAGAAAAAAACGTATGAAAATATTTTTAAATGCCCAATTCGTACCCAAAATTCGTAAATTTTGTTTATGAAATGTTCCTTAACATTTTAACACTACAGTGCATTCACGATAACATCAACTGGCTGGTACAGTCAGTGTTTATTTTTTCGAATGAGTAAAAATCATGTTTCAGAAATAAAATTAAACTATATTTTCCATTTTAATAATATATAAATTTATTTTTTACACTTTAAAGTATGCTTATCTATCTACAAAATTGGTCTTGGAGCAATACACACCAAGCTCATTTTACAATTTTTTAAGCGCATTATCACTTTACTTGAATCTATGGTGTATATCGTTGTTCCCAAGTAGAAAGGCCCTAACTCAAATAATTGTAACTTTACAGAAGAAGGTAAAAACATAATAGAAACTGTAATATTCAAAATGTAATTTTTTAAAAGCGTTATTTGTGACGTCGTGTATTTGTGAGAAATGTATTGGAATCACTGAAAAATTCAATTTCATAAAAAATACGTGTTAGGGCCTTTCTACATAAGACCATCGATATTTGGTTAATTCTTTCCGGCGACTATATGAAATCGGCAAAAATTAAAATAAACTTTTATTTCCTTTTATATATGAAATTAATTTATTAGAAAAAATGTAAAAACAAATTGTATTCTTATAGGATAATGCGCAAGGATGTGGAATGATATTTATACCACCGCGCATATTTAATAGCTTTATTTATGAAAATCATTAAAGCAGGATTTCACTTTGCCTAAACAAAGTGTAACATCGAAAGTGGATATTAGCTAAAATCTAACAAATATTCATAAGCATTATTTTCGGTATATAACCGTCGTTTAAATTTTGGGCGAGACGACCAATAGTCTCTGTAACTAGCCGGGGCATGTTTCCCATTAGAAAGTTCATTCCAATAAAAGCTTTTATTTCTGAGGCATTTGCGTGAGTGTTGATGTTGTTAGAAATAGGAGGTTGAGCTTGTTAGATATAGGAATATCGTTGTCGCTATGAAACTGTTCCTAGTAGTTATAAAGTCCACTACAGCTTATCAACTTCATCAATGAATTCATTTTCATTGCCGACTGTAATGATGTGTTTATAAAGTTCTTGGCTCTGATCGTCTAGGTCAATGTTGAGTTTATTAATTTTAGGAAATGTAAGAAGATTAATTAGATATGCGGTATAGTTTTCATACCACCATGCCGGAAAGAGTTAATAAAAATATTGTAGAGTTTCGACTTCGTTTGCAGCAACTCAGGCTTCTACTGTAAAGCAAATTTTGACAAAGAACTTTGCAAAAATGTCAGTGCCAATCATGACAATAGCGTAACGTAATTCCAGATGAAAGGAGGCGACCATTTGGTTGATTTAGGCTGTTATACATAATTATATGAAATTAAAACTTCATAAGTATTTTTGAAGGGCATTTCACACTATAATGCAAGTATTAATACTTTTTAAGTAAAATGCAACTCTGATCCAATCGCTGGTTTTCAATAACAACTCATTATGTCAGGGTTTCATTTTCCTCAAAACTATTAATACTTGTATTATAGCGTGAAAAGCCCTTTAAGAATTTTTTGTTAAAAGACAAACGGGTTTTTGATAAATTTAATTTTTTTTTAACACAATAATTTCACGTGGAAACCCTAATTTCATAGGTAAAAGTTTTATATTAAAACTAGCTCTGCCCGTCACTTCGTCAGCGTCCTTACAATATTTTATTCGATTTTTTTTAAGTAATACAAACAAATTTTAACAATACTTAATCAGAAACATGAGAAATAAAATTCTAAAATTATTGTAGAGTTATGCAAATAGTGTTAAAAACTAAACTGAAAAAATAAATGGTGCTGTCAAGGTTGCAGTACACTCACTACATTTTCTCTTGGAGTATCTCATGTCTATAAGAAATGACAAATTCTAAATTAATGTACAGTTGCGAGGTACCCGATTTGAGACCATATAAGGCTATACCTGGCATGTGGATCCTGGCCAGCGTTCAAACTGAAGTTCAGATAGTCCTCTTCTATGATCATGTCAAATTTTAGATCAATCGGCCTAAACCTTTACAAATAGCTGTGTTATTTCCAAAATATTTTGATTCTGCCCCACTGTGCAACGTAGTAAACATTCAATACTAACAAAAAATATTTTAATTCTGCCCATTGTGCATTGTTAAATGCATTGTCTTACATTTTTTTACGTTATATGCCAGTGTTAGTTCTGTTTTTGGCGTTGATAAGTGCGGACGCGATTTTTTTTAAGCTCGCATTTACAAAAAACAAAACATACATTGTGTGAACAATTTAAAACAAAAACAAAAAACAAACCTGTTATAATACAACAACAAAGTTGTTTGTAAAATATTTTTTTTTCTTTTTTTTTTCCTTTTCTTTATTTTGTACAACGGCATATTGAATTGCTACTTTTAAAATAAAATAAAAACAATAAAGGCTAATGAGCCTGTTTAATTTAAGCAACAAAAATGTTGACAATGCTGAATTAAATAAAAACAAAAAAACTGAAAATAATTTGTGTATTAATGCTACGCCAGTTATACGTGCCCAATCTTGTTCTTCACTTTTACTAAGCGATGACAATAAAATAACTACAAACAAATCGCCTTCTGAACACAGTGTTGCCAAAGATAATATGGATAGTGTAGAAAAACCCAAGACGCAAGTGGGAATGGACAGATACATAACTGTATTGAAAAGAGGTCGAAGCCTTAAATCTTCGCAGATTGCACCAATGGCTAAAGTACAAAAAGACAAGGACTCTACCGGAATAAATTCCCATAATCGTTTTGCTATCTTAGATAGTGAAACGAGTGTACATAAAACGGCAATTAAGTCGTTCAAACCACCTCCAGTTTATTTAAGGGAGAAAAATTCAAACGATTTAAAAAAAAATTAATTACAATTATTGGCGAGAATTCATTTTATGTAATTCCCATTAAGCGCGGTAACATTGATGAGACAAAAATACAATTTATTGATGAAAGTAGTTATCGTAAAGCGGTAAGCGAGTTTGAAAACTGCAAAAAGAACTTTTATACCTATCAGCTGAAGAGTAGCAAAGGTCTACAGGTAGTCATTAAAGGTGTAGATTCATACGTTGATCCAGCTGAAATAAGAGCCGGACTCCAAAAAGCGGGTTTTAAAATAAAAAGTGTAGATAATCTCCGTAATCGGGAACGTGTCCCCCAACCACTATTTCGCGTTGAACTGGAACCTGGAGATATCAGATTGAAGAAGAACGAAATCCACCCCATTTACAATCTGAAATACCTGTTACACCGTAAAATAACTGTAGAGGAGCCGCATAAGCGTTCAGGACCTGTCCAGTGTCTAAATTGTCAAGAATATGGTCATACTAAGGCTTACTGTAAGTTGCCTCCGGTTTGCGTGGTATGTAGCGAGCTACATTGTTCCGCCCAATGCGACAAAGCAAGGGATGATTCGAAAGTAAAAAAATGTAGCAATTGCGGTGGAAACCACACTGCTAACTACAGAGGCTGTCCAGTTTTTTCCATGGTAAGGAAAACCACTCAAAAACTAAATACTCCTGCTGAGCACCAACAATATCGAGCAAATGCTCATTATCCTCAGTTAGCCCAACCAACAACACAACATGTTTCATACGCTGATATGGTAAAAACCAATCATACTGCAGTACATAAAGCGACACCGACAACTAATTCTACTCCTAATTTGCAATCGCATCCTAAAGAACAAACACCATCTGGTAATTTTCATCGTCTCGAAGCAAGCATCGAGACGTTAGTGCATTCGATAAACAGTTTTATGAGCTCTATGAGCAGCATGATGCAAGAAATGGTACGCATGCAATCTACTATGTTGCAGGCGTTACTTAACAAACCATGCACTGTTTAAAAATATGTTTCTGGAACGCAAACGGCTTGCGCCAACACAAAAATGAACTCGAGTACTTCCTTAAGAAGGAACAAATTGATGTCATGCTGGTTGCAGAGACTTACTTAACAACAAACAGCTTTTTTAAAATAAATGGCTATATCTTATATGACACCAAAGACCCCCGTGGCAGAGCATGTGGTGGTTCAGCAATACTAATAAAGGCTCGAATCAAACATTATTTACTGTGTGATTTTTGTGAAGATTACCTACAAGCAACAAACATCTGTATTGAAGAATTTCATCAAAACTTAGTTATTTCTTCGATTTATTCACCTCCTAGGTTTCAAATATCAGAGAGTCAATTCAGCGATTTCTTCAAATCACTAGGTCCCTGTTTCATAGCATCAGGCGACTACAACGCTAAACATACGTTTTGGGGATCACGCCTAATAACTCCAAAAGGTCGTGTTTTGTTTGACACAATTTCAAAAATGCGTCTGAATGTGATATCGAGTGGACAACCCACCTATTGGCCTACTGATCGACAAAAAAATACCGGATGTTATTGATTTTGGCGTGATTAAGGGTATTCCAAGAGAAACGATTAAAGCTGAAGCGTCACTTGAATTATCCTCAGATCATTCACCCACTATCGTCTATATATGGGACAAACAAAACACCATATCACCAATGACTACCACAAGCATTAATTGGTTGAAATATAGAAAGTATCTTAGTACTCATTGTTCGGAAAACATCCCGCTAAGAACACCTGAAGACGTAGAGCGGAGTCTTATTGATTTTGACCAACACCTCAAATCAGCTGCCCAACATTCAACAATAACCCGACAATTAGCTAGATACAATCAAATTTATTCTGCAGATATCGAACGGCTCTTGGCTGAAAAAAGAAAAATTCGTAGAGAATGGCAATCACAGAGATCTCCTCAACTCAAAAGCAGACTTAAAGAATGCACGAACCGGCTAAGAGACATGCTGGAATCTCGAAAAGTAGCATCCCTGAAAAACTATTTGGGAGACCTAGACGCAAATCCTCAATCAGATTATTCGTTATGGCGTGCTTGTAGAAATCTTAAAAGGCCAGTCTTACGTAAGCCTCCCTTGCGAACTTCAGCTGGAGGCTGGGCAAGGAGTGATACCGAAAAAGGAAATTTATTTGCTGAACATTTGAAAAAGGTTTTTACCCCAAATATATCGACTGATATAGTTGAGTAGCCAGTTCTCGAGGCTAGTGCTGCAGTACCGATAAGATTTGAATTTGGTGATCTTGAAAAGGCAATAACGGATTTGAACACCAAAAAAGCCCCTGGCGTTGATAAAACCAGTAACAAGATGTTAATTGAGTTGCCCCGTGTAGCTCGCAGAATCGCTCTTTTTATTTTTAATGCCATTTTACGTTTTGAGTACTTTCCCACAGATTGGAAGGTGTCCTTGGTTACCATGATTCCTAAACCAGGAAAAGACCACACAAAAATTGAATCATACAGACCTATAAGCCTTTTGTCAAATATGTCAAAGCTGTTTGAGAGGATGTTAATAACTAAGCTTAACCC
The DNA here is from genome assembly GCA_949628195.1 of Phasia obesa. Lineage (NCBI taxonomy): Eukaryota > Metazoa > Arthropoda > Insecta > Diptera > Tachinidae > Phasia > Phasia obesa. The sequence continues at coordinate 62,154,791 of OX451218.1, read as the reverse complement.
TATTCTAAGCGACAAAGGATGTATTCCAAACCATCAATTCGGCTTCAGGAAAAAACATAGTACGATCGAACAAATTCACAGGTTAGTCAATGTTGTTAAGAAGACATTTGAAGAGAGAAAATACTGCTCTGCGCTTTTTATCGACGTTTCTCAAGCATTCGATAAGGTATGGCATGAAGGCCTAATATATAAGCTAAAACTGAATTTGCCCGTAAACCTATATAAGCTGCTAGATAGTTATTTAACCGAACGAAAATTGATTGTGAAAGAAGGAGATTTTTTGAGCTCACCCCAGCCAATCGAAGCCGGAGTTCCCCAAGGTAGTATATTGGGGCCCTTTTTATACTTATTGTATACTTCAGACATGCCAACTAGTAACCGAGTTCACACATCGACATTTGCTGACGACACAGCCATAAGGTATTTAAAGAAGCTTGAACCTCATCCGAATCCACTGGCCCGTAACATACTAACTGAACCTGGTTACATTCGACTAAGAAGGAGGGACACTGCTTCTCTTATCCGTACATCAGAGGGATAACCCACAAATTACAGTAACCGTGAAACATACATTTTTTTTTGTTCAGCACTGGTTGGACTTAACAAGTATATTTTTAGACTTAAGATATGAGTAATTATTGATAGTTCAATTCAATTATATTGAAGATACAATAAATAAAAATTGCGAAAAAAAAAATTTGCCAGTGTTGGGATTTGTGATATAATTGTACCAAATTTGGTACAATCGGCACATCAGTGGTACACTGGTACATTTAATGCTTTTTTAGTACAATTTCATATAAAAATTATTCAATAAATTTTTTAATTAAATGGAGAATAATAAACATTTATAATTTCAAAGTTCTCCAATCCTATCAAAAACTAACTATATTGCATAAATTTAGATTCATGCTCAGGGTTTTTATTATTTATTTTGATAACACTATTATGTATAAGTAATAGGTAATTTAGTTACAAAGCCTTTTCGCTAAACTAGAGCGTTTGAACGTTTTTCTATCGTCTCAATCAGTTTCCGTCAGTATTCGGATGATATATTTTTCCATTCTTTCTAGTAAGAAAGTTTAGATGTTTTAGTATTGAGATCAGTATGGAAATTGTAGTGCAACCAGCTCCTATGAAATAGGTAAGCATTTTGGCAAAATAATAGTTCAATAATAGTAAATTAGCAACACAGAAACAGAAATTCGAATCAAGCAATCAAGTTCAATTATTATTACGTTAAAATACTCTAGTATAAAAGTATGGATTTGTCCTCTTGTTAAGCTACTGTATGTATGTATGTTTTGTTTTTTTTTTTTTCATTGTATGCTCTTGAGAGCATACGGCTTTCACAAAGCATCTACATCTTTTTTTTATATTAAGTACGCTTGTTGTACCAGCTAAGTAGCTGTAGCGGGTCTTAGGATAATAGGAATATAGTCCCCCATCTGTCGTTTTTTTTTTTTTTTTTTTTGCTTAATGTCAAATTTTGGTACAATTGATGCTGATTTGGTACAATTTTATCATTGCAACGGTATAATTTAAACATTGTCAGATCCAAAAACTGCTGGTCACCTTAAAGAGAATTCAATATCAAATAAATTTTGTTCTCTATGGTTTACGCGACTCATGTGTGTGTATTGATGGATTGTTCTTTTATCTCGTAATGAGACTGAAATACTATTAATTATGGGCTGACCTCTGTCAGCAAGCTTTCCACTTACAGACTTGTAAAAGTATTTAAACGCATTTTAAGTAATTGTTGCATAAATGTAGTTCATGGTAAAATGGTAAAAAAAATAACAATGTGGAAATTAAATTATATAGTCTTAACAGTCTAATGAACTAAAAATGGAAAAGCGTTTCTAACACAATTACCATGCAACGAAAAACTTTTCACAGAATTTAAATAAAAGAAAGAAATAAAATTACGGATGAACAATCTCAATCAATAAATCTGGAAACGTCGAACATGGGGTAATCGAACGAGACTGACAAAAAAAGACTTCCTAGGGACGAAGAGGTTACTTCAGAGAATCATAACCGGGGATGTGTCTCCGGGTATGGGATGATGGGCAAAGAGGTTCATGAGTGACAACTATATCAAACCCGACGAAAACAGCAATGAAAGAGGTATACACGTTGTGTCTTAGAGGCGTTGCAGCTGATACAGATGTACACTGTCTAAAGGTTTTGAATGACGTAAGGTTTTGCCTTATGAGCAATCTTTAATTGTTCCTAAGAAGCATTAAGGCAGGAAAGCGAATAAGGAACTAAGTTATAGTCTAAGTATCCTCAACTTATTATTGGATTTCCTGTCTTTAAATATGATGATATTTGTTGTCTATGCTTGTAAAAGGCTATGTCATGACTGTGATCTAGCAGTACGAGAAAAAATACTGCTGCGTTGTCTAGTTTCTTCTACCTCGTAATGCAGCTTCTTCTTTGTCCAAAGCCGAATTGCAATTTTTGTTTACCCTAATATTCACAAATCTTTGTTTTCATTATTTTTTTCAAAGCTTTAGACAGCTATGGAAGTATGTTAATAGGTCTGAAATCGTTGTTAGTTTTGGGAACTGGAACAATATTGTTATCTGGAAAACTGACTTAGTTAATATAATATTAAATGTGTAATTTAAAAACGGCAGGAGTTTGTGATCAACAAGCTTAAAAATCTGTATTTACATCAGTCACACCTTTGGCATTTGACTTAATGGGAAATTTTTTATTTTATTTACACTTTACTAATTGTGTTTTATTTGAAGAAATATGTTGTACTAGTTGCTGTTGTTTTTAATCAAAATATACTTATTGATATTATTCCTGTGCAGTAAGACACCAATTTTTCACAGTGGCAGTTTTCTTACGCAAGTTTGAATGTTTGTGGGAAAAAAAGAACTAGTCTGTACCATTTAAAAAATTTTGTTTTTTACTTTTGGTAAAACAAAAGGAATTGGTGGTACCTTGTTATTGTAGTCAATATTGAGGCTACAACACTTTTTGATTGTTCCGTGTTTGTATCACAGCCTCTTCGTGTCTTCTAGAATTATTAAAACAAAAGCTGATAATAATTTTGTTTTCCGAACAAAGTACAACTAATTTAATAATCTTTTATTGGAATAAGTTGCTGGTGCCGCAGCTGTAAACGGTGACTCATTTATGCCGATAACATTTAAATATTAATGAATAAAATCGTCAAAGAACTCAAATCACGTCTACTAAGGAAATAAAAACGTTAAAAATTATTTCATTTAATAGAAAATATTAATCAAGAAGATTTTAATTAAAATTCGTTGGAAGTGAAATAATACACTTTTTGGCTCATCTAATTGTTACTTAAGTAATTTTGTTACACAGAAATTTTTTTCATGATATTTACTGTAACTTCAATATATGTATGTATGTATGTATGTATGTATGTATGTATGTATGTATGTATGTATGTATGTATGTATGTATGTAGGTATGTATGTATTTACACTAACAATAAGTATTTATATCTTAGGTCTAAAAGTAAAAATTAAAAAATACCTAAAAAAAAACTATATACATGAATACTTAAGTTCAGCCAGTGCTGATCGGACAAGAGAAGCAATATTCCTCCTTCTTAGTCGAACGTAACCACGATCAATCAGGATGTTACGAATCAGCGAATTTGGATGCGTTTCGAGCTTCTCTAGATACGTTGCTTTATTATTAATTATATTTAATATATTTATTATTAATATATTTTAACTTTTTTCATTATGATCAAGTCATGATAATAGTCATCATGTGTTGGAGGGATATATGGTAATAAATCAATTATATCTGTCAATTTTTCCAATGTGATGAGTGAGCCTGGAATGATGATATAAACGTGTTAGTACTATATTTCTAAAGTTGTGTGGTTTTCCCCGTGACGGCTATAAATTTAGTGATTTAAAATCCTTATTCTCACTTAATGAAGTTTTATAGAACATTGTATATGGTTTGCTTTTCATAACCCTTATCCAACATATCTTCAACCAATTTACTCCTTCACCATTGATATTTTTTCCCTTCTTAGAATTGCATCCTCTAAGGGTTTTGTATTTATTATATTGTATAATAAACGGGGAAAAGGCGAAATTCCGGAAAACTATAAAAATGTTCATGTCATTTACAATGTTGCCACACATTTAAAAAAGCACTAAAGAAATTATGTAGTACAATTTTGAACTAAATAGTAGTATGTCTTTTAGGATAGTGGACTTACACCATTTTCAAAGTAATTATATTTGTAGCTTCAATAACTATGAAATTTTATAATAATAAAAACGATGAAATTTTAACAGATTTTGAAAAAAGTTTTTAAATAAAAAGTTCATAGTAAATTGTATTCACTTTTATCATTAACTATTTTTTTTTTTTTCAAAATAGACACCACTTCCACCACACCACTTCAAAATAGACACCACTTTCAAAGAAGACGGCTTATATATTCAATTTTCTTCCAAAATAAAATTTAAAAAACTTGGTAATATAAACGAAAAATTTGTCAAATCAACGGCCAAATTGTCATAATAACTTCTTTTAGGGATGTAAATTAAACAATTTTATGGGCTGTTTTTCTTCGAATGTTTTACTTCTGTTTTAACAAAATTTTTTGTTAATTTAACAGAATTTTATTTGAAAATTTATAAGTTTTTTCAAGCTTTATTAAATATGAAATATTCTGTTTATATGAATAAAATTAGTTTATATGAATAACTCGTATACAGATTTTAAAATTAAGTCGATTTAACTATTTTTGTCGTTAAGGTTCTACTAATTTTTTTCGTTAATATTACCTACGAAATTTGGTTCAGTGTACTAGTGGCATGTTTAGATCTTTGTGGAGTTTTTAATATACCAGTGTACGACTGTAATTTTTCGTAAAATCTTATTTTGTGGCCTTTGAAATTTTTTATAAATTTGAAGCTGACACCCTACTCCATAACTGAGTACCAAACACCATATTGGTTGAAGAATAAGTATAAGCTTGCAATCTAAGCTTAGAATTGAGTTTCTGCCATTAAGCCAATTTATTTGCACTGCCTTTAACTCCATTTGGTTAAGCGTCGATGGAGATGTATGCCGGGGTATTTGACTTCCGAGTATTGAGGTTTAGTTTGATTATTTGTTTGAGTAGGAAGGCATGACTATACGCAGTATGAATCTTATGTGAGTACATTTTTGTTCTCCTTTTTTCAACCACAATTCGTTAGAAAATGTGGGCTTGGGAGCTTTCATTAGTGCTTGGAAAAGCAGCATCGTCAGCAAATGTTGATGTATGGATTCGATTGCTAGTTGGCATATCTGATGTGTTAACATAAATGGGTCATTGGGGAACTCCAGCTTTAATTGGTTGCGGTGAGCTTAATAAAAAAATATGCACGTAAGTTTATAATTAAATAAAATAAATAAATATTTTTTTTAAAGCTTCTAAACCTTAATGGGCAAGATTTCCTTCAACTTGAATACCAGGCCTTAATTTCATACTTTGTGGAACGGTTGAGAAACGTTAACAAGCCCTCCACTCAAATTCAGTCTGTATTTCTCTACACGATGTATCTTAATATGGGGGTTACTGATGCAAAATGCAAGGCGCTACCTATTGCAGTTCTCTACATATAGGATATTAATTTTTTACTTTGTATGGGGGTACCACGCTCACTGTCCCAATTCAGCCTATGTTTTTCTAGAGTATATGCATTGGTATGGGGTTTACTTGTACCCACTTTGAAGACCATACCTAATATAGATCTCTATATACACAGTAATAATTGTTCACTTTTTATGGGAGGTACCACACCCACTATCCCAATTCATTCTGTATTTTGGCAGACTATGCGCCTTAGCACAAAGGCTACTCTTGCAAAGAGTCAAGGCGCTATCTATTGCAGTTCGCCAGGACCATGATATCAATTTTTCACTTTGTATGGGCGGTACCACGCCCATGAACTAATACACATACAGAGACCGTTTATACATAAAAACCTTTGAATTGACGTCACCTTTCATATAAACTTTGCAGAAACAAAATCGGTTCACTCATTCCAGAGAACATCAATTACTAACACAATGCAAATTATTTTTATATATCGTCATCTAAAATGCAAAAGGCCGTAACTACTCAAAAATTCAAAATTTACTTTTTGATTGATTATGACGAACTTAACCGAAACACATCTACACAGCAAATTTTACATGTATACGTCCAAAAATAACGACTTTATGGGTGAAAAACAAAAGGCCGTAACTGCAACGTCAACTAAACCAATGTGTGTTATGTTTGTTTTCTAAGTTTGAATCTAAAACGTGGATATTAAGTTTTAAGTAGTCTTTAATTTATAACGTTTATTCCTTCTCCTGTAAAAAACTAAAAAGTGTAGTTACGGCCTTTTGCATTTTAGGTGACGATATATAGATAGATAGAAAAATATTTTTTATAAAATATAAAGTGGGATTAATAAATAGCTAATATGGCATTATAAAAATAGATAAGATTGCGAAACTCCGCTATTATTTTAAAACAAAAAATATATAAAATTTCCAAGTTTTAAATTAAACTTGGATATATGAGATTTTGTGTGTGTGTTCTTTTTTAGGGTTCCGTACACAAAGTGTAAAAACGTAACCCTATAGTTTTCGCTACAATATCTGTCCGTCTGTCAGCGCCTTTTATCTCTGGAACCGTAATAGGTAGAATCTTGATATTTTCACAGATGATGTATAGCTGTTGCCGCTATAGCAACAAATACTAAAACTTATAGAGTGTTCCAATAGAGAGGTGTTATTCACGAAAATGTGTTTATTTCTTGAACTGTAGGAGGGATACACTTGAAATTTACAAATAGTAATTAAAACTTAGTTCACTATATAAACAAGTATAAAAAAAAATAAAACCAAAAATTAAAGGGTGTTCCGATAGTGGTGTGATTTGCATGTTTAAGGCATAACTTTTGAACCATAATAGCTAGAATCTTGAAATTTTTACAGAAGGTGTATATCTGTGGCCGCTATAGCAACAAATATTAAAATTTATAGGGTGTTCCGATAGAGAGGTTTTATTCACAAATATGTGTTTATTTCTTGAGCTGTAGGAGGCATACACTAAAAATATGTAAGCAGTAATTAAAACTTAGTTCGCTATATAAACAAGTATAAAAAAATAAACCAAAAAATTAAAAGGTGTTCCGACAGAAGTATGATTTGCATGTATAAGGCCTAAGTTTTGAACCGTAATAGGTAGGCACTTAAAAATTTCACAGAAGGTATATAACTGTGACCGCTATACTAGTAAATACTAAAACTTATAGGGTGTTCGGATAGAGAGGTGTCATTCACGAATATGTGCTTATTTCTTGAACTGTATGAGGAATTCACTAAAAATATGCAAGCACTAAATTAAAATTAGTTCGCTATATAAGCAAGTCTGAAAAATAAACCTGAAAATTAAAGGGTGTTCCGATAGTGGCGTGATTTGCATGTATAAGGCCTAAGTTTTGAACCATAATAGGCCGCTATAGCAACAAATATTAAAACTTATAGGGTGTTCCGATAGAGAGATGTTATTTACGAATATGTGTTTCTTGACGTGTAGGAGGCATACACTAAAAATTTACAAACAATAATTAAAACTTAGTTCGCTTTATAAACAAGTCTAAAAAAACCTAAAAATTATAGGGTGTTCCGATAGTGGTGTGCTTTGTATGTTTGGAAGTTTTGAACCATAATAGGTAGACTCTTGAAGATTTTACCAAAAGTGTATAACTGCGGCCACTATAGCAAAAAATACTAAAATGTAGGGTGTTACAAAAGTGACGTGTTATTTACGTTTATGTCTTTTTTTTTGAGCTGTAAGAGGCAACCACTTACAATTTGCATTAAAACTATGTTTGTTTTATAAACAAGTATACAAAATTGAACTTAAATATTAAAGGGTGTTCCAATAGTGACGTGATTTGCATGTATATAGCCTAAGTTTTGAATGAATAGGTGGAATCATGAAATTTTTACAGGGGGTGTATAACTATGGCCACTATAATAAATAGTAAAAATTAAAGGGTTTTCCGCCAGTGACGTGATTTGCATGACAAAGCCTTATTTCTTGAACCGTAACAGGTAACAGGTAGACTCTTGAAATCTTGTACAGAAGATGCCACGGCCGATATGACAATTACTAAAAATTAAAGGGTGTTCCGACAATGACATGTTTTTCACTTATAGTGACTTATTTTTTAATCGTAATAAGTAGACTCTTAATATATTTATAGAAAGGAAGTTGCCATGGCCACTATAATGAATAATAAAATTAAAGGGTGTTCCGACAGTGACATGATTTTATAAACCGTAATAGATACCCTCTTGAAATGTTTACAGTAGATGTGTTACTTCGGCCGCTATAACAAATACTTAAAATTGAAGTGTGTCCATTAGTAACGTGTTTTTCACAAATATTACCTTATTTTTTTAACCACAATAGGTAGGCTCCTGATATTTTAATAGAAAGTGTATTACCATGGCCGCTATAAAATCAATTACATACTAAAAATTAAAGGGTGTTCCAATTATGATGCAATTTTCGCAAATATTACTTTAATTTTAAAATTTAAGGGTGTCCAATAAGACATAAAGAAATAAACAACTGGAATTTTTAAATTATATTGAACATAGTACGGAACCCTACGTGTGTGAGTCTAACTTGACTAATTTATTTAAGAAATAAAATAAACAAAAATAATTTTAATTAGGAACAAACCAAACAATAGCTTTTATATTTATGGAAAAACGATACGCAACAAAAAATTAGTTTTTATAATTTACTAACATTCTTTTATTTATGTTGACTTTACACACGAACTATAAGGTTTACTACTGAAATTTGAAAGAAATAAATCAGCCAAGTGCAAGTCACACTCACACTCGTAGGGTTCCGTACTATGTTCAGTACATCTTAAAAAATACATAGAGCATAGTACTCCGAGTAAATACCCTGTGTAAATAACAAGTGTCTGCCTATAACGCTTAGAAGAGAAAGTCAAATTCTAGACATCCAGAGACCACCGATTTATTAAAATTATTTACGTTACTTGTTGTTTCAATAAATATTGTAAAATATAATCAGCGGAATTAACATTAGAATAAAATTAAATTTTGAATTTTTTTATTAATTATAGTAATTGTGAATTTGATTTTTATTTGTATACTTAGGTACTTTTTAATAATAAGTAATATTTAAGTATGGCCTAGAGGCTTGTATTACTTCAATGAATAAATAAATAAAATAAAATTTAAGTTTAAGTAATTAGTAATTACTAAAACTAATAAAAAAATGGAAGAATAATGTTTCGGAATATTTGAAATTTAAAGACGCTTTTTAAGGAAGATGTTAGTATAAAAAGCTGGACTTATGGTGGCGAGGATTTTAACTTTTCTTTTCATATTATATTTTTGTGGTAGTTTTAATTGTGGTTTGTATCACAATTACTAGTTTTGTATCACAATTCCTAGTTTTGTTCCTCAATTATTTATTGTATCTTCATTGCCTATAATTGAACTTACAATAAGCATTTATATCTTAAGGCTACAGAATTATGCTTAAAAAAGTAATTAAGCCAGTACTAACTAGACAACAAATTTAATTGTCATTATTGCTGTTATCATTTGCGCTTTTGGATGCGCTTAAAGCTTTCTTTAAAATTGTTTTAAGTTTCACGATTTCCTGTGAATTTCGTATTCCTCTTTTCCAATTGGATCCAACGCTCCTCATTATAACAAATTGTTTAAATTGTTTTCCTTTCTATTGTGTTGTAATCGACGAATTTACGCAAACAATTATTGTCGACGATTTCGACGTGCTGTGTAAAATTCGTCGTTCGTCTGAAATGTGTTCATACCATTAAACGTATGCAAAGGTTCTTGTTAAAATAAATAATTTCAATAAAAACAATTAAGAGCTAATTAAATGTCCAGACCAAGGCGAATTCATACCAGGTGGAGTTGAGAGCCCAGCAGATTGTTTTTTGCTTTCGTTTTTTTGCTAATGTCTTGTCAAAAATACATTGTTTCATATCTGCTAATCTAATGCCAAAGTTTTTGTTTTGTTGTAGTTGTTGCTCTACTGCTCACACCTGGTATGAATTCGCCTTGGTCCAGACTTACCGTAACGCCATCAAGATAATTATTCAGCAGCACTACTCAGAAAAAAATATTGTACCCCAATTAAAGGTTTTAATTGTTTTCAGATACAATTTTAATTAAATTTTTAATTGCTACAATCATATACTTAATTATAAAAGATAACGATAATATTGTAAATATATAAACATAATAATTTAAAATGTAATTAAAGTTGTATTTAAAACTAATTTAAAGCTTTAATTGTGCAAAAATGATTTTGCTATGCGTTATTTCGAACATTGCGACATATAATTTCGAACTGATTTTTTAGCGATAACGGAGTGTTACTGCTGAGAGTACCGCCAAAGTTATCATACTTTGACATTTCGCAATATTGAAAAATCTTAACTTTTTTATAATTTGCATTTAATTAAACAGGTACAGATTAAAAACTTTCAAGTATCTATTGGTTTGTGTGTTTATAAAATAAACATTTATAAATCTTGCTTTTGAAATTAAACTATTTTTAATTACTTTTAATAATCCTCATCTCATGTTTTAAACAATTCATAGATGACGGTAAGAATAATAATTACGAGCTTAATAATATTTGACTTGTGAAATACCGGTCTCATACACCCTACATTTGTTTGCAACAAAAAAAATTAAGTCATGTAGATAGTTTAAGGAAATCATTATTTTCTGTTACTAACTACTTATCAAGCTATTCAAATACTAAGCAATATTTAAAAAAAAAGTTTAGTTAAACAAATTTATTTTAGTTAAAAAATATATTGTTTTCGAAATTTATTTGCTTGAAGTTGTTTTGCCCGGTAGCTCATCACAAATTCTAATTGCCTCACAGGTTTTATAATTAATATTTTTCCAGACAGATAGATGTTCAAAGGTCAGTCAACGTTATTACCGGCATTTTAAATTATTTTCGTCTACATAATAAGAGAAAAAGTTATTGTTGTTGCACATTCATTCTACTTGATAATAAAACAATATCAAGGGGTATTTATTTAACGAAATAAAAATCCCCTACGCCTACTTAAGATATGCACACACAAAAATACAATGTCGTGCAAAACCTACGTATTGTTTTTCTTGAAAATGACGAAGAAACCCTTATATATATATATATATAGTTATTGCTACTTCTGTCAACAACATTGCTGTCATTATATCTATAGTGAAGATTATCCACCAACTCCATAAAATATATTCTTGTTCCAATTACCAGACTTATCAGGCCGAAATTAAATGGCGAGACTATTCAGTTCTCTAATGAGATCAAATCATACATGTTAAATTCCAATTAGAATTAGCAATTGATGCAATTGGTTTATATTCTCTAATTCATTAAATAATTCGAATTAATTCAACCAATTCCCATTAGATAATTGCAATTTTTATTCCAGTGGTAAAACTAATTGCAATTAGTTGCCGTTAGCAAAAAAAAATTGGTTTACCTTTACAATTAGAAATCTAATTGACTCCTGCTAATGCAATTAGATATTCAATTAGCTCGAATTAGAATCAATTATTTTGATAAAAATAAATTTTTTCTAAAGAATTATTGAAGTGAACGAATAATGATGTAAGTCACTGTATGTGCAAACATGTGGTAATTCAATTACCGTAATTGTTATCAACTGTAGTCCAAGGTGGGGTTTCTTGACGGACTTTTCTTTTGAAAAGGTGGTATTGCTGAAAGCGAATATACCCGGTCATTGTAGTTATTAAACAGTTAGTACGTACGTTAAATATGTGTGCATGTACAGTGTTGTGCAAAACAAAAGCAACAGCATAGACCTCATAATAAAAACACATATTTTATTATTTACATTTCATTTTACAGAAACATAATTCATTTATTTATTTCATGTTTTTTAGGTAAAATTAAAAATACAAAAAAACTTAACAAATTAAATTAACAAATTCTTAGAAATAAACAAAAACTAATTTTTCCTTCTTATTAAAGTGTGCAAAACAAAAGCAACAAATTCAATACTTCGTGTATGATCCTTTGTTTTTTATAATAGCCGCACATCTATGGGGCATTGATGAAATTATGTTTGCTATTGTACTATTCGGAATTTCTTCCCACTCAGATTTCAGTTCTTGGAACAGCTCGTTTTTATTTTTTAATCTTTTTCCGGCTACCTTTTTTTTTCAGTATCCCAAAAAGGTTTTCAATGGGATTCAAGTCAGGTGATTGGGCCGGCCAATCAAGGACTTGAATCCCATTGCTTTAATGAAATCTTTGACCAACCTCGATGTGTGTTTCGGATCGTTATCGTGTTGAAACACCCATCGAAGTGGCATATTCCACTCGGCATGTGGCAACATTTGGGTCTCAAGGATATCTCTGTACTTGAAGCGGTCCATTATTCCATCAATTTGATAGAAGGGACCCACCCCATCAGCCGAAAAACAAGTCCAGACCATTACACTGCCTCCTCCGTGCTTTACAGACACTTTGCAGTTGCGGGATTCAAGACGTTTACGCGGCAGTCTACGAACTGTGAACATGACATCGAAATTAATTAAATTAAACTTCGATTCATTGCTAAATAAAACTGCTTTCCACTTTTGAGGAGACTGCTTTAAATGAGTTTTTGCAAAATTTAATCTAAGTAGATAAATCAATGAAAATTTATTAAAAACTATCACGTAAAAAAATATTGTTTTGAATTATACCTTTGCTGTTTATGTTTTTTTTTTTTTGTTAGCAAAGGTTTCTTGCATGGTCGATAACTTTTCAAATTGTTTGAAATTGCCCGTCTTCTAATAGTGCTGGCCTCAACGTTGAAATTTAGGACTCGAACGACCTCTTTGGAGGTTGCAAATGGATTTTTTTTTTTTTTAAACTACAAATTTTTCTATCGTCTCGCTCGATGGTTTTTCGTGGGGCTCCTCCTAAATGTTTGGTTTCAACGCTTCTTTCTTTCTGCCTTTCACCTCTATTAAAATCATCAATTATTCGTAATTTAAATTCTTTCTTATATTTATCTCTAGCCATTATTTAGTAAGTGATTTGGTACACAGATTATGAATAACTGATCGAAAACTCCATTCATTACCTTCAAAATCTTCTCAAAATAATTTCATGATTGGAAAAAAACCTTTATTTTAAAAAAATCATAAAAAAATTTTAGTAACTATGATTTGTTGCTTTTGTTATGCACACTTTCTTTTGAAGGTCATCGAGTTTTATTAATGTTTTTAACATTAAATTCTTATAGATTTGAATAATATTTTTGCTAAAAATAATTAACCATAAGAGAGTGCAAAAAATAAAGAAAACTCTTAAAATAAGAAAACAAGAAGAATAGAAATTGCAAATTGTAGCTTCATATCCACTTTGTTGCTTTTGTTCTGCACAACACTGTATGTAATATATGTAATATATAAGTAATATATATATTACATATATTACATATATATATATATATATATATATATATATGTGTGTGAAATTCATATTATGAATATTTTAGTTTTTTTTTTGTTTTTGAAAATATCAAAATAATTGATTCTAATTCGAGCTCATTGAATATCTAATTGCATTAGCAGAAGTCAATTAGATTTCTAATTGTAAAGGTAAACCAATTTTTTTTTTGCTAACGGCAACCAATTGCAATTAGTTTTACCATTGGAATAAAAATTTCAATTATCTAATGGGAATTATTTGAACTAATTCTAATTGTTTAATGAATTAGAGAATTTCACAAAAGAAGGTTAATTAGCAATCATTAGCATTATCTAATCATTACTTAACATCTTTGGATCAAATACATATCTTGCAATCATTGAAGTTGGTATATTTCATATATGTATACCAATAAACACATAGAGACAATTTATGGCATCAAAAATGGTACACTGACTGTCTTATTTGTGGCTCTCATCCGTGAATACCGCTACCTATACCCGAGGTACATACATATACCGTCACTTTAAAAATGATAAATTAGATTTGGTTGCACGAAGTAACTAGTCAAATTTAATTTACTAATGGTTTCAAAAACGAATATGGCGATACGGGAGCTGGTATCTTTGGCCTAAACTTTTAAGAAATTTGTTCATGGGTTAATAACCAATCCATTTTTAGGTAGAAGTGTATGACATTCTTATCTATTCTAGAAAGAAAAGCTATCCGACAACATTATTTGATGTCGGATAGCCAAACTCAAGGTCTAGAGTAGTCATGAACTATGTTATATCTCTGAATTACCTTAGATCTGACAACAGGTTAACACTGCATTGAGCCGACTGACCATTTAGCTAATATATAGGCCCGGCGTAGATTTAAAGACGTTTTACTATATCTTATGGTTATGATAAGGAAAAGATTCGATTCTGGGTCGAATCGGGGTTTTATTTTCATTGGATAACTTTGGAAGGGCTCAGAGAGGCGAGATACGATCATGGTTCATTAGGAGCGATTTGTATACAGAGATGTTATTGAAAATGTTATGCTAAAAATAGAATATTTATATACATATGTACATACATATATGTATATGACTTTTTTATTAAAAAAAAATTTTAAATTTAAGTATTTTATGTTTATGTATTAATAAAACGAACTTCGGGAATTAGTTCTGTTCCAAACTGTATGAGTGTAATATTTTTCTTAAAATAAAGAAACTTATTTAAATAAACTGTGAGATGAATTTATATCTTTCGTATATTAATATTCAACGAGGTATAAATTGAACTGATGTACAATTTCTAAGAAAATTAACAATTGATCAGAATTTATAAATACTTTAAAAACCCCCACCCATAACAAGAACGTTGCAATGATATATTTCTGGTAAATAAATTTTTACTAAATAAAAAAAATTAGACATATTTCCATACTGACTTCACTGTCCACGTTAGTTGAGCAGGTAATAAAAAATGAATTTCACAACGGATTACGGCTGGGGTTTTCATGCAATAAAAACTTTGACGCCAATATATGTACATACATACATATATGTATGTACACTATTGGCAAAAATGATAGCAGCTGAGATAGTAATATGAATCTTTCTTAATAGTAATCAGAAATTTAGCAAAAGTTTAAAAAAATTTCACTTACACACACTTCTTTAATTATTTACTTGATCCCGTCTTATTTAATTTTTTTAAAACTTTTTGCTACATTTCTGATTATTATTAACAGACAAAATTTCCAAAAATTAGTGTTTGTTAAACCATAACGGAAATTTGAAAAAAATTTAAGTTAAGTGGTTGGGCCATAAACCAATCGATATGAGTTTTGTCAAATAAAAAGGAAGAAAACAGGACATTCGATTTTTATTTTAGAACATGTTTTTTTATTTGGTACCAAGGCTCTTTTAACAAGGTGATAGCGTAAGAGAGCATAAAATATGTACAAACAATTATTAAATTTTTATATGCGACAGTTTTCTCTTTGCTAGACTTTCATTAATTCTACTGTAATATGTGTTTATAAAGGACATTTCACACTATAACACAAGTATTAATACTTTTGAATAAAATAGAAATGTGATCTAATCGCTGTTTGAAATTTTTCCAAAAAAACAACAATCACAATAATCACCGCATTCGATATCGAGTAAACTATCGTATCGAATAATTTTTCCATACGAGTCGAGTAAGTAAATTATGCCATTCGACATGTATCGAATCGTAATTTATATCAAATTGTGATAGATTAATAATATACCAATAAGTATACAAGAAAACATGCCTTAAAAACATTTCCTTTCGAAAGAAATTACGATACTTTTTGTTCGATATCGTAAACCACGATACCAAAATGAAAAATTACGATCGATTTTACTCGTTATCGAATGCGATGATTCGACCCCAGGGTTTCATTTTCCTTAAAAGTATTAATACTTGTATTATAGTGTGAAAAGCCCTTAATGAGCGAATAAAAATTTACTCACGTATAGACTCTCTATTCGCATAAACAATCGAATCTTACCTCAACCTTCTAAAGTTAAATATCTTAATCGTCGTCTTACTTAGGAAAGCCATATATGTAGAATCATTCTTAACACAAATGAAACTAAACTGGCTTATTGGCAAAAACTCTGTTATGGGGAACTGCCTAAACTTCAAACTTAGAAAAAAATCGAAATAAGATTCCACGAATAATAACAATTCCTTCTTCGTATGTTTATCAAGAACTCGGACATTTACAAAGATCTGAACGTGCTTTTAGTCTACAAGTCAAAGAAAGTTCTAAGACTTACCATTCTCTACTGCCTTACTCTCCCACTTCTAGTTAGAATCCATTACTGATTTCTGATCACCGTTTTCCAGGTCTTTCGTTTTTAAGCTCACTTTGCTGCCTAATAATATTTTTAAATTAAAATTTTAAGTCCGATACCGATATTCATTACAAATATAAGGGAGGCATTACCCATCTTAAAGATAAAATAAATAAAACAAAAGTTGGGTTATTTTTTTTCTTATTGTAAACATTAAATTCTCATTAGTATTAAAAATCAATATTTATAATCTTTGTGGAAAAAATCAGTCATAACTAATTTAAAAAATAAATTACAGAAGTGCCATTCTTTTTAAGTCGGCACTGCTGGGAAACCTTAAATATATCTCGACGTCTGAATTAAGCGTTTTTGCTGCTGCTTTGCTTGGTGAATTTTTATGTGTAATATCGATTATTTCAAATTTGTTTGGTAAATTTGAACATAATGAAATATTATTTCTTGGGTTTTATGCCATAATCATATTTTTTTCCAAAGAATGGATATTTGTTTTTTTTTTTTGTAAATGTTTGCAAATTTCAGGTTTTTAAATTCGGTGATATTATGAAATAATTATTTATTAAATGTTCCTATACAATTACAAATTATATTCTATCTTAAATTATCGAGCAAAGTAACGAAGAATCGTTGTAGTGAAACTCCAAGGGTCTTTGTCGGGAATCGAACTCACAACCCCCAGACTGATAGACTAGCACACTACCCACTGGCCTACCGGGCACCCCATTTTGAAATAAGGACAAAAAATATTTTGTTTTTGTAATTTAAGGCCATTATAACGAATAATAATCCATTTAATGCTTTTCAGCATATCGAAGGAAAAAATTAATTTCTTTCTTAAAGGTAATAATAAAATATAATTTAAATTAATAAATTAATTATTTAGGCTTAAGTTCTTAATTGTAAAGAGATAAAGAAAAATTAGATACCAGCAAAGCAGAATGCATTTTCTAGACAGCTACGTCCGTCATCAGTACTCTTCGTATCGATCTACGCGGTAGTTTCAATTGTTATTAATTTTCTATTTAAACAAACTTATCAAAGAAATAGAATATGAAAAATTTTTATTTTACATTTATTTCATAGGAGATAGAGCTTTTTTGAAATTGTTTTACACTTGTAAACTCTATTTTCTTTTTATATTATACTACCAAGTAAAAACTTTTCTTTATTTTTTGTTCTCTTTATATATTTTCTTTATTTTTGAAAATTTATTTGAAAATGGTATATATCTGTCTTGCTATTAGCTAACCTTTGGTTACCAATTAACAACAATTAGATAATTTTTATTTTACAAATGTATATTTTTGATTATTAACACAATAGTGTTGAAGTTAACAATGTCAAAGCCGTGCCCGCTCTGTGAAATTATATGAATTTTATTTGAACTATTTTTGAATTAATAAATTAATTATTTAGGCTTAAGTTCTTAATTATAGAGAAGAGTACTGATGACGGATGTAGCTGTCTAGAAAATGCATTCTGCTTTGCTGGTATCTAATTTTTCTTTATCTCTTTATAATTAAGAACTTAAGCCTAAATAATTAATTTATTAATTCAAAAATAGTTCAAATAAAATTCATATAATATAATTTAAATTTTGTATTTTTTTTATATTAACTGTGTTACTTCCTTTGGAAAGGGATAGTAGTAGATAACACTGATAGTTAGTGTGATAATAAAGCTTCGCTTATAGCAACACTGCAATTGAATGTTGTGATTATTTTTAGAACAGTGTTGCAGGCTCATCTGGTGTTATTTAAGGCCTGGCTTCACCATCCTACACAATCGTACGATTTTATCAACCAAAATTCTGACAGAATTCTGTCCTACTTTAAAAATCGTTTAAAAATGACGTTGTAGATGCCACACTATCATACAAAACAAGTTTTTGCAACTCTGATCGCATGGAAAAACAATATTTTATGAATTTTTTTAAAAGATTATCAAATCGTACGACTTGTCAAAAAGTGTGTCACACACATACATCTCTAAGCCACACTATCATACTTTTTGAGCACACATGCATTTTTTGACAGATTGTATGACTGAGTATGATAGTGAATCATGGCCTTTAGGCGAATTAGTTTGAAGCTAGCATAGACAATTTATAATTATTCGCCGGCGATTTAGAGCTATGTGGTAATACCGGCAAAGGGGTGCGCTGTGATATGCATTATTATAAAGCGAAATTAATACATATCAGAAAAATTGATGTTGCCACGGCTGAGTATTTAATTCGTGACCATTGCTTAGTAGTCAACGTGCTTACCACACGAATTGCAACCTACGCCTTCAAAACTTCAAAAATCCTGAGTGATGGTAATTTAACTTACGTACTCACATGTTTACAGTCGCAATCGCATTGTAGGTTTTGGTTTAATTTAGTGACGAAATTTTATTAAGCAAAAAAATAAAATGCTGTATAATCGATTTTATATAAACATTGCTTTTTTTATTTTTAGCATTGGACTAGCAAATATAGTTCAATTTATTTATTTAATTTCTTTGCTTATTCATAAAATATAAATTTCATAATAAAATGCAATGTCTCACAGTTGATGAAGAACCAAATAAAAAAATGAAATTATGCGTGTAAATAAAAATAAGTTTGTTTAAGCTGGACTTTAAACTGTGTTCAAAATATACATTCTAATCATTTTAGATGTAGTACATACTTATATGTATATCGCACACTAAATCATAAACAGTCACAACTCAAAATTTATAAAAATCGTTTTTTCATACACCAGTTCACACATCACATCTCTAAAGACCACAAAAATTTCGTTTGTAAAATACCGTTATGTCTATTTTTATGTTACTTACCTAGACGAATTTAATTCCCCAGGTGAGATCACTAAGACAACAACTACAACAAACAATCTTTGATATTGTTCCAGCATATAGTATTATGAAATTCATTTTTGACAAGACATTAACGCAAAAAGGAGAGACAAAATATAAAATGAAAATATTCTGTGCTAATTACGTCACTAGAAATGTCTTTCTATTGGCTAATAATTTAAGATTTTAAATGCACGGTTACCAATTTTTGCATATTACATACATTTATTTACACTTAACCCTTACAATGGGCGAATTAAGTCATCTAAGAGGAAATCATTCGCATGGCGTAATCTTGTTTCTCTCATTCTTGCTTACAACCATTACACCCAAGTTTTTAAAAACAATTTTTTGCCTCTCCTAAACATTTATAAATTTTGAGTTGTGACTGTTTATGTTTTAGTATGCGATATGTATGAAATTTTTCGCTGAGTTATCAGTAAGAACTGAGAAAAAAACATTTGTAATTCTAATTAATAAAAGACGTCAATGAGTTTGTTTTCAAATTCTTTATTTCTTGTTTTAGTTTCAATTACTTAAAAGAAAAAACAAAATAAAACGCAAAAGAAATATATAAAACTAACAATAATATTTTGTAGATAATATCAAAAAATATAATAATTTTTAGAAATAATTATAAAAAAAACTTTATTCGATTTAATTCAAATTTAAAATTTGATAATTGTTTTATTTATATTAAAAAAAAAACTAAGAATTTATCAGTGATTTTAGTAAAAAAAAATTTAGAATTCAATTTCATCTCACTTATAAATTATGTATGTATATGACAATGTTTATTTTTCATTATTTAATTGTACGATTCCTCTACTAACAATGCAAAAAATTAAAGTAAATAGAAAATTAAATATTTTGATTATTGATTCTGTTTGAAACTTACACGCCCACATCATAAATAACATTTTGTATTAAAAAAAGTTTTATTAAACAGATTTGTTAATAAACCTTTTTTAAATAAAAAGGCTTTAATGAATACGCGCATTAATATTCAAAACAAATGATTTTAAATTTCTTCTTATTAAATTAAGTAAACTTTGATACTTAGTTACTACTACATATTATTTATACAATATTTAATTACATTTTATATTTCAACTTCTTTATAGATACTGCAATAATGAGTTAAGGTTCAAATAGTTTTGTTCGTTATTACTTCTATTAACTTGTTTATAATTAAATTTTAGACTTTAAACGTATATGGTTAAGATTGAGTAAATAAAAAATCCATGAGTAAACATTTTTTTGCATTTTCTGTGTTTAATTGAAGGTTGAAATATTACAAAATTATTTTGTTATAAGCCAAGCCTGAAACAAAAAAAAAAAAAAATAAAATTTATCAAAACAATTCAAAAATTTTTTATACAAAGACAAAGCCAAAGACAATGCATATTCGACAAAACTTTATAGGGTAATTACTACAATTCTATTTTTAATCAAGCACAAGGTCTTTTTTATATAAAAATCTTTAAACAATTTTTATTTACAATATTTCGCTACACCATTGGGTAGCATCTTCAGGAAATAAAAATAATAAAAGTTTTAAAAATTTAAATGATTGATAAAAATTCAAATGAATGAAAAAATTTGTTGTCAATCAATTTAAAAAATTCTAACATTTCAATACATTCAAGTAACAACATTTCAAAAACAAATAAAAATTAAAATAGAAAAAATTCTTACATATACATATACAGAAAATTTTTTATATTCAAAAACATACAAACATTTTAAGAGAAAACACAATAAATTTTTTAAATTCATATACATAAATTTAACCGGAAATGTTACAAAAAATTAATGTTTCTATTATAAACATTTGATTCAAATTCATGTTATTTTTTATGCACTAAATGCCTATAATTTTGTGCGACATTTTCTGTATCTGCTTTAAAATTTATTCTTTTTTCAATTGGAACTTTAATAATTTGTAGCATTTCTAACATATAACGACGTTTAAAATTATTTTCCAAATTTAAAATTGATACATTTTCAAAGTTAGGATAATGATTACTTTTCGAACAGTGTGAAGATAATTCTGTTTTTTGCAAACTGATATTGTCTCTGTATCTCTGATCTGATTTATGTCCAGCTATCCTGACTTTCAATTTATTCTTTGTAGTACCTACATAAACTTTATTACAATTCTCTTTGTCATTACCCTTACAAGGTATTTTGTAAACTAAATTAGACATATCTAACTTTTTAATTTTATCTTTAGGTTTGCTAAATAATATATTTAATGTATTATATGTTTTGTATGCCATCCTATATTTATCTGTATCAAATATTTTTGATTTTTCTAACCGTTCTGATAAATCTGGTACATAAGTAATTGATTTATAAATTTTTGGTTCCGTATCATTTTTTCTATTTGGTTTTCTATTATTTTTATGTTGATTTATTAATTTATTAATCAGTTGAATTGGAAAATTATTTTCTCTTAATATATTTTTTATCTTATCTATATTCTTTTTGTGAAACTCCTTGTCACTAATGGTTAGTACTTTTTCTATTAAATTTCTGGCTGTATTTATAATTATATGTTTATTTTGTTTAGAAAAATAATTAATAATTCTACCCGAAGCTGTGGGTTTTTGGTACCAATCCATTAACAATTTGTTACCTTTTCTAATTACTAAAGTATCTAAATAAGGAAGTTTTGAATCGTATTCTTTCTCTATTGTAAATTTGATGGAATTATCAAATTCATTTAATGTTTTTAACATATCGTCAACTGCTGAATCGGAAATAACACAGAACAAATCATCTACATATTTGGTTATTATACTTGGTTTTATATTTAATTTTTCAAATATGTAGATGATTTGTTCTGTGTTATTTCCTTGTGCTTGATTAAAAATAGAATTGAAATATAAAAAAAGGTCAAAAACTACAATAACTATTTGGTAATTACTACATTTATTACGGAGGAAATTTTTTATGCAAACATAAAAAAATCATCATTGCGGAGTTAAATAGCAACTTAATTTTAAATCATCGTCTAAAGCCCATCTTAGTTATCGTCGGCCAAAAATAGAAACTAAAATTTTAAATTTCAAAGTCAATTTTTAGTAAAGATAACCTAAAGATAACTTGTAGGTACATTTTTTGTAGACATTTTCATTTAAAATATCTTAACATTCGAATTATAATAACGTTTTGATGCCTGAGGTAAACAACTTTATGGTCCGACCGTCGGAAGCTTTACTTAAAAACATGAGCTAACGAATTATTTCCAAAGTAAAACGTTTTTAAACCACTGTGCGGCGTACCAAAGTGTTTTTCACGTATCACGCCACTTAAAAATAGACATTACGCGGTAACAACGGGAACATTGTATGCAGCAACCTTCTTCAATGAATTCTTAAATTTTGTGTCGAGACAGAAAGAAGTATGTCTTCGCCACCTCATTAAAAAAGATTGAAGTCAAAATTGTTTGTGACATCATTCTGCCGACGTTATTTCTTGTGTCGTGAAATAATAATTACTAGTCTGGACGGAGTGTAATGAATTTTTTTCTATTGAAAAAAAAAAAATATACAAAATTGTTAAATTTGGGAACAACCGGACTAGCCCTTTACAAATGGCTGAATTGTTTCCAAAATATTTTAATTCTGGCCCACTATGCGTTGTCGTATTTCCAGATATTTAACCTTTCTGTGACCGACTTCGGTAGAAAATTTGTGATATTCATTAGAATTAGCAGAACAATTAGAACCATGGCCAAACATCTCGTAGTGATTTTGTTTTCCTTACTTGTTTGAACTCTTATTTGATTTTGACATAATCTCGTACGGATTAGTTCTGTCGTTAATCTTTCATTACTACTGAGCATCGAGTAAATAAAATACACGTTATTCTTATTCTCTTTAACTACTAGCTTTACGTCATACTAATCGAGACCAAACAATAAAGCTTTATAGGGTTTTTTGCTGTTGGTTGCTTATGTGAAGAGCTCATATGAATCAGAAAGAGCAAAGTAATTACGGTTAACTTAGTCGTACCTCGACCATAATTACATACATACACTAGGCGTCAAAAGTCTACGCTCCACAAGATTTATTAAATTTAACTGTAAAAAAATGCATACTTCGTTTCAATGTCACATAATTTTTTATTGCCGACGTTTGTTTACTTTATAGTCAACGTCGACAATGCATTTCTTTTTTTCTATTTGTTTATTTCAGAAAATGTAACGGGACTTTTCTTAAAAAAGGTTTTATTAGCAGCGTCAAAAGTCTACGCTCTTAGTACTTAATCATTTAATATGTAACAAGTGCGTGATCAGTGAACATCGTTTTGCATAAACTTGGAAAAAAAATATTTTTACAAATAATAAAAAATTAAAAAAAGTGAATTTTGTCGATTTTTTACGCATTTTTCATAATGAATAGAAAAGGGAAGGAAATAGACCTAAGTGAAAGAAAAATAATAATTAAACTTTGGAAAGATGGTCAAAATTATCGTCAAATATGAAGAACTGTAGGCAGACTATGGACATCCGTAAGAACTGTAATTCAGAACTTCCAAAAAACAGGAATTATTACATCTAAGCCAAGATCAGGACGTCCGAGAAAGCTGTCAGATAGAGAATCTCGAAGCGTTGTGTCTCTTATAAAAAAAAAACCCAAAACAACGGCACTCCAGATAACGGTATATGTGAAAGAAAAATTTAAAAAGACCATTACTGCGTCTACAGCAAGAAGAGTGCTGAAAAAAGCTGGATTCCATGGGCGTGTAGCTCGTAAAAAGCCGTATATCTCACTGGTAAATCGGCAAAAGCGAATTGCATTTGCAAATAAATATGTAAATATGCCACCAGAGTTTTGGAAAAAAGTAATTTTTTCTGACGAAAGCATATTTTGTATTTTTGGGATTAAGGGACGATAAATTATATGGAGGAAATCGGGTACAGCACTTAATAAAGAAAACCTATTGCCGACTGTCAAGCATGGTGGCGGAGGAGTGATGATGTGGGGATGTATGCCAGCTGGAGGAGTAGGTAATTTTGAATTTATTGAGTCAACAATGGACAGATTCGGTTACCTAGACATCCTGAAAAGGAATGTAAAGCAAAGTGCGGAGAAATTGGGGTTGTCTAATGAATACTACTTTCAGCAAGACAACGACCCAAAGCACACTGCACAAGTTGTGAAGCTCTGGCTTCTATATAACGTTCCAAAAATGCTGCCAACACCCCCACAATCACCCGATATTAACCCTATAGAACATTTATGGGCATTATTAGAAAGAAAAATCCGCCAACACAATATAACCAGTAAGGCAATGCTTAAAGAGGTAATCAAGAGCGAGTGGGAGAATATTTCACCTGAGGAGACCACACACCTTGTTAATTCGATGCAAAACAGGCTAAGAGAGGTTCTTAAATGCCGTGGATATCCGACGCGATATTAAGTTTAAGTTATTTTTTGTTTATAATATTTTTTTTATAACCTTCTTGTTATGAGCGTAGACTTTTGACGCAATATTTTTTTACTTGAAAAATTCATCTTTTGTTTTTATAATATACCCATTATCAATTTGCAAAAAATGTTCCTTATAATGTAAGCCTGAAGTACAATATTTAATTTAATAAAAAACTTTGACCAAAATTCTATTTAATTTTTAAAATTTTTAAACATAAGTAAAAAATCCGCTGTAGGAGCGTAGACTTTTGACACCTAGTGTATATTCTACTAGACTAAAGAAAACGCGCAACATTTTTCTTTTAAATAATACGAATGTGTCGAAATCTTTAAACGACTACGCCAACCGTAATAATCATAAATTTTATTTACAGATTTCATGAAGTTTTTCTACTGTACATACATATGTACATATGTATATTTTAAAACAGTAACTGATGATATCAAAACATTTGTTGTTTTTTCGTAAACAAATTTCAACTTCATTATTATTATCAACAGCTTGTAACGGATAGAAATAATTTGTTTTTGTTTATTGTGTTAATGCATAATACGTAAACATTATGTTTTGGTAATGTGCGCTTTATATTTTTCTACTAGCAGTGCCCGCCACGTTGTCAGCGTCCTGATATTTTGTTCAATTTTTTTTTTTTTTTTTTTTAAAGTCCACACCAAGTTTTAAGACTCTTACTTTTATAATGCTGGAGATTTGGTTAAAGTATTTATCCCTTAGTAATTACTCAAGACGTTGCAACATAGGACTTACTATATAAAATTCTAAAATTATTGTAGAGTTCTGTAAATAGTGTCTAATATTACTTACAAGAACAGAAGGTGCTGTCAAGTTTTCAGTACCATTAAGTTGGTAAAATTGCGTACTTTCACTATTTTATCGCTAGATCCCCTTGGAAGTCAGATATTTTTACCGAGGCACACAAAATTTTATTAAAATTCATCCAGTAGTTTTTTAGTGATGCGAACACAGACAGACAGACAAAAATTCTAAAAGCTGGTGATTAGTATTCCCTATTGATTAATATCTGCACCAGAAAACAAAATTTTCAAAATAT
This sequence comes from Phasia obesa, assembly GCA_949628195.1. Classification (NCBI taxonomy): domain Eukaryota; kingdom Metazoa; phylum Arthropoda; class Insecta; order Diptera; family Tachinidae; genus Phasia; species Phasia obesa. The sequence goes on along the minus strand of OX451218.1, from coordinate 62,129,027 downwards.
ATGTATTTCATGTACAGAAGTGGTGTTGTTACAGTGCTTTTTATATGTATAAATTAAGTGCTTATTGACGAACTGTTATTGATCTGAGGAATGCAAAAACTTTGTTTTGTTGTAAAATTATTTTCATTTGTTTTCGTAACGAGATTGCACACTTTTTTAGACTTTTTTTCGAAAGAATTAGAGGAATTTGCTTCCTATTTTTTTATTTTAATTTCTTTAGGCCCATTATTATAACTTCCTAATAACTAAGTTAGCATTTTATTGAAGAGATAAGTAGTTTTTCGCTATAATAACGAAGGCAAGGCTCATTACTATAATTTGCCTTTAAAGCACATATCAGTTAAAGGTTATTTTTCGGTTTTATAATAACGAAAAACTACATATCTCTCCCCTATTGGCAAGTTGTGATAATTGGCCTTATAGTATTTTTTATCATAACAGAATTTTATCAGAATATATCGCCTGATATAGTTGGGTTACCATCTGCCGCTGTAGGTGCAAAAGTAACGCTAAGATTTTTAAATTTTGTGATATTGAAAACGGAAAAACTCTTTTAAACTCCAAGAAAGCCTCTGCTTTTCGTAAAACTTTGTTACAAGATGCTATTTGTTTGATAACTGTGATTCATATGCCTTTTATTAAACATTCCAAGTTGCCTGAAAAAATATTTATAACTAAGCTGAACCCAACTCTACGCGGAAAATATATTCCGAACTATTTATGCGGCCTTAAAAAACAGTACAATCAAACACACACACAGAAGATTAGTAAATGGAATTTAAAAATTTAAAAAACTTTCAAACAGAGTTTTTTTATAAAATCGGACAATTTTAAATTAAAATAAAAAAGTGAAATGCGTTTTTAAAATGCATCCAATTGGCTTGATTAATTAGATAATTTTATTACATTAATGTTTGAATATGATTTCGGGCAAGCGCTTCATGACGTAACCTGTGGGTCCAATTTCCACACACCATTCGCAGTAAATCTGGCTATAGAAATTTTCCTTCCAAGTGTTAAACTTTACTTTATCCCCAACAAAATAATCTGATGGCGTCAGACTGCCTCGATAGAGGTGAAGGTTGGGTTCGATTCCCGCCAAAGACATTGGGTGTTTTCTGCAGTCAAGCAAAAAGCTTCGCAAAGGTAATGTTGTCTAAAAAGAAATCACGAACGAAATGGCAGGTTAGCATGTCCATTTTTTTAAATTATTCGTTCACTAAATGTTAAGAAAGTTTTAGATTCTGAAACAAATATAGGGTTATGGGATTTGATGCCTCAGCATCAAATTTGGGAAAAAGCGCTAAAACAAGATTCAGAGAATGATTAGAGCAGCTCTGTTAAATACTCGAGCATTCAGAAAAATCTGAACGTGCTGTTGGTTAAAACAGAAGTTGTTAAATGTAATTTTGTAGATTTAAGTTGTGAATACTTACTGTTGAGTTTTAAAACAACTAAAAATAAGAATTTTATGAAGAATACGTTCAATAGGACGAGGAGTATCAGAACTGATACAAAAAGTAAATCTCAAAAACAAAAGTTTTTTTTTAAATATTCTAAATATAAGTGTGTGCTCAAATGTGTTAGTTTGCATCTGACATTTATTTATTTAAAAACAAAAAGACATGTTTTACTTTGGCCGGAAACTACAATTGTGCACTCTTACGAATATTACACTGTTTGTTCAAATACTTTGTCTAGTAGTAATTCGTTTACTTCTTATTGTGTCTAATAACTTCTGGGACTAAAAATATGCCTTAGCCGAAAGCAAGACTTTTTCTAAAAATAATAAGACGATTGTAGGGAAGCTGTAAATTATTTTCAATCGTGATACTACATTAAGTGCATTTTGATTATTACAAATCTAGCAAAAAACCGACTTCAAAACAGAGAGACGAGCATCAAATCATTTTTATTAGGGTTCCGTACCCAAAGGGTAAAAACGAAACCCTATTGTTTTCGCTACAATATCTGTCCGTCTGGCTGTCTGTCCATCCGTCAGCGCCTTTTATCTCTGGAACCGTAATAGGTACACTCTTGATATTTTCACAGATGATGTATAGCTGTTGCCGCTATAGCAACAAACACTAACACTTATAGGGTGTTCCGATAAAGAGGTGTTATTCACGAATATGTGTTTATTTCTTGAACTGTAGGAGGCATAGACTAAAGATTTAAAAACAGTAATTAAAACTACTTAGTTCGCTATATAAACAAGTATAAAAAAATAAACCTAAAAATTAAAGGGTGTTCCGATAGTGGTGTGATTTGCATGTATAAGTCCTAAGTTTTGAACCATAATAGGTAGACGCTTGAAATTTTTACAGAAGGTGTATAACTGTGGCCGCTATAGAGGTAAATACTAAAACTTATAGGGTGTTCCAATAGAGAGGTGTTATTCACGAATATGTATTTATTTCTTGAACTATAGGAGGCATACAATAAAAATTTACAAACAGTAATTAAAACTTAGTTCGCTTTATAAACAAGTCTAAAAAATAAACCTAAAAATTAAAGAGTGTCCCGATAAAGGTGTGATTTGCATGTCTAAGGCCAAATTTTTTAGCCACAATAGCTCTTGAAATTTTCACAAATTGTGTATTACTATAGCTCCTATAAAAACAGTAAAAATTAAAGGGTTTGCCGACAGTGACGTGATTTGCATGTATAACGCCTTAGTTTTTGAACCGTAATAGGTAGACTCTTATAATTTGCACAGAAGATGCGATGTGTTGCCACCACCGCTATGACGATTACTAAAAATTAAAGGGTGTTCCGACAGTGACATATTTTTCACGTATAGTGACTTAATTTTTTTAATCGTAAAAGATAGACTCTTGATATATTCATAGAAAGAGAAATGAAATGGCAGCTATAAAAAATAACAAAATTAAAGGGTGTTCCGAAAGAGAGATGACTTTAAATGTTTACAGTAGATGTTGTTATCGGCCTCTTCAATATTTATTAATGACTAAAGGGTGGTCCATCAGTGGCTGATATTTTTATAGAAAGAGTATTACCATGGCCTCTATGACAATAATTACTAAAATTTAAAGGGTGTTCCAATAGTGATGCAATATTCGTGAATATGACTTTAATTTTAAAATTAAAGGTTGCCTCATAAGACATGAAAAAATTAACAACTTGAATTTTTAAATTGGTACTAAACATAGTGCGGAACCCTACATGTGTGAGCCTAACTCGCACTTGACTGATTTATTACTAAAACTAAATTTGTCTGTGTAAATTTATAGTTTCTTGCTATTACGGTTCATATACGGTCATATACGTAAATCCTCGTAGCTATTGAAACACCATCTCATTTTCATTTTTAGTTTTATTGCATTTATTATTGCGGACACAATTTCGTATGCTGTATAATTCTTTTTTACCCTTTAGGTGCGGGTCCTTAAAAAAGCTTATTAAAAAGAACATAGAAAACTTAAGATCAATAAGAAGGGTTCGCATTTTTTGATATATCTCCTCTATTTATGGGCTGATTTTGCTAATTTTCAATTGCAAATTATTCGAAAGATATTCTAAGAGAGATTGATATACTTAAAATTGTTAAAGCAAGAAAATCTTTTACCAAACTTATATGCACATCGTTAAATCAACTTCTCTACCTATAAGGATACAGAATTTACATAAATGTACATACCTATATACTTTAAATGAAATAAATATTGTAGAAACTGCAAATCTATGTATACATATAATAAAACTGTAACAAAACCATTTCTGTACATGAAATATTTTGGAAAATTTTGTTGCTGTTGCAGATAGTAATCGTAATGGAATACAAACCAGCAATTTTTAGAATTTTCTGTCTATCTGACTGTCCGTCTGTCTGTCTATGTTCGCATCATGTAAAAACTACTAGATGAATTTTAATAAAATTTTGAGAAGTATGTTAGTATCTTGGTTCAAATATATAATCTTTTTTTTGCGAAAATATCTCATTTCCAAGAGAAAATAGAGAAAAAGTAGTTAAAGTACGCAATTTCACAGATTAAAAAAACTGAAAACTATTTTGTCAGCGGGATATTTCAAACACTATTTACAGAGTTCTTCAACAAATTTAGAAGTTTATCCAGGCATGAGTACCTCTATATAAAGAAAATATGTATGTATGTACATAAACCATACTGAAGCACTATAAAAGTAAGATTCTAAATGTTTAGCGTGGATTACTTTCAGAACAAAAGCGAAGAAAATATATTTAGGACGCCTAAGACGTGGCGGACACAGCTAAAATAAACTTGTATATCCTCTTAATATGGGGTAAAGGGATATGTATTTTTAAATTAATTGTTTATATCGTTATATAAAACGTAAAACCATGTAAATACACTTTTGTCGATTTTATAGTAGAGGGAAGAAGCTTAATAAAATATTTAATTTAAAATTTCTTCAAAACTCTAATAAAATTAACATACTCATCTATATTTTTATACGACATATAAAGTATTTGCATTTGCAATAATACGGCTTATTACGTAGTCATACTTCGACAACAATAATATTTTACTATATAATACAAAACGAATGTCGTGGTCACATATCCACGAAGATAATATTGTCGAATTTTGTGATTGTTTTCTTTAATCTATTACAATATTATCGTAGTCAATGTGTGACAGCGACATCCGTAATAGGGCTGAATATGGATTTTTCTTTAATCTATTAAGAAAGTGTTGCAAGACGATGAACGATACGACAACCGTAATAAGGCTTATTTTATTCTAACAAGAGGTTCTAAGTTTTAAAACTTATTTGATCCTTTAAATATATAATTATAAATTTACCTATAGCAGTTTCCTTTTTGTTTTTTTAGCTGTTGATGCTGCTGCCATTAAAGATACATAGCACCAAATATGTTGGCCAAATTATAGTTGTGGTTACCTGACCGATGAGTAAATAATGAAATCCTTTGTATTTATTTTTTAATTGAATTAGGGTTAAAATATGTGAGCAATGCAATAAACAAGCTGAATAAGAGAGAATTAAAGCTGATCAAGGAATTGCCAGCATTACCAGCAACATGTTTATCGGTATTTGGTATCGATCGGCAAATTGTTTCATTTTTAATGAAACGGAACATTGACTCAACAATATTTGCAGGGGTAATTTCCTCACATGTCTCTAATTTTTTGACAATGCAGCTCTCCAAACGTTCCATTTCGTGGCACTGCTTGGGGCCCATAACAAATTTTGGGAGGCTTTTGATATTTTCAATCCCTCCGTCGGGCATATAACCGGAAAAGGTGCTGTTAATGCAGTTTTCTATACCTTCCTTATGGGATTCTAAACATTCAGGCCCTTTTTCAGCAATAAAGAGAGCAATCTGGTCACCGCCCTTGTAGCAAACAAAATTTAGGAGACTGTTTATAATACGCATGAAGACTTCTTGATTTTCACGTTCTTCCTTATCCAAACATGTTGTCAGTTTTGAATTGAAAGATTCAATGCATTTCAAGGCCTCTGGTTTTTTTAAACAATATTTGTTGAAAACCACATCCAATTCTCCTTTAGGGGAAGCTATATCTATTTCCTCTTGTATGGCAGTAAAGTTTACAATGCTGTTAACACATTCACCTAATTTCAAGGCAGAATTTTCTATTTCTGTAAAGGCTTTCTGTCCTTCTTCTTCGCCAGCAATTTTTAGGCATTTATCCCTAACCAATGTTCTGGCATCTTCTAGCGTGAGATTCGTTTTGGGAAATTCATCGGGTAGTTGATTTTTCAGGTCGTTAACATCAATGTTGCTAATGTCGAGGTCAACCATTTGGACCGCAAACAAAAGGCTTAATATCGTTCCTATTAAAAGTACATACTTCATATTTATTGTGTTGAAAGAATAAAAAAAAACTTGTTACGGTTTTCTTTGTTTTACACTTTTTAATTAATCGACCTTTTAATGTCTTTGCAAATATTTTTTTTAGTTCTTAATCTTATTTTTTCACTTTATTCTTTTCGATTTACCGTAGTATGACCGGATTTACTGCCTGTTCGATAATGTACTGCTTGTCGACAACTTTTCTACTGTTTTTGCTTTTTTTGTAGTTGTATTATATTTTGTGATTACACATTGCTTTTGAGTTCTGCTTTGTGTGCTATTATTTCTTTTGTTTTATGTTATATGCTTTTTTTCTCTTTAATTTAATTACTTTCGCTTGTTTAACAGTGTTTTAATTATTTTAAAATTTGTTTAGTATCTTCCTACTTCATTCGCAATATTCTGGAAAAGCTCACATATTTTTAATCTTTTCCTTTGTTGTGATTCCACACAAAGAGAATCAGAGGGCGAAGTCGTTCGGCTTTGTGCTGACGTCTACTCGCCGTCGAACATTATTTAGATGCTTAAGCCACCGACGAAACGAAAGCTTATGTAGGCTGTAGTAATAACATTTTTTAAAAGATCGCATGAAATATTTAAAAACACTGGAAGAGTTCTCCTCAATATTTACTGCAGAAGTAGCTGGTATTTTAAAAGCTATAACTATTGTATGTAAGTCCAAGAGAAAAACTGTTATCTTTTCAGACAGCTTGTCAGTTATAACTACGATAAATAATCTGAGCAATAACAACTGGCGTTCAGTAAACAAAATCCGTGACTTATTAATTCAATACAAAAATAAAATTATTTTGGATACCAGGGCATGGTATACAAGGAAACAACCTCGCAGACGCAGTTGCAAAGCATGCATGTTTATCTCCGATGATCAAGGACCCACTAACTGAAAGGCGCGATGTCCTTAATAACATCATCACCAACCTTAAATATCATAGAATCACCAGTATGAAAAGCTACTACCACCCTCACTACTCCCAAATCAACCCAAACATAAAAGCACCTACATACCCTAAAAATATCAACAAACACAAAATAAAAGTTTTTTCGCGTCTACGAATGGGGCATACTATCACCACCCATCAACATTTACTTAACAAAAATTTGAACAACAACTGCTCCTACTGTGGAGCTATAGTCTCAGTAAAACATATTCCCACAACTTGTCCCAGCTTAGCAGGACTGCAAACGAAATACCTCCTCAACAGTGGTCTTAATCTACTCAAGGAACCATCAATCGAAAATATCAACACAATTTTTAACTACATATCCCAATTAAAATTAAAAATATAAACTGAAATACCCCAAATAGCTGACAGCACTGGTAGGTAGTGCTGTTTTTTATATATTAGTCTTGTATTTATATAAGTTTAATATAATGTAATAATAATAATAATAATAATAATAATAATAATAATAATAATAATAATAATAATAATTTAAAAATAATTAGAAATCTTATGATGCAACTCCCTATAATATAAAACAAATCTACTTCTCTAATACTTCTATACTGTTTTATTCAGCAGAAGAAAGTAAAAACTATGTAATTTAATAGTGTAAAAAACTGTTTTGTATCGCGAACAACGAATAAATAAAAATAAAGTATAAAAAACTGTTTTGGATTGCGAACAACGAACAAATAATTAATCGTAAAATAAATTTAATCGTAAGACATAAAATGAAAATTATGTTACGTGTAGACCAAGGCGAATTAATATAAGATGACATCGCCGCGACAACAAATAGAAAAATTATTGTTGTCTCCTTTTGACCATATATTTGATTTTACATACATTGATGTGTGTATTCAAAGCATATCCAAAGTATATCTATATAAAGTACATGCAGTTCTACAACAAATACAATATTACAAAAACCACAGGAATTTTGTTTGTGTAAAATTCATTCTTAAAAGTCAAAAACAGCTGACTAAAACAAAAAAATGTGTATATTAAATGTATTGAAACTGGTATATAAATTGAAAACAAAACTAAAATTGTTATTTTGTGCGCATAAAAGCTTTGAATAATTTCTGCAAAAAAAGATACTAATAATAAAATGTTTTTAGTACCGTTGTTAAGTGAATTTGTGGCTTTTGATGATGTGATACTGTTACCACGATACGTTTTATCATAACTTTGGCTCCAGAAGAATTCGACCGTATAGCGCAAGAGGATGGTGGATTGATTTCATTGATTGATTGGTTGAATTAAACGCTTTAAAAGCCAAAACTGTTCAAATGTTGTGGTTGGATGATTTGGATGAATTAGAAAAGAAACTAAATGAGGTGGAAGAGATAGAACGCCTCGATGAATTGGGCATCAATAAGAAGCAAGCCAAAGCTATGGCCAAAAACAAAGCAACAGCTAATGTCGCCTTGAAAAAGCGTAGCAGCTACAATGACGGTAATGCTGACGTATTTCCTGATCACCAGGGCGTTAAGGTCGAATTCAAAGTTACAGAAGAAATTCTAAAAAATTTCTAATGAAGAATCAGATGATTGTCAAATGCAAGATGAAGTGGTGTAAGAGTCGCCACCACCCAAGAAAAAGCCTGTTACCAAAAGACCCCGCAAAAATAAATCCTCCAGTGATAGTGAAGAAGACAAAAAGGTATGTTTCCGCATAAGAAACTCATAAAAGTAAAATTCAATCATTTTCTTTTAATTTTTGCAGAAGAAGAAGAAAATTGTAATTGAAAGTGCAGAAATTAAAGTTGCTTCACCCGGTTTTCCTTTGCCGGTGCAACAGTTTATCTCAAAACCTAATGCTGACGAGGCCGTTAGAGAATATGCAAAACAGTTCAACTGTAGTGTTGTCTTATTACTTGGCATGTTTGTTATACCTGAAGACAATAGTGTTCATCGTGATTTAGGTATAATTAACATTAAGAACGCTTATTTATGTGAATCGATCCAAAAACACCTGTTATTACTTAATGAGCTTAAATTATCTATGGATTGTAATTTTATGGCTGGATCATTTTATAAACAATATAATGTTAAAGTTACAAGAACACATATACTTCCAATTGTTAAAAGTTTAATAGATAAATAAAGTCTGTATGAAAAATACTCAAAATATTATGTATCATGCACCTTATTTATCTTTGGAAAGAAAATCTGATACTAACATATTAAAATTTTGTATTCTTTTGCAAAAAATATACAAAGCATTTTTAACTTTTTAAAATTTTATTTTTTTAAAACATTAGATACAAATGTTAACACTTCAGTAGAAAAATATTTTCTCAGCATCCTCATCTTCATAGGCTTTTGAGAAGTGGACATCGGAGTTGACGTATAACTTCATTTTAACCCGCTCGAAGGTAACGTTGTTACCCAAGTTGTTAACTTTACCGTGAATTACCTGTTCACCAAATATTTTGTTTATTTTGTTCTTGAACTGAATATGTAAAAAAGAATAATTAAATAACTTAATACATATTTCTAAAACAGTTTAAAGTATTTACTTGTATAAAAGGAGTTTTCAAAGATTTATTTTTATCATTTTCTTATGCCCCATTATCTTTTGTTTTGCTTTTTGCTTTTTGAATTTTTAATCTTTTGTTTAAATGCCGCACTCTAAAATAAATACGACATTTATAAAACGTTTCTTTTACAGAGTCCAACAGATCGACAGATTTGCTCTCATTTAGGAGGACTTGTAGCAACTTCTGGCAGTGGGAAATTTCTTTCCCATTAACTTTATTAAAAATGGCTTCCAACTGTTTTAAGTTTATCCATAAAGATCTTAGTGGGCTTTTTCACAACAAACGGCTCAGCATTTGGCAAAAGATATGTTTTTGTTCCCGAGTGTATGACGCTTGACTTCAAGAAATGATCCTGACATATTAAACTCCTTTGTGCCAATCTTTTATCACAAATTTCTTCCCATGTTTGCTTCTTTAGAGGGTCTTTTGGCACACCAAACAAGCTGCCACTTCCACTTACATATTTTTTTTTGCACAAACAACAAACACGCATTTTCCTTTTTATATTTTTAAAAAAGTAATTTATTTATAGGGTTTTATATTTTTTGCTTTTTTTAAACACTTTTGTCCACTTTTTATTTCACTTTTTCACTTTTGAAAAATTCTTTGAATTTAATAAAAACAAACACAATGGCGCTTTAAAAATGAAAACAAATTTTGACATTTCAGAACAATAATAAATATTCACAGCTGTGGACTTGCATGTACTTTATATAGATATACTTTGTGTGTAGTTACCCCCCGTCTACATTAGACATTAACATGCGTTAACAAAAGTCAAACTTCATTTGAAAAAAAAAAACATTATTTTGAATACTGTTTTTTTTTTCATATGAAGTTAAAAAAAAAAACATTATTTCTAATACTGTTTTTATTTTATATGAAGTTTTTGTTAAGACATATTAGGTGAGATCCCGTACTCAACTTTGGGATCCCGCGGGATCTCAATTAAACTGAAATTGAAATTAAGATTGGGTAAAAGATAGTCATTTTGAGAGAAAGTGTTCTTCATCTTCTTGCACGAAACAGCCCAAACTTTTTCTTCGGGTTGATTGTGTAAATGAAAAACAATCAGCTGTTTGAAAGTAAACAATAGAAAATTATAAAATATATATGTTCCTATGCTCACAAAAGTGTATGAAAACTGTTATTTAAAAGTTTTATCATAAAAGATTAATAAATTAAAATTCTAAAATATGTTGGGAATTGCGAATACATTTCAAATATTTGTGCTTTTAAGTTTTACTATTTACGAAAGCATACAAAACACTTTGACCTAATGTTTTGGGATATAAAGTTGATTTTTTGTGTTCCCGTACTTTCGGGCATTTTTGTCTCTAAGAGAGTTTATTTTTGTTTTTTCTCATTTTACCGAACTTTTCCCAAAAAGTACAGGATCGCTCCTATTGATAGCAAATGAAGACGGGGGTTTATGTTCAAGGAGAATTTATATAAGGTGGCATCGCCGCGACAACAAATACAACACGTACATGCATTTGGTTGTTAGTTAAATGTACAACAGACCCCAAAAGCAATAATTCAAATATCACCACAAAGTTCCCTTTGATATCACCTCCAACAATTAAAAACACTTCTTCTTCCTTACCTTTTCTGGTAGAATTGTGTAATTTTTTATTAATCTCGTAATTTTTTTTAATAATTACAATTTTATTTCTTTTTTTTTCAAATTTAAAAAAATAAACGAACTTTTAACAGCTGCCATGCACAAAAAAGTAAAGACAAAAATAATTAACTTCTCCGTGCTGCCACCTAGTAAAATAGATTCACCATGGTTATGTTTCATTTTAATTTATATACCTATTTATATTTAATAAAAACCATATATTATATTTAATAAAAAACATTATTTTTAACCTAGTGTCTATACCTGATAAAAATTTGTCTTGATAAAAGGAAACTTTATATATTGAAAAAAAAATATTTTTAATACTGTGTTTTTTTTATATAAAGTTTGACTTTTATCAAGCAAATTTTTATTAGGTATAGCCGGTAGGTAATACTGTTTTTTAACATGCGTTAACAAAAGTCAAACTTCATGTAAAAAACATTAATAAAAATAATTATTAAAAATAAAAATTATTAAAAATGTTTTTTTAAATGTAGTTTTACTCTTGTTAACACATGTTAATGGAGTCGCGGGGTAAAGAGCTATATTAGCTCTTTATTTTGAAAAAGTGCTAAAGGAAAAAAATTTCGCGTCAGTGGTACTAAAAAAGAGCTAAAAATAGCGCATAAAGAGCTAAGTTGGCATCTCTGCTCATAATAATCCCAGCGGGAGAAGGCAATAAGAATGGAATAGGTAATACAAAGAATGTATAATATTCTGCTTCCAGTATCCATTGCTCTTAACACGGTACATGTCCTAGGAAAGTAATGCCTTATTTTAATGTATCCTGCGAACGAATTTTAGAATTCATTATTTCAAGCATAAAATAATATATACAATTATATTATTTATATACACATTTTTATCTATATTCTATATATCGTTACCTTAATATAGAAAGGCCCTAACTCGTTTTTTTAACGAGTTTGTTTGCATATTTGAATGGATGATCTTCTAATAAAAAATGTAAAATAAAAAAAAATTGTTACAGCATTAAAACGCTAGGAGAATTTAATAAAAAATTGCGTTAAAAAATAATTCGCGACTACAAAACTATAATTTTTATTAAGTTTTATCCTTCTTCTGTAAAGTAGGAAAAACGTTAGTTAGGGTCTTTCTATATTAAGGTATCGATATGAATATAGGGTAATTCCATTTCAAATCAAAAAAAAAAAAAAAAATTGTTTTCAAATTTACCACTTCCGATTTTTTGGAAACTTTTGTTATTTGTATTCTTTGACATTCTGAATCCAAATATTATTTAAAAAAAATCTATCTCTCACAGTTTTTTAGCTATTCAGTTATCAAAATAGGATAATATTGCTTTTTTGCATAAGCGCTCGAGTATTAAATATATTCTAATTCCAGTTCTAAAAGCCCTAGGAAATTGAGTAATAGCTCATTATCAATCATGAAAAAAACAAATTTAAAAAATTTTTTTGTCTTAAATTTAAAAAAAATTTTATAAAAATCTTGGAAATAGTGTCTTTTAATTTTTTTTTAAATTTATATATGTTTTTTAAAACTTTTTTTTAAATTTAAGAAAAAAAAATTGGTTTTTCATGATTAATATCAAATTAAAGCGTATGAAATCGCCTTTGAAATGATACTTTGTTTAGCAACTCCTCAAATGTAGAAAACGGCATTCTACAAAAATTTTTAAATGCGCAACGCGTCCATAACCATAGATGTAAACCCAAGTCCACTGTCTCTACGAAACAGCCACTTTTGGCTCCACAAAGACCGAATCCTTTGGCACCTCTTCCTTTCTTGACGTTTTTTTAATTGCAGTTGCTATTGCAATTACACTGCATAAAACAATTTTAACATTTTTCGAATCCATCACACTTTTTGCTTCCCTGAAAACAACACAATTTTTGTTTTCAATAATTGTAGGTAATGTCCTATGTACGTAACATGTGTACGTTTGAACACAAAAATTATAAACCAAATGTAATTCACTGATTTTGACATACAGGTGAAATTACATAAGGACATATGACTTGTGGACTCAATGTAAACACAATTTTATTTTGGCCTCTGGAACATGAGGGATTCCTGAGGGTGCCGAACTGAAGGCAACCGGACTGGTCACAGGTTGCGGATAGTGAACGGCCTACAGATATGTAGGTTAGCTGCGAATAAGTGGTCTACCATAAATAAGCAGTCCCGGACAATCAGCGGATGCTTGCACTGACAAGGTGAGCGGGCCCCCTTCAAAAATGGTCCCAAACTCCTCCCTCTAAAAACCTGGTGAGATGTTTAGACGAATAACCAATTAAACAACGTGGTTTGTTCGGAAGCCCCGGTGTAAACTAACAGTCTTTAAGGTGGCAGTTAACAGTCTTAAGACAACTGCTACTGATGAGTTGTAATTTGAAACAACTGATACTGATGAGTTGTAATTTTTTAAACTTGTTAACCGAACTAACACAGGGTTGTAAACGGTGAAACTACAACAGAGTTGTAACACAATTTAAATTCAACTTAAAAATTTTTGACAAGTTGAGTTGTAATTGATAATACCGAATTGTAAAATTTCAACTGAAGTAGAGTTGAGTTGTAAACCGTAATAGGGGCCTTAAATTATAATTCGAATCAGGAAGTCAAGGAATGTAAATAAAAAAATTTTCATTGAACACTGGAATGGTAAACATTAACGTTTTATTTTTCCCCATTTTCTGGACAACGAAGCTGATGTTGATTACAAAAATATATTTTTTGGATAATAGTTATCAGCCTTTAATGGCAAGGGCCCTTTAAAAATTAACTCATTCTTTCGGTTTTATTTTTGAATTCTGGCCAAGAGGATGGATCCGAATTTATCAAGCCAACAGTTTTAGGAAAAGAAATTAATATCGTTTTGTCAGCTTTATTCTCATTAGTATCTTCGTCATTAGAATCCGAATCTGGTATTACTAGTATTTCAACTTCATTAAGTGTACTCACGTTCACTGATGACAGCCGAAGAACTAGAAGGAGCAAAATAGGAAGTGAGCTTTAGGTCCTTCTTAAGAAGCACTTCAGTCGTTGCCTACTCTTCTGTTACTAATTGAATCTTTGTGCTCCAGACAGTTTTTTACACATGATGGTAAAAAATTATTCAGTTCGTAATAATACTGGGGGGTTACTGCGTAATTCGATTCGAAAGAAAAAATGTACGAGTTCGAACTATTCGTACTGTGTATTAAGATTTTCGTATAAATTATTACGAAAGTGCGGAAGATTTTTTGCTCTAACGAAAAATAAAAAGGCCCAACTATAATATGCATAAGCTAGGTTAAGGAATAATAATTCTTAAGAAAAGGTTTTAAATATTTAATAATCCGTACACAGAAGTATAAAAAGATTTTAAATATTTGATATGGCTACTTTCAGCAAGTTAGGATGTGAGAGGGCTGCACATGGCCCTAGCAGCAGCATCAAATCTAGCTGAGATATTATTTTATTGTCATCAGGTTATCTCGAATACCAAATTAGTTGAAAAGTTTACTTAAAAACATACCTACATATTTTTTCTTTTTCTTTAAGTAAAAATTGCAAGTTAAATAAAGAATTGAATAAAATACAGTAATTAGTTCTTAATGCATTGAGTAATATAAAAAATTGTTTTTTTTTTATTATTACATATTTTTAAGTGCGCGAACAGAGTTTTATATAAGGTTTGACATTTTCAGATAAGCAAATTTAAACAGCTGTTCTAACAGTTTTAAGGCCCAACTATAATATGCATAAGCTAGCTTAAGCCAACTTAAGCAACTGTGCAATTACATACATATAAATCATATGTGGCAAACTATAATGCACTTAACAACACTTTTCGTTAAGTTTCGTCAAATGTCATTTGCTTAAGCAAAGTCCGAAACCGATCGCACATTCCGTACGGAAACAGCTGTTTATGCTTTGTGTTTTACATATGAATGTACATTCGTAAAAAATTGCAATGGAGAACGAAAGTGAACAATTTGTATCTAAATTTAAATAAAATGTTTAAAAAAAGAAATTTCTATAAGAAAAAAGGGAGGCGTTGTATAATAATCGTAATTAAAAAGAAAGAGCATTTTATTGTTTATGAGTTGAGTGATGCACACCGCTGTATTTTTTAGTACTTTTGGCCAAAATTACACAAACAGCAAAAAATTTTAAATTTTTCATCGAAATTTTCTTAAAACTATTAAAAATAATTATTAATTTGTATATGAGACCTTTATTTCGAAAGTGTTATAAGTCAAAAATTGTTAAAATCTAGTTTATCATCTATTTCTAAAAAAAATCTCCATAGAAAATGTTTTATAAAACTTCTTTGGATGACAATTCCGAATTCAAAGTGTTAGACCTTTCAACCAAAAGAGGAAGGCCAAGAATATACGACAATATTGATTTGATTTCACTATATACAAGCATTACACCGATAACAGAAGAAAAAAGATATGATGGATTTACTACCCTATATCCCAAATGTAGGTGAATAGCAGCGGATCTTTGTGACCTTTTTAAGTCGCTTTCTATGCTATTAAGTATGTATATACATAATTGAATCCTTACTGAAAGAAGTTTTTTACAAAACTAAATGATACATTTTGTTAATATAATTTAGAAAATATTTATGGTGTCTTGCCTTTTATCATTAAGATTAATGATATTTGATGGGACCCTTTCTATTTTGCTTTGAACTCTTTCTGGATTTAAATTTAATTAATTAATGAATTTTAATCAACAACAAAACACAATCCACTATTACAATAAAAAATAATTAGAAAAGTATAATATTTAAACTTTCTTTTTTAACTGCTTTTTGTTTTGGGTTATTTTCATCAAGTTTGACAATTAAGTTGCAGTGCTACCAACTTTTCATCATAATTTCCCATTTGTTTAACAATACAACTCTGTCATCGTTTCGAACGAGTTACGAAGTACGATTAAGCTTTCGATGCGGAAATTGCTCTCGAAAAATTTTAGCTTTCGAATCGAATTACGCAGTAATCCCCTGAATGTTTATGGTATGGTAATTTCATATATAATAATATTGTTTTCGTATTTTACTTCTTTATTACTTTTTTGTGGGCAATGACAGAACCAATATTAACTTTTCAATAGCTAGCCGTTTTTAATTCGCACACTCGCCGACGTCATTGGACGGTTCATCGTACTTTTGAAAAACGGTCTTTACAGCTGGCAACCATTGAGCCACGAGTGGAGCATGCAAAGGTGCTCTTCTACAACTTATTGCTGTTTGTTTTAATAGTCATAAATTACATTCGAATTATTCGTCAAATATTCAATATTCGTGCTCCTATCCATTAAACCGACGGCGATATTTCTTTCGCCCTTAGACAAGTTTTCGCCCCCTTCACTGTGGCGCCCGGGGCGATCGCCCTTGGGGCGGCTCTGATGCGAGCTCAATCATTTTTCTTCAACCAAAACGAGCAGACCTATGTACAGAAACCAATGTATGGTGACGCGGTTACGGTTGTGATAATGGTGACGACGCACAGTGGCTGAAAATCGTTTTTCGTTGGCCAAAAGTGCATTTTTTTTTGTCACCGATTTTTAAAATTTTTACGTCATTTTGTAGTTAATATATCCAAATTAAGGTAGCCAAAAAATTATGTTACAATATTGATAATTGTGGGCGTGGCATGCTGTCAAACTCAACTTTTTTTTTAATTTCAGAAAAAGGTGTTTTTCTTTGGTTTTTTATCAAAATTAAATGGTTACTACTCGCAAGCTATCATCGATAATGGTCTGCGGTTTTTTTTTATAATGTTGGTAGGATTATTGTCTTTAGTTGTTGTAAGTAGACACAGCTCTAGCGTTTAATATTAGGGGCGTTATGAAATATTTATGAAACTACTATATTTTCCTCAAATTTAAACTTTAGTGGAATAGAACTTCTAGGGAACAAAAGGGAACAAGAAACGTATACAACCACGAGAAAGGTGAAAGTGTCCTCTTTAAGGCTATATATACTTTTGTACCCGCTACGAGCCGCCTGTAGAACACTTTTTTCATTTTAATGAAATTACTCGAAAAAAATTCATATACAATGGTGTATTAAATTTTCACTTTTTTGCCTAAAAGTTTATTTTTTTTAGTTTAGGCTACGTATAACTAAAAAAAATAAATATAATACCTTCGAAAGGGTTTAATGTCTTTTTTTTGATCAGCAAAAAATAAGTAATAAAATTATCACAATGGGCTCTACAGGAAGCATATGATCTCTTTCTAAATTTACCTGTTATCAAATGTTAGGGTCAACCAAAGTCATAAACAATTTTATAACAATAATTGCGACATTAAACCACTAAAGTTAAAAAACAACCCCATATTGACGCCTGAGTGCAGTTTTGTTCAATTTAAGCGCTACCTGCTATGAAATTAAAGATCAGTGTGTGAAGAACATGTATCTAAAAATTTATAAAAGTACGGATTCGTTAAGGGATTACTCAGTAATAACTTAATCCTTTAGGTGTACGGATAAAACATAACAAACGCAAATAAAAATATTCAAAAGCAAATGGAGAGCTTCAGTTATAAAGAACTGGCCGAAGTGTATTTTAGAAACAAAAATCAGGAAGATGTTCTTAGTTACGTTAAAATATAATTAAACTTAAATTCATGTAGCACCGAAATGCAAGAGCAATAATATAATTTCGTCAAAGCACTAAAAAAAACGCTACAAAGAAGTTATGTACAGTAAACAAAAATTTTATATAAAAAGTGCAAAGTGGTTAGAAGGTCAACTTACTGTCGCTGCAGAAACAGCAAAGCAAGATAAGGCTGGAAGACCACGCAAATCATTAGTGGACAATTGCAGCGATAGATCTAAGAGGCGGAAGCTTAAAGATATTAACGATGCCTTTGGTTCTACAAATATAAAAGAATCTTTCCTACATCAATTACGATCACAGAACCAATTTACAAAAGTGGATATCATTGAAAAAGTTGTTAAAGCTAGTCCACCGAGAACAAAACGGATTCTTAAAAGTATACCAACTCCGAATGATGCAATACAGTACACAAATGAGGAGGCATTAGCATTATTTCTGGATTTGAAATTAACAAAACAGCAATATATTAAACTCAGACAGCTTGCGATTGAAAAAGGCTCAAATATATATCCAGCATATCATCACATAACCGCTGCTAAAATAGACTATTTGCCATCAAAGGACACTATTACAATCACACCAATTTCGGCAGAGGTACAACTACAATCTCTACTTGATCACACAGCCGCACGCTTGCTGCAATCAATAACAGGAAATGAGTTGAAGAAATACGGAAACACAAAGTTAATTCTTTTTTGTAAATGGGGATGTGATGGTTCTTCGGGACAAAAACAATATAAACAATCTGTATGTGAAAATATTTCTGACTCAGATTGTCGTGTGCACCCTGTGCATTATTTAATTGTATATGGGTAATGCAGTGCAATCAGCTGAAAAAAGAGGATGGCTATAATAGTCAACACAAAAAAAAAAAAAAACGTAAACAAAAACAAAAAGACTTTAGATATAAATTAGAATTGCTGAAAAGCAAAATAGCGGCAGGTTTTTTTTGTGGATAGAGAAAAAAGTGGCGTGACCGAGGCTTCTTGGAAGAAATTGGAGAAAATGTTGGTCTCTTTTTCCTGGGGACAATAACGAGGTAAGGTGTGACATGTGGCTGCCGGAAAATTAATGGTGAAAAGTGAAAAGTGAGAAAACTTACCTTTTTTGGTGCAGACAAAGATGCCCAAATAATACAAAATTAAGAAAATTGAATTTAAAAGTTTTAATAAACATAAAGTTATTTAATGTATACAATCTAAAACTTAAAATCGAAAAAGTTAAAGCTTAAGAACTAAAAATTGAAAGTTAAAACTTAAGAACTAAAAATTGAAAGTTAAAACTTAAGAACTAAAAATTGAAAGTTAAAACTTAAGAACTAAAAAGTTTAAATTTAAAACCTTAAAACTAAAAAGTTAAAACTTACAAACTAGAAAGTGAAATAAAAAAAAAAAGGTTAAAAAAAACATAAAAAGTAAAAATCTTAAAACTAAAAGATTAAAACTTAAAACAAAAAAAAAAGGTAAAACCTTAAACTAAAAAGTTAAAACTTACAAACTAAAAAGGTAAAACTAAAAATCAAAAAGTTAAGAACTTAAAAAGTAACAAAAATTTACAAAAATGAACAAATAAAATCTAAAAAAAAAAATATCAAAACACAAACTACACTAAAATAAAATTTAAACGATAAAAGTAAAAAGTCACCAAGCCACCACTGTCACATCCAGCGAGGGAAGAAGCCGGAAGCAGTTAGCATCGTCACCCACGGCGGTGCCAGGTACCCCTGCCATTAAGACCCGAACAGAACTTTACAGACGACAAACGGACCTGCAAATGAAATAAAATTATATATATATATATTTTTCTAATTTAAATTTTTATAATTAGGGAAAACACTATTACCTTGTTTATGTCCAGTCCCTTTTGTTTTTCTTTTCTGCAAAAGGTGCGCGTAATTTTAGGGTTGAGCTCAATTCTAGGTTTCGTCCAAATTTTAAGGGTAGTTGCCCGCATTCAAGTGTAGGTGTTTACCTTAAAACAAAAATTAAGAGAGATTTATATATATTTGAAAATTAAGTAATAAAACATAAAAGCACGCGTACGTCGGACACGTCTACGGACTGACGGCAGTTCCGGAAACCCGATCTTGAGAAAATTTGTCAGGTGTCGCTGAAAGGAAAAATACATTTTTTTTATTAAATTTATATATAATAATTTTTTTTAGTATTTTTATTGTTAATTAAAAGAAAATTTTGTTTATTTTTTTTTAATTCTATAAAATTTTTATTTTTTTCTAATGCTTAAATCTAATAACATGTTAGTGTAAATGCAAAATAATGAATGTTGGTTTTTAAATTCAATAAAATTAAAAATTTTTTGTAATGTTTTATTGAAAAATCTGATTTTTTTTAATTAATATGGAATAATAAGTTAATCAAAATTCAATAGGAAGGTGATGTGAAAGGGTAAGTATTGTGTTAGGGATAATTTAAAAAATATTGGCAAAAAAAAATTATCACGGTGACATCCACCAGGATGTCAAGAGGGAGGGCCGCCAAAGCTAGCACAACAGCAGCTAGCCATGATTTGTGCTAAGGAACAAAATGAAGTGCAGAAAATACGGGGTTGAAGTAGTTTTTTTTTATTTCCTTTTTTTTGATGTTAGTTCACTTTCGGGCTCCAGATTTTTTTTTATATTTTAGTACGTTTTAAGCCTGGCATGATTTTTTTTTTGTAGCTCGAACAGGTTGGCCAATGGGTTGGCAAGATCCCCCCCCAAGACGGCGAGCTTCAGCCGGAGCGATACGCCAGCATGCCAGCACCGCCAACAATCTGGCCACACAAATGTCTTTTGTTTTAATAACAAATTTTTAACACTGCTGCCCGCTACAAAAATGGCGCCCAACGTGGGGCCCGAAAGTGAACAAGTTAGTTTCTTTTTCTTTAGGTTTGATGTTTCCCTTGCAAACTGCTGGTGTAAGTCCCGTTGGGTCATACAAGAGTCCTCAACGCGTTGCGACATCAGTTAGTCTGTAAATAGGACCCATTACTACCTGTTAGTTTAAATAGCTTAATTTTACATAATTTCTAAATAGTTTTTTTTTGGCACCAGCTTTTCAACCAATTTTCCCAATCTGTAAGTCCCGGAAGTTTTTCAATTAGGAAATTGTTTTCGCGTTGCGACAGTTGGAGAAATTTGGATGAAAAGTGTTTGGTGCAGAAAATAATAAAGTTTGAATTTTCTAATCACAAGTCGAGCCTGACTATTAGGTCATCTGAGCCTATAGGCAATGCTACGGTTTGTGCAGAATTTTCAAACTCCATCTAGTTTTTTTTAAAATACAATAGCCTAGCCCAGCTTTTTACTAAATAAACAAAAATCAAACTTACCAATATTAAATTTTTAAATTGATGACTAGAATTTTGTGCTGGTTTGTCCTGACATCATAGGGGCCAGAACCCGATGATCAGTTGCACCACATGAAAATCTGTCAGCACTTGGGTTAAAGCTGAGCAATCTTTCAAAAACCACCGTATTCGCACGAAACCTGAAGATTAGAAAAATAATTAGTTTTGTTTTCTTCTTAGCACAAATCAAATATTTATTTTGTTTTTGTTTAGGTAAATGTTTTTATCTATTCAAAAATATTGTTTTTTTAAACCTTTTCATCACCTGAAAACCCTATTGATTTTGATTTTTTTTAGTTGATTCTCCTTTTTTGCTTTTGTATATTTATCAATATAAATAAAATTGTTTTTTTTTATTTCTTTTAGAATAAAATCTTTTTTATTATTTTTTTTTATATTTTTATAAATTAAAAATATTCCTTTTTTTATTTTTCATATAACCTCTGGTTCAAAAACCTTGGTTTTTTTTTATTTTTCTATTTATTTTCCTTAATTTTTTTATTCCTTTGGAATAAATTTTTTTTTTTTTGTATTATTTATAAATTTTATAAATATTTTCATAAATTGGAAATATTTCTTTCTTTTTATTTTACCCTTAGGTTAAAAAAAAAAAAAAAACCGGGATTTGTTTTAGTTAATGTTTTTTATATGAGCGGAAAAATCAAACGCTCAAGTTTTTTTTCTTTCGTTTTTTTATATAGTTTTCATTTATTGAAATAGCTATATTTATTTATTTTTCTTAAAATTTTTTTTATTATTTATTAATTTCTTTTATATTTTCATAATTCGAAAATATTGATTTTTTTACTTTCGTTTTCTCTATATATATTTTTTTATATAGTTTTCTATTGAGATAAAACTATATTAATTTATTTTTCTTAAATTTTTTTTTTATTGATTTTTTTTTGTTAGTAGTAATTGCTGAACCTTATTTTCCCTTATTTGTGGGTTTGCTTTTGGATTTATTTTACTTTGGCTCAGATCAAACGTTCTGTATCTGTCTGTGCGGTTGATTTTTTTTGTTGGTTTTTCTTTTAATGGTAGTTACCCGATCGGTCAGTAGGCAATTTTCAACTGAGATGGAAAATGTGCCAAGGACAACAGTGTCCACTGTAAATTTAAATACAGTCCCAGTCTTGTCGGTTCCCACTAGTATCACTACGGCTGCTACAACGGCTTGTGCCGTTACACCTGCAGTGCAGCAGTTTATGTCTATGGCACAAGACAGGAATGGATCTTTCCATGGTTCTAATACATCTAATATATCAAATAGTACTATACGCTCACCTGAATATAGTAGTATAACGGCGAGAAGCGTTCAACAGGAATTTCGCTCAAACATTCCCGTAACGCAAGCTCCTCCAACGGTTAGTGGTGTAGGGATGCAGAATTCCATTAGTGTAGAAATATCCCGACAAATGCAGGGAATGCAGCAGGTTATACAGCAAGAAATTGCACGAGCCTTGAGTCGGCCGATAGAAAGGCAACCAAACTCAAATGCCGTTCATCAGGATTGGGGGTCTCAAGCTGCATCTAGACCTGCTCAGGTGCAGTCAACTTTTACCCAGCCGCCAGTTGGTTTCCGGCCTTCTGTTGCGACTGGGTGCAATCAGCTACAGGGTCCAGAGTTTGTGCAACCACAACAGTCTAGAATTGAGCAAAATTTATTAGCGAATAATTTGCAAAATCCACCGCATTTTAACTCACCGATTGTAAATTTACAGGTGCCTTATAGTTCGCAACAAGTTCCATTCTATCAGCACGATAGAGGTCCACAGCCAGTAGCTGGTCAACAGCAACAACCAGATTTTCATTCTCAGGCTCAGTCTAGATGGGGCTCACCCCCAGGACAGTCAGATTCTGCTCATTTTAATCAACGAGTGGACTTGTCTAAGTGGGGCATCAAGTTTGACGGTACCACAAAGTCGATGAGCGCCGAAGATTTTATTTTTAGAGTCGATGTTTTACGTCAAGACTATAACTGCTCGTTTAACGACATTCGGCGTAGCTTTCATTTATTGTTAGAAGGCCAAGCACTGGATTGGTATTGGAATGTAAGAAAGTTGAGCCCCATACAAACATGGGAGGATTTAGAAAGGGCTTTTCTAACGCAGTATAAACGGTATGAAAATGAGTTTCAGCTCCAAAAGAAAATAATGGACCGCCGTCAGTTGCCTCAGGAATCTTTTGAAGATTTTTATAACGCGGTCATGAGGCTAAGAAATCAGCAGAGGACACCTTACTCTGAGAGAGACCTCGTGGAAATTATGAAGGCCAACCTGAAACCGTCGCTGTCACATTTACTGTTTTCAGTCAGGATAGAAGGGTTGAATCATTTTTGCCAGCAAGCGAAAAGGGCTGAGAATTTACTATCTAACCAAAGGCAGCAGTATTCTCAACGTAATTTTTCGGCACCACGTGTGCATGAAATCGATTTTGACGAAGAAGGTGCCTGTGGTCCTAATCTAGAGGTTGAGGCTATTTCTTCTAGTAACCGATATACTTGCTGGAATTGCAAGCAAATAGGTCACAGTTTTATGGACTGTCCTTCGCCATCACGGCGTGTTTTTTGTTATCGATGTGGCCGAGATAACGTGGTCACCCCTAACTGCCCAAAGTGTCAGGGAAACCTACCGTTGAACAAGTCTCAAACTGGGGAGCCTCGTTCGACTCAGACGTAAGCCCGGTTAAATCTAATTTTTCAATCCTACCACAGAAACAAGTAAAAATTTTAGTAAATCCTAACAAAGTAAATATTGTCGAAGAAAAGTTTAAAGTCCGAGTCATTAAGCCTTTGCATCAAAGAGTGAGAGAGTACAAGGCAGCGAAAGAAAGGATTTTCGGGGAAGTTTCCAGCCGCATTAAAAAAGCTAGGGAAAGGTATAAGAGGAGGAAAAGGTTAAGGCTAGAAATCATGTCTGCTTCACTTTACGAGGGAGATGATACACGTTTTTACTTAAAAATTAAAATAAATGGTATAGACATTGAAGGTCTGTTGGACAGTGGCGCTACCGTCACTTGTCTAGGAAGAGGTTGCATGGAATTGGTAGAAAAGACAGGTCTGCAAATTTCCGATTTCTTCTCGGTTGTTAAGACTGCTGATGGCAGCCCCCACAAAATTGTAGGCCGAGTCAAAGCCCAAGTAAGGGTTAACACGATTTCTGAGGAAATCGTTTTCTTTTTAGTTCCGTCCCTTAGTAGGCCTTTATTTTTAGGCGTAGATTTTATGCGTAAGTTTGGGTTTTTTGCCAATGTATGCAGCCTTACTACGAACGGCGTGGCACTATGTCCAGAGAGCGAGAGCGCGGAAACCCGGGTAAAAACCCATGCTTTGACTCCCGATCAGCAGAGTCGGCTAGATGAGGTAGTGGCGAAGTTTCCTTGCTACACTAGGAAGGGTCTTGGTCGAACTCACCTGGAAGTTCACACAATTGACACCCGCGATGCAACTCCGGTGAAAGACAAGCATTATCCCGTCTCGCCAGCTGTGCAAAAGTTGATGTACGCAGAGCTAGATAGGATGCTTGATCTTGGGGTCATTGAGCAAAGCGAGAGTCCTTGGAGCCACCCTGTTACTCTCGTCCGTAAGGGCGAGAAGAACCGGTTGTGCTTGGACGCTCGTAAGCTGAATGCCCTCACGATCAAGGACGCCTATCCTCTGCCGCATATTGAAGGTTTGCTCAGCCGGTTAGGGGACACATATTTTATATCAAGCGTCGATCTGAAGGATGCATTCTGGCAGATACCATTAGATGCATCCAGTAGAGAAAAAACTGCATTCACGGTGCCTGGGCGACCTCTCTATCATTTTACGGTAATGCCATTTGGGTTGTGTAATGCTGCCCAAAGGCTATGCCGTTTAATGGATAGGGTGATCCCTGCGGCGCTACGTGATAGAGTTTTTGTCTATCTGGATGATCTTTTGGTGGTCTCGCCAGACCTGGAGACTCACCTGGAGTTGTTAGAGCAGGTGTCCGATTGTTTGAAACAGGCGGGTTTGACCATAAACGTGGCCAAATCTAAGTTTTGCTTCAGGGAACTTCGCTATCTAGGGTATATTGTAGGAGGCGGCAAGTTGAAGCCTGATCCCGAAAAGATTGATACTATTTTAAAATATAACTACCCGAAAACCGCTAAACAGGTAAGGAGCTTTATGGGAGCCACTGGTTGGTACAGACGCTTCATCCCTGATTACGCTACCATTTCTGCGCCTGTTTTCAACACCCTCAAGAAGGGCAAATCTTTTAGCTTTCCCGACGACGCCAAAGATGCCTTTGATCGACTTAAGACAGCTCTTACTACCAGCCCAGTCCTTACGCACCCAGATTTTTCAAAGCCTTTTTATGTACAATGTGACGCCTCAGATCTAGGAGTCGGGGCCGTTTTATTTCAAAAGGATGAGTCCGACGAGGAACACCCCATCGCATTTTTCTCCCATAAGCTGACCTCCGCTCAAAAGAACTACTCAGTTACAGAGAGGGAGTGTCTGGCCGTTGTTTTAGCCATCAAAAGGTTTAGGCCTTATATCGAACTGATGCCATTCTCGGTGATTACTGACCACAGTAGTCTTAAATGGCTAATGTCTCATAAGGACCTTACTGGTCGTCTTGCTCGTTGGAGCCTGCATTTGCAGTCATTTTCGTTTACTATAGAGCATAGGCCTGGATCGAAAAACATCGTGCCCGATACTTTATCACGTTATAACATGGAAGAAATTTCAGAAAATCTGACCAGTTTAATAGATTTAAATTCAGAGTATTTTAAGACAGAAAGTTACCAAGATTTGGTAGCCAGGGTATCTGAAAATGTGGATCAGCTGCCCGATGTCAAGGTAATTGATGGGCTAGTATATAAGCGGGTATTCCCTTACAATGGGGACCAGCTTAATGAAGACTTTACCTGGAAGTTGTGGGTACCTCCCGAATTAACGGCGGGAATTATTACAAAATGTCATAACCCACCGCAATCATCTCACGGAGGAATCGGTAAAACGATACATAGGGTGAAAGAATATTTTTACTGGCCTAATTTAAACGCTCAAGTTCGATCGTTCGTAACAAATTGCCAAGTTTGTAGGGAATCGAAACCCGCAAACGTCACATTAAGGCCACCTATGGGGGCCGAAACTGAAACGGAACGTCCTTTTCAAAGAATTTTTGTAGACTTTTTGGGTCCATACCCACGTTCCAAGAACGGAAATTGTTTTATTTTTATAGTTCTTGATCATTTAACAAAATTTGTACTTTTAAAAGCAATGGCCAAGGCTAGCGCCAAAAATGTCGTAAAGTTTCTAGTCAGCGAAGTGTTCCATAAGTTTGGCACGCCCGAGACCATTATCTCTGATAATGGCAAACAATTTATAAGTAAAGAATTTAAAGATTTAGTAATCAACTGTGGAATTAAACACACGAAAACCGCAATTTATTCACCGCAGGCTAACGCTTCAGAGCGTGTGAATCAATCGATTCTAGCCGCCATACGTTCATACCTGCAAGAAGATCACACGGAGTGGGACAAATATTTGTCAGAAATTGAGTTTTCATTGAGATCTTCGATTCAGACATCAATTGGTGTTAGTCCCTATTTTGCACTTTTTGGGATGAACATGATAGGGCATGGTAGTGTATATAATCTGGCGAGAAAATTGAAATGCCTTGAGGATCCTGAACTGAACATTATCCCAAAATCTACAAGACTGGATTTAATTAGACGAAAAATTAGGGAAAACCTGCACAAAGCCTACCGGCGCTGCGAAAAGTCTTATAATACGCGCTGTCGACAAGTCAAGTTTATACCGGGGCAAGAAGTTTATCGCCGTAATTTCCAACAAAGCGATTTTAAGAATAGTTTTAACAAGAAATTGGCCAGAAAATTCATTAAATGTAGAATCGTGCGTCCCATAGGTAACAGCCTATACGAGGTAGAAGACCTTCAAGGCAGAACGCTGGGGGTATTTCACGCCAAAGACTTAAAGCAATAGCTTTAATATCTTTGGTGTACTTAGTCCTAGCGTCTCTGTTCCTATATATTAAGCACGTCCTAAACTCTCGTAAGAGTTAATAAAACAATTTTTTAAGTGAGTTTTTGATTTCTTTATTCGAACTTTTTACTATATAACTTTTTCTTACGTTTACTATCCTAATGTTTTGGATTTATTTCTAAGGCAAAGTTTCAGATTTAAAAGATAAGCCTATTGTCGAGGAATATTTGTTTTTTTTTTAAGGAAGAACGTTTTAGTTTTCTTACGAGTGACACATAATTATTTAACACATTGTTTGCGACACCATAACGCTTACATTTCTAAGCTGGTTACATGTTGTAACCGTCATCACACTATTGATGCAATCCCGTCAACACCCTGGGGAACTATGCCATTAAGGGCTAGAGATTGTTAGTCATCTAGTGTGACAACATGTATCTGAGTCCGGTTTTTACAGCAGGTTGGCGCAAAATATGCATCAATTTTAATAATATTATAGAAATAAAGTTATTATGTGTTGTCGCAAGAAAAACTGAATTGTTTTTCCTGAAAAATTATACAAATGTCTACGACGGTCGGAAATCTTTAAAAACTAAAAAAAAACTATGCCATTCCTGAAACGACCTAAACGCGAAAATCTATTTTCTTAAACTACTAGTTTTCTTATAAAATTCAAAAACCTACATACTAGATTTTAAAATCATGATTAATTTAAAACGTTGACTCACCCAGAAAACGCCGGCTTAAAAAAAGGCTGCCATATTGGAGCTGTCTTCAGCTGTTAATCAGCAAAACAGCCTGTAAATATAAAAAAAAAATAGTTAGAACATACTTTTTGTATATATAGCGCTATTTACCTTTTTATTTTATACCAGTGATGATTGTGGTGCTGGCCACCAGAGGTTCAAATCCAGAGCACAGATGGATTTTTATACTCTGAAAATAATAGGAATAAAATTTAAATTTGTGTTATTTTTTTTTTTTAAATATATTTGTTTTTGATAAAATCTTTTAAAAATGAAAATCATGAATAATTTCCATTTAATTACGTCTTTTTAGAAGATTTTAGCAAAATAATTTTTTTTGTTTATTTATTTTCGTTTTTTTTAAGGAGAAACGTCAGGGGGTAATTCGCGCCAAAGTTCTAAGGCAATAGCCTTAGAGTCTTTGGTGGTTTTAGTCCCTGCGTCTCTACCTCCCAGCTTAGCCGAAAATGTTGGTTGGTTAGCTCATTACAGAAAAAGAACTTACCTAATTTAAAAACCCGCTGGCCAATAGTAATTGGTCCTCCGTCGGCCGTTAATAAATTTTCTCAACCTGAAAGGAAAGAAAACAATTATTAGTTTCTAATTAAAATTTCAATTTTTTAAAAATTGTAATTAATTTCATAAAAAAAAAACCTATGAATTTTAAATCGTAGAAAAATTTTGAGTTTTTATTTTGAAAATTTTTTTTTGCAATATGGCACTCACTTTGTTATTTATTTAACATTTTAAATAATTTTATTAAAATTTTTTTTTTGTCCGAATAATTTTGGCGAACACTGTATAATCATCAAGTTTTTTTTGGTAGGCACTGTATGCTTGGAGTTCCTTTTTTATATCAATTTTTTTTTCACTTCAGTGTTTTTATATATATTTTTTTAATTTTTTTGTACGCAGCGTAACGTTACGTTACGGTACTAAATATTTTTTTTTCTTTATCACTTTTCACTGAATTTCTTTCACTGCCCTCAAAAATTTTATTAAAGGGATTTGGTGCTCACTTACCTTGGTTATTTGGATGCTTTCGGGGTTCACGAGCCCACAGCCGATTGTCCATAGCCATTGATGATATTGAATGCTGTGAAAGAAACAAAATAGGATTAGTTTAAATAGTCAATAGCTTAAAATTTCAATAAATTTACTTACCGTGTGGTTTGCTGTGTGACGCCATCAAAAAAGGAAAGGGCCATTCAAATTTTTCGGCCGGGCGCCGCCATCTTCATTCTGTGAAGAATAAAATTTTTTTTATAATTTGGTAATAACCAATATTTATTTTCATTTACTTACCGGTAGTTTCGTCCAGAAAAAATGGCGTGAAAATTTCGCCCGATGGTCGCCGGCCGCTGTCGCCAGTATTATGTGCTGTAAATAAAATTATATTAACATTTTACAATTAAACCTTTATTTTCTTTTACTTACCATTATACACAATATTCACAACTAGCTGAAATAAAAAGAAATTAAAAAATTATTGCAATTAATAATTATATGGTATTCTGAAACAATATTTAATTAATTATAATTTTATATTCATGAATACTCACCATTTCACATTTAATGCAACATCTTTTTATTTTGTGTATACACACGCGTAGTATTTATCATTTTCTTTTGTCTCGTTTTCGTTCATTCATAACAGTTGTTATATATTTAACGAAAGTGAGTTGCCAGATCAATTTTTTTTTGTGGTACAGGAAAGGTGCTACCAGAATGTTTATTTTGTTTTGACGTTTTTTTGTTTGCGTTTTTTTTTTTTTTTTTTGGAGTAACTGAAAACAAATATTAATAGCTAAATTTTCCCTCCCATCCTGGATCCACTGATGGATCCAAGGAATGGTTGGGTTTGTCGTGTGCACCCTGTGCATTATTTAATTGTATATGGGTAATGCAGTGCAATCAGCTGAAAAAAGAGGATGGCTATAATAGTCAACACAAAAAAAAAAAAAAACGTAAACAAAAACAAAAAGACTTTAGATATAAATTAGAATTGCTGAAAAGCAAAATAGCGGCAGGTTTTTTTTGTGGATAGAGAAAAAAGTGGCGTGACCGAGGCTTCTTGGAAGAAATTGGAGAAAATGTTGGTCTCTTTTTCCTGGGGACAATAACGAGGTAAGGTGTGACATGTGGCTGCCGGAAAATTAATGGTGAAAAGTGAAAAGTGAGAAAACTTACCTTTTTTGGTGCAGACAAAGATGCCCAAATAATACAAAATTAAGAAAATTGAATTTAAAAGTTTTAATAAACATAAAGTTATTTAATGTATACAATCTAAAACTTAAAATCGAAAAAGTTAAAGCTTAAGAACTAAAAATTGAAAGTTAAAACTTAAGAACTAAAAATTGAAAGTTAAAACTTAAGAACTAAAAATTGAAAGTTAAAACTTAAGAACTAAAAAGTTTAAATTTAAAACCTTAAAACTAAAAAGTTAAAACTTACAAACTAGAAAGTGAAATAAAAAAAAAAGGTTAAAAAAAACATAAAAAGTAAAAATCTTAAAACTAAAAGATTAAAACTTAAAACAAAAAAAAAAGGTAAAACCTTAAACTAAAAAGTTAAAACTTACAAACTAAAAAGGTAAAACTAAAAATCAAAAAGTTAAGAACTTAAAAAGTAACAAAAATTTACAAAAATGAACAAATAAAATCTGAAAAAAAAAATATCAAAACACAAACTACACTAAAATAAAATTTAAACGATAAAAGTAAAAAGTCACCAAGCCACCACTGTCACATCCAGCGAGGGAAGAAGCCGGAAGCAGTTAGCATCGTCACCCACGGCGGTGCCAGGTACCCCTGCCATTAAGACCCGAACAGAACTTTACAGACGACAAACGGACCTGCAAATGAAATAAAATTATATATATATATATTTTTCTAATTTAAATTTTTATAATTAGGGAAAACACTATTACCTTGTTTATGTCCAGTCCCTTTTGTTTTTCTTTTCTGCAAAAGGTGCGCGTAATTTTAGGGTTGAGCTCAATTCTAGGTTTCGTCCAAATTTTAAGGGTAGTTGCCCGCATTCAAGTGTAGGTGTTTACCTTAAAACAAAAATTAAGAGAGATTTATATATATTTGAAAATTAAGTAATAAAACATAAAAGCACGCGTACGTCGGACACGTCTACGGACTGACGGCAGTTCCGGAAACCCGATCTTGAGAAAATTTGTCAGGTGTCGCTGAAAGGAAAAATACAT
This sequence comes from Phasia obesa, assembly GCA_949628195.1. Lineage (NCBI taxonomy): Eukaryota > Metazoa > Arthropoda > Insecta > Diptera > Tachinidae > Phasia > Phasia obesa. The sequence goes on along the minus strand of OX451218.1, from coordinate 62,098,152 downwards.
TTTTTTTATTAAATTTATATATAATAATTTTTTTTAGTATTTTTATTGTTAATTAAAAGAAAATTTTGTTTATTTTTTTTTAATTCTATAAAATTTTTATTTTTTTCTAATGCTTAAATCTAATAACATGTTAGTGTAAATGCAAAATAATGAATGTTGGTTTTTAAATTCAATAAAATTAAAAATTTTTTGTAATGTTTTATTGAAAAATCTGATTTTTTTTAATTAATATGGAATAATAAGTTAATCAAAATTCAATAGGAAGGTGATGTGAAAGGGTAAGTATTGTGTTAGGGATAATTTAAAAAATATTGGCAAAAAAAAATTATCACGGTGACATCCACCAGGATGTCAAGAGGGAGGGCCGCCAAAGCTAGCACAACAGCAGCTAGCCATGATTTGTGCTAAGGAACAAAATGAAGTGCAGAAAATACGGGGTTGAAGTAGTTTTTTTTTATTTCCTTTTTTTTGATGTTAGTTCACTTTCGGGCTCCAGATTTTTTTTTATATTTTAGTACGTTTTAAGCCTGGCATGATTTTTTTTTTGTAGCTCGAACAGGTTGGCCAATGGGTTGGCAAGATCCCCCCCCAAGACGGCGAGCTTCAGCCGGAGCGATACGCCAGCATGCCAGCACCGCCAACAATCTGGCCACACAAATGTCTTTTGTTTTAATAACAAATTTTTAACACTGCTGCCCGCTACAAGATATGTTCATGGTATCATTTGTACCATTGCGATTGAAAAAGATTTTGGAAGAGCCTTCGACTAGTACAACGCAAACAATGGATATTTGGAAAAATGAGACACCATCTTCTACGAAATACTGCAGGCCAATCAAATTTCAATTCAAAAAAGAAACAAATGATGTTATTAATAAAGAAATTAGTGATATCAAGGCCCAAATTACAGCACTACAGCCATTACAATTACAGTTAGATGGACAGCAAATTGAAGTAAGCTACCAGTTAGTCCTGACAATGATAGATGGAAAAGTGGGTCAGGCTTTGACTAACACGAAGGCTGCATCCAGCTGCATTATATGCCAAGCAACATCAACCCAATTAAACCAAGTCCCAGCAAAATCATTAGATAATACCGATGCATATGAATTTAGATTATCACCACTACACGCAAGAATACGACCTATGGAACACATACTAAAAATCAGTTATGATTTGGATTTCGGGTCTTCAGGATGAATAAGAAACAACGTGACCAACAAAGAGTTAAGAAGTTCAAAAAAGAAACATGTTCAAGATGAATATCGCAAACGTGGACTGATTATAGATCAGCCAAAACAAGGGTCAGGCAATACAAATGATGGCAATACCGCAAGAAGATTCTTTTCAGATCCAGAAACAGCATCTGAAATAACAGGAGTGGATTTCAACCTTATTTTCAGATTTAAAATAATACTAGAAGTACTTGCGTGCAATGAAGAAATTTGGAGATTATGCTAAGGAAACTGCAAAAATATATACAACTAACTACCCATGGAGAAATATGTCTGCAACAGTTCACAAAATCCTTTATCATGGTGAAGATGTCATTAAATATCATTTGGTGCCACTTGGAGATCTATCAGAGGAGGCTCAGGAAAAAAGGAACAAGGATTACATATTTTATAGAGAGCACAATACTAGGAAAATTTCACGGAATTCAACAAATGAAGATCTATTTAATATATTATTGGCAACGTCAGATCCGTTCATATCCAGTATTCGAAATCAATGGAAATTGGACCATCGGGATTTAGATGAAGAAACCAAAAAACTACTAAAGAACAGAAATAGCACAGAACAAAGTATGGAATATTTGCAATTAATATTTAAGTCAAATGAATAAAAATTATATTTTCTTGTTTTTTTTTTTTGGAAGGGGGGGGGGGGGGTGAGGTGAAGGTAGCGCAGAAGATCCGAGTACATTTTCCATTCGTCATGAAAGCTTAAAAATTAATTTTTTATGCAATCTAGGCTTAGGTAATACAATTTGTTAATTATTGACACTATTTTTCATATAATATGCTATATAAACGCCCACAAAAAGGGGGCGGGGTCCAAAAATAAATTTTTATGATTTTCTGGCTCCAGGGTAAAGACCTTGAACCTTCTTTGACATAAAAATGTTTCATTTGCTTAACAAATTTACAAAAAAACTTGTAAAAATGTGTAGTTTTTCAGGGGTTGGTTTAGTTCTTCTTGGGGGAATTTTTTCCCCCTGGTCCGATTTGGCCCATTTACGAACTTAGCCTGCCCTATCCTTCAAGATATATATGTACCAAATTTTAAGGGTCTAGCTCTTTTCGTTTAGACTGAATCGTGTTCATACAGACAGGCGAATGGACGGACGGCCGGATGGACAGACGGACGTATGGACAGACGGACATAGCTATATCGTCTTAGATTTCATCACTGATCAAGAATATATATACTTTTTTGGATCTTAGAGGGATATTTTACTATGTTACACACAGAATAAACCTATATTTCACTCGGAAAGTTAAACAAATTAAAATGTTCAACTTTGACCTCGAATTCCTTAAAAAGTCATCAATCAATTTTAATGTAATTAAAACTGAATCAAGCTGAGCTAAATATCTATCCATTAAAAAAAAAAATTATTTCAATATTTTGATCGGTTCAAAAGTTACAGAATTTTGGCCAACGAAAAACGATTTTCAGCCACTGTGCGACGGTTACGGTTTTTGAGTTCAATAATTTTTCTTCAACCAAAAAGTGCTCAACGTGCCTAAAGAAGTTTTCACTTCAAAAAATTTACATGATATTGTTTTGAAACAAACTAATTTTGGGCCACAGAGTTAGTTATATTTATAATTTTTAGTTTATTTATCTCCTTTATATCCATTTTTCTCATTTGACGACCTAGATGAACCTGAGAACGATTTTTAGTTGTTTTGTATTTTATTTTTGACTATTAGAGCCGTATATTTCAGGTCATTGTTCCGTTGAAATATAAGGGTGTCTCCTAGCTCTTTCAAAAAGCAAAGCTCTTTCTGTAAAAATTACTAGTAAAAATATTGAGTTACAAATATTTGTCCAAGTTTCCATCAATAAAAACAAGTTTTACCACTCCCGATGCCAACATGCAACCCCAAACTAAACCACCTTCATGCCTAAACAATACCAATAATTTCATGTTTCGAGCTCGGAAATTGGCTTTCGCCAATTGTCGTCAGACAAAAATACAGTATTCCAGAACAATTTCAATTGATTTATATGCTGCTTGACGAAATCTACTAATTTTGCTGGTTCACCGTGCTTATAAATGGGTTTTGTCTAATATTTTAACCACGGTACCTGGCATACTTGGGATTTTTTCTTTGGCATTATTTGAAATAGTTACATTGAAAAAAAATTAACTACCATTTAATGCTACTGATTTATTTTTAATAACAATTGTTTTTGCCAATGGAAATGTAATGAAATCGTATAATTACTAATTATAATTGATGAAGAAATCATTTGTATTAAAACACAAATTTATGAACGTAGTAGGTTTTAATAACTACAAATAAAGTAAACAAACATTAACCCAATGCTAGTCGGATGAATTTACAAAACTCATAAAAAATTTTTTAAAATGGTGCAGATAATGCAATAATCAAATTATATTTTAATAGAAAAATCCCGAAAGTTAAAAAAGTTAACAATTTGCAATGAAATAAACTCAATACAAGTGACAGAAAATATTATGTCCCTCAGAAAATATTATGTTTCATCTGTTGCAAAAGTTTGCATATACACTGACAAAGAACATGTTTAATGCAACACTGCTTATTAATACATTTTTCACTATGATTATATTTGCATAGATTTTTCTTATAATTCTGTGGTAACTAGTAGTTATTTGAAGAATATGCTAAACATATAGAATATTTGAAATTGTCAGTCAAAACACATCTTCGTATCATAAGTTGGAACTCCTAAAAACTAATTTTAAAGTTTTATGTCTACACCAGTATGGTCAACTATCGTATAATTATGTTTTATATATTACTTGACCAAATATTATTTATAGAAATTGAGGTAAAACCGCATGCATCAACAACAGAATACAGAAGCACTGTAAATTTAGTCGATATTTTACCATTTATTTATGAACGAGTAAGACGAAAAACTCTAGGATGCCAATAATATAAAAAGGATTTCGTTGTTCTCCGCAGGTAGTGACTTCTCTACTTTTATATGATTTTTTATTAAATACACAACGAAGTCCATGTAGGCCTTTACTACTATTACATTCACGCTAGTTTTTTAAATTTATTCTACGAAGGTCTTATCGAAGTGAAACATATAAATAAAAAAACATTCTCGAACGGGTTAAAAATTTGTCATAAAAATATAATTTTCAGAAATTATTTTTATATATTTTTCTGATCTTTATTTGTTTTTATAGGAAAAAAATCACATAATTTGGGAATGAAGGTGGGACTTCTCAGAAAACATCAAATAAATATAAAATTTTCCGCATTTTTTCACTGAAAAAAGTTGATTACAAATGTGGCCAATAATGCTAATGCTTTAATCATTGGTAAATGGTAATGATTTTGCGTTTAATGAAACCATTTCATTAAAAAGCATTACCATTAATGAAAACAATGGTAATTAAAAAAAATTTTTTTCTTACAATTCAATTCAATTCAATTCAATTCAATGCTAATGAAATTGCCAATTAATTACTCAATATAATTAATTAGTCCTATATATGGTACCTGGCTTTGTGTTACACGCGATGAATCGTTTCTGAATTGTGGGATTTTCCTACTTTGTTTTCACTTTCCGCATGTTTTTTGGATCTGCTTTTAACTTTCGTACTATTATCCCTTCTTCTTGACATGTAAACACTTTGGGACGACCCAATCAAGGTTTGTTTGAACTTTTCTATAATCTTGTATAGTTGTACATATTATTTTTGTTCACGACGCTATTTTTCTTTGTGAGTTATTTTCTTTGTACAGTTTTATAATCAGGCCCTTTAAATATTTGGATATCTGGTTTCCTCGTTGTGATATTGTAATCAAAAGTGGTTTTAATTACTTAACAATTTTTTTGAGTTTTTCACTTATTTTCTAATCCATATTTATGGTTTTAATCCACAAATACAAAACCTTACTTCTTTTATGTTAACTGGCAAACCAATAAATTGTCATTGCATTCTTACTTTTGTGATCATAAAATTAACAGTTTGTCAGAAAATTCTTAAATAAGAAATAAGTTGAATTATGTGTTCAAAAAATTTAAATAGAATTGCTTCCAATCAAGTGCATACTTATTTAAGTGATACCATGTATGCATGTATTTTATGTGCAGGTACAGCGTTGTTGCATTTTGTTATAGTCTAGCAGAATTTTGAATTTGTTGCCTTTATTTTTACAAAAGTAAAATTCATCAGTCGTTTGTAGAAATAAAAATCATGTACAAGTTGTAGTTATAAAATGTTAATGTGTATTTTACGTAATAATATTGTTTTAGCACAGAAATTAACAAAATTTATTTTAAAAGTATAAAAAACATGGAATGTCATAAATTCCGTTACCTAACAATTGCCTGGACATTCATTTTTGGTTAAATTGAAGGAAAAAAGACTACATTTTATGCTATAACATCCCTGCAATAGTTAAAAATTCTGTGCACTTTTCTTTTTAAGCGGCTTTGATGTACATATGCTGGATGCTTTGTTGTACACATGCTGGATGACTCGTCAGTCATTCAGTTTTAATTTGATATTGTGCTGTCAACATGTGTACTGCAAGTATCGCAACTTCCCTTTAAAATTTATACGCAGAACATTTTTTTTTTATTCTTGGAGATATCCACCCTGATGTTGTTTTTATAGCATTATAATAAAATTAAACATTGCTCATTATTTAAATTATGGTAAATTGTACGATTTCTTTCTTCTGACATTTTTGGCAATCGAACAAATTGAAATCACATTTAAAATTAAAAATTTGTACGTGCTTGTGGAACAAACACAATACCCCATCAAAATGTGACATCCAGCATGCCAGAAATCACAAATTTTTGATTTTTCATCCAGCATCATCTCTGTAACACACTCAAATAAGTATATTTTCACAAATACTACTAAAATGCTAGATGATTATTTTGACCGTGTCTAGGCCGCTTTAGCTGCGTACTTACAAAGGGAAAGTTGCCTGAAATTTTTCGAATCTGAACTTCAGGCAAAATTTTTTAAACATACATATTTCACTGAAATCCAGTCGAGCTGCGTACTGGGCTTAAAAAGTGAAAACGAGAAAAATAGATTTTGATTGCTTTATTTAATAATCTTTAATTTAAAAACGTTTTTTTAGTTTTAGGTAAAAATTTCAAGCAATATGGAATTCGTTTTTCATACATACAGTCAGAGACTAAAGTTTAAATACACCTCAAAAATTGTTTGTTTAAAGAAAAGTTAACGTTTCCGAAAAACTTGAGGTATACAGTTTTGTCTTCATAAATAACAGAAAACAAAACTAAAAATTATTTGTACATTGCAAACGTAACGGTAAATCCCACAATAACAACAAAATGCAGAGGACAAAAGTTTAAATACATTTTGCAAAATAAAAACTACCTTTCATTTCTCAAAAACAAAGTCCTGTTATATTTTATGTTTCGATCAAATTATTTTCTTACAAGCCATCACTTGTTATTAGTAGCGTTCTTATTGCCAGCATTGGAGGTTCTATTGAAAATTATGGGCAAAGGTAAAAAAATGAGTCCAGCCTTAAACGTTTAATAATAAAATATTTCAAAGAAAAAAAAAAGTCTTATCGAGAAATAGGAAAATTATTAAATGTACCCTTTTCTAGTATTCAAAATATAATTAGAAAATGTAAGCAAACATTAGAAAAAGTGATGTTAACCACATTATAAGAGAAGTTAAAAAGAATCCAAGAATAACAGCCCCAAACTTGCAGATGATATCGCTGATAACTACAAAAGAGTATGCATATCCAAGAACTGTACAAAGAGCATTGCGAGAAAATGGACACAAAAGCAGAGTTCCTGGAAAGAATCCACTGATAAGTAAAAAAAAAAAAACAGAAGACTTAGACTAGAATTAGCAAATAATTATGAAAACAAAGACGCTGAGTTTTGGAAAATAGTTCTTTTTACAGACGAGAGCAAATTATTTTTTTATTTGGAAGCGATGGACGTTCAAAAAAGGCTGGCGTAAACCAAACACTGCCTTTCGAACATAAAATTTGGTTCCTACGGTAAAACATGGAGGTGGCAATCTGATGGGTTGGGGAGTGATTGATGCAGCCGGGAATGGGAATTTGGAGCTTATTGATGGAATGATGAATCAACATCCTTACAAGAGTATAATGAAAAGTAATTTGCAGGTATCTGTCGGCATATTGGGCCGAAAAAGTGTTATGTTCTGATAACCCACTTTACCAAGGCTTTTGTTTATGATATTGTCTTCGAGCTTACATCGAACGTTTAGAGTGTAAAACTTCGAAGTCGACAATTAAATGTGAATCGAAAATGACTCACTGTCGTTCAGTTTTGATCCAAAAATCTATCAATTTCGAAGGTTTGCTAATGATATTAGAAATGAAACTTTGGCAATATAATTTAACGACATCTTTTCAAATGTTTATTGTCAAGAAAATCTCGAAAATGTTTCATGTAAATGAATATTCGTTATATTTAGTATTATCGATAATATATAGAACACTTTCGTTTCGGAAAAAAATCTTTAAACAAAACAAATAGCAAATAACGATGCCATTGATTTAATTTACGTGAAATGACCTTCTTACCTACTTCACTTTATTCATATCACTAATTATACTATTGAGTGTCTTTGTTGTTTTTCGCAGTCCTAGATCAACAACTAAAAAAAGCCTTTGAAATAATACGAGTTTGTCATATGTAGTGGCTTTCTCTAGCGGAAGTTAGGAGGGAGATCTTTCAGAACACGGACACCCACAAACCGATCGCATCGTCAAAAATAACCTTTAACGAGGTATTAAAGATCATTTCTTAATGGCCAAGGCGAACAACAAGGATGGTCAAATTATTCCCTGAAGTAACAGAATGGGGTACCATTGTATCCAAATTGCCTGAGCTCGTTATGTCATTATGTTATGGACAAGGTACACCACAAGGTGGGGTGATTTATTAACTACTATTGCTTCTTGCTATTAACTCGATATTTCTTGAACTGGATATTAATGGGGTTAAAGCTGTAGCAGACGATGTGGGGATGATTATGTAAGTGATAAGTGATAACATGACCAACGCTTTTGGCGTGCTTAGCAACTCGGCTACATACTGCGAACTAGGAGTAAACCCGAACTGGTGCTATTTACAACAAAGACCAGAGTTAAAAGCTTTAATCTTCCACGGTTGCAGGGCCAGGAATTGCCTTTATCTGATAGCGCCGAACATCTTGGACTTATACTGGACTCCAAATTATTATGTAAGACAAAAGTGCAAGACAGGATAAAAAAGAAACGGTTGCTTATTATACCAGCTGCAGGATGTTTGGCTCAAAATGGGACTTAAGCTCTAAGATGATAAAATAGATGTATACGTCTTTAATACGTACTACACTAACATGTGGATTGTTAGCATGGTGGAAAACTACACGCACTAGTCCCTCAGAGACTCTGAATGCTATACTGTATCTAATTCCAATGTACCTTCATACCTTTAACAGCTATACTCGATAGCAACCGAACTGAAGAGATAATGAACGTACGGTCATGCTTGGATCTTAGATCGGCTGCCTTCAGATTTTAGGTTTTCTTCAGACTATTTAATACCAGAATTAAGCTTTGATAGCTTTTCAGGATATTCATTATATGTGGGAATGGAAAAGGGGTAACATAGTGCAATTATAACATGGTTACCCATGGTATTTATTAACGGTTTGCATATGACCTGTGGTATTGGTGGCAGATTATTTTCCGAAGAACTTTTTTCGTCTTCTCGGCGAGAGTTTTTCATTTGGCCATGTAGAGTTCTACTTGATAGGAGGATTACTTTCAAAGCAAAATCGAACAAAATATTGTTAGGACGCCTAAGACGTGGCGGCACAGCTAGTTCCTAAATAAAATAACGGTCTAAACAGCATTGCTCAGTCAAATATTGTAAATGTTTGTTTTACTCTTAATTGATTCTAATGCCTTTAGAATCAACTAATAATTTATAAGCCTTATTGTAAAACTCTAGGCAATTATTTCTTTCAATAATTACAAAGGTTAACTTTACAACTATGAATTTCAGCAAATCTGATTTTTAAACTGGCTTTAAACCACAGTTCGTATACAGGCTAAATTTTGAAAAATAATCAGCACGGCGGAATTATGTTTAAAAATTTTTATTACAGAACCCACCAAACCAACTGTTTCGATTTCGTAACGACTGGTCGAAAAAATCTTCCGAATTCGGAACCTAAATATCAACGAAATCGTTAGGATTTTTGTATAAAAGGGTTGACATGACATCGCAACGATAATTAGGAAGGAAATCGCAGCGATATGTAGATACGAATTCGTTACAAGATTTCCGACAAACTACGGAAATGTAAAGTGTGATCCATTTCGAGGTTCCCTACTTTTTTAAAGAAAAAAAACACAGAAAATTCAAATTTAATGGAGAATGTTTATTATCATTTGAAAGAACATTCTTTGGCATTTATTTTTTGAAGATTATGTCTATCAAATGTTGGCCGTTGCTACGTCGCAGATGGTCCATCCGTTGAGTCCAATTTTCAATGAGTCGCTCGAGCATTTCGACTGGTAACTGGCCAATAACACGCGTGATGTGTTCCTCCAAGGCCTGAATCGAAGCGGGTTTGTCCGCATAAACTTTAGACTTTACATATCCCCACAGGAAAAAGTCTAACGGTGTGATATCATACGATCTTGGTGGCCAATCGACCGGCCCCAAACGTGCAATTATGTGCTCACCGAAATATTCTCTCAATAAATCCATTGAGCGATGTGTGGGAAGTGGACGCCACTTGCTGAAACCAAATGTCGCCGAGGTCACGAGCTTCAATTTCAGGCATCAAATAGTCAGTTATCATGGCACGATAAGGGTCGCCATTGACGGTTACGTTCGCACCGGTATCATTTTAAAGAAATATGGACCGATGATTCCAGCGGCCCACAAACCACACCAAACCGTTGTTTTTTCTGGATGAAGTGGCAGTTCTTGAAACACTTCAGGTTGCTCTTCATCCCAAATGGGGCAATTTTGTTTGTTTACATACCTATTGAGCCAGAAATGGGCCTCATCGCTAAACAAAATTTACCTCGAAAACGTCGGATCTTCTTGGAACTTTTCAAGAGCCCATAGAGCGAAGCGATTCAGGCGTAAGTCTTTCCATTATGAAATGCCAAACAATACTAAACAAAAATAACATGACAGCATGACACGACTCACACGTGATCTGTCAAAAAAAAAAGCTATTGAGAAAAGTACCTCGAAATGGATCACCATGTATTAACGAAATTTTACGACAAGTCTGACTTCAGCAAAAAACAAAACCTTTGGTTTGGTGGGAAAATACTATATTAACATTTTTATTAATTTACAATACAATCACAATGAGACGCTTGATTAAATATGTTATGAAAATTGCAAAAATATAATTAATAATGGAAATGTTTAAATAAAATACAAACAGTAATACAAATGTCAATTCTTACTTTAAAAACTCTAAAAATAGAGTTCGGAAGCAACTTTTGTTAACTAATGAAATAATTAGCTAAAAAATTTTAGAAAATAAAGTACATTTTACTTATCATGTACGAAAATTAGTCTTTAAATTAGTTTTTGATTTTTGTTAATATATAATGTGGTACCAAACATGCACAATGAGTATGCATTTTAATTTTTAAGAGGGAATATTAAAAAGCATAAAATAATATTTTAATAAAGAAACACTGTTTCTGTTGTTATAGACATTGTTAATGATATTGGTTTCTTCAGTTCAATTTGTGCAAATCACTAGAACTCAAATCATAAAACAGCATGATTTTCCGTAACCGATGCCTGCTTTATGTCTACATGAATGAGAAGCGAAGCTAACTCTAATTCCTCACTAAATTTATTGCGTAATATGACACTGCGGAAGCCGGTGCGTATACAATTCAGGGGATAAGAGGCCTGAGCCACAAAATGTGTTTCCGCAAAAATATCTTCATCTTGTATCTCGAATCGCAATAAAGCAAAATAAGGATTACGTACCGAAAACTCACACGACTCATTCCATACTGGATTAAAACCATTATCACATACTTTTGTACGATGTTTAATACCCGTATCAAAAGAGGCTCCTACGACTTCAATTACCACCAAGGGATTGGTGCATTTACCAGCACGAAATAAATGTCTAGCTGCTATAATACGTATGATGACAAGTTTCTCTTCCAACGGACTTATGGTTAAAGGATTATTAGGATCAAAACCTTCGGTAAGCATAAATTTTGGTTTTAGCAAATAACCGCACTGGGCGTTATCACGAAATTTAGCTTGATTCAGTTGCATGGCTTTATCACCCGTTTGATAATTGAGTGCTATCATCTGAGAGCCCACATTCCAAAATGGCATAGGATTAAAATTTGATGAGTCCAAACGTTGGCCTTTTGGGTAAACACGACTTATTTGATTACGATGATAAGACAGGAATAATTGGGTATTTTGTTGTAAAAACTGTTTCTCCGCTTTGGTTTCGGGAAAACTAGACATTTCGTAAAATACCCAAGAATGTTCTCGAAATGGCACACTACGGAAATAGATAATCAAATCTGACATTTCTTTTGCTACACGGGCAGAGCGTTCCTTTTTTCTTCTTTCCGTGGCCAATTGATTTGCAATCAGGGCCGCATCTTGTATAGCCTTAAACCAGTCATAGGCCTGTTCTTGATTATCGAATCCCACAACGAATGAATTTTGCATTGTAGGTGTTTGTATTTGTAGTTTCAAAAGTATACCGGGTTCATTGGATTCGAATAGCAAAGCCACGGCTCCATGAATTTCAATTGAATCTGTTCGAGAGAATTGTTCATTGTTGGTTTCATCACAGAAGCTATTGTAATCATCTGATGAAGAGTCAATAACCTGATTTATCAAGGAAAAAATTTAACTTCAGGTGAAAATATTGGGCCTTATTCAAAAAACGCGAGGACAAATGTTCATTTGTAAGACATACATATTTTTAGCGTTGATCTGATTTATAAAAACTACAAAATTTGTACGAAAAACAAAAGAATGAATATTTTATTTTAATTTTTTTTTGCTTTAAAACTTTTACTTCTTCGTCGCGTTTTTGATAAGGCCCTTTGTAAAATTTAATAATACCTTTACATAATTTGCCGGCAAATGTCGTTGTTTCATACCACCATAATCTCCCTTCCACCACATGGTATTATTTCTTTGTACATTTGTAATTATGGCATGTTTAGGAAATGATAATTCGTCGGGCTTATCAGCTTTATAGCTGTATAAAGCTTTACATGTAACTGTGTCCTCCAAACTGGGATCCATATAACTGGAGGCATCATTAAGTTCAACTATACCGCCATTTCCATGTCCCAATGAAGCCTGACAGGCCAAAAGTTTTTGTTTTAACAGTTCTTGCGATACTGGATAGATTAACTTAATAGTGCGATATAAAGGATTCCGCATATAATGCTTGACCAGAGATACTAATGATTCAAATTGATTGGTGTCGACAACAAACAAACGACCCTCTTGCATAATGCGACAGTGTTTAATCTTACGATTAATGGTGAACGAAATGACAAAGGCATTTGCATTCTGTACCGAGGGTCGGACCAAAAAGGAACCCACATCGAGTTTAATTAATACTTGCTCGGCTTGTTCTTTAGTTGTATGCGGATGAAACCATTCTTGAGATTCGTGCTTTTTCGGTTGCGGCACGGGCTCTTTGAGTGTTATAGAAAATTCTGAACTCCGCAGCATATTTTTACGATAGTACACAATTAAAGAATAAAGGGAATCGAAAACAAAGTTGTCTACCAGGTAATATTTGGTGGCACCGTTTTCGTGTTTTAATTTGATGCGACAATGATTGGGTCTGTTTCGTCTCCAAAATGACAAACTATAGTCACCAACAAAGGTGGCCGATTCACGTACCAAAAATGTGCCATCGCCTAAATGTTTGTAGGCCTCTAAAAGTTGATCAGCTTCATGACGGCCTCCTAAATAAAATATAAAAGTACAGATGTATGTAGAATATATTATCCATTTTGAATCTGTTGTTTATTATTAGTTAATTTTTAACAATTTAACCTGCATAATCATTCTAAAATAATATTCCCTAACATTGACTTTTTTTGCTTCCACTAAGTTGGAATTTTTTCTATTAGTTTCCTTACTTCACCACAGGTACATAGACTGTACAAATTATTTTTTCCATTTCCGACCTTGATGGTAGGGAGTCAGTTAAAAAAGCCCTTCAGACCGCGTTTGGGTTAAAATGGATGTTCTGAAGCCTACAGATAACCGATGGATTTATAGTGTAAAACGATTTGTAAATTATAGTTCGAATATGTTTTAATTGAAACCATTAAAATTAATCTTAAATGGCTGAGGTATGAGCTCTTCGTATTTATCTTTATATTATTTTCGATTTGTTTCGATAATAATTTAAAAGTGAGTCCTAATGCCAACATATTTTGAATACGCAAATTCACAGAAGAAGCCAAACTTTATATAAAGAAGAAGATTGAAATTGATAAAAAAAAGTTTAAAGTTAAAAAAAACAACAAAATTGACCTAAAATCATTTAAAATCCGAAATATTGGACAAAAGGGATAAGTCATAAAGATATCAAAATTTCAGTTCTAATTTTCACCAAAGATCTAAATTTCAAAAATTTAAAATTTTACAAAAAATGAAAGTTTAACAAAATTTTATATGCGGTGTTATAAAAAAAAATCGTCATTAAAAGTTATATAAACAGATTTAATTAAAAAAACAACAAAAAAAAATCGAAATTCACCAGTAAATGGGATATTAACAGAATATTCGAAATCCCCCAGAAAATTTAACGAAAAACTTGAAATTTTGTGTTGCATAATAATGCATGGATAATATACAAATTTACATTTACTGTAAAATTAAAGTGTTAAGGAACCATTGCTGAACAAATGCGATAGTTTAGTATTATTTTTCCAGAGTTTTTTTTCATATACAATTTAATTTTACAAATGTAACTGAAAGACATTATAACTGTAAAACTATATTCTTAAATAAATAAAAGGCCGAATATACCTTTCATTTATTGTTTTCCAAAAAAAAAAAAAAAAAATCTGGTGGGGCCTGCCCACATGGAAACAGATATTTTTATGGATATATTACATAAGGAATAATTATTTTTGGTTTGGGGTGTAAATAAACTACCCCTTGCCTCTTCCCGATTATGTCCAAAAATTATACTGCTCTTTATCTCCACTTTACAAGGCACATTTGGGAGAAGTCAAAACGTATAAATCCGTTGAATTTGTTAACGATTACTATACTTTACCTATACTACGTATGGTAAAGTTAAAAAAAAACCTTTTTCGATAGTGTAGTGACAAGTTTACCTTCTAATTTGCCATGGAACCAATTTTCGCCGAAATGTAATTCATCATTTATCATGTTGTCTTTAACTTTGGGCATTATAGTGTTTGTAGATGAAATTGAAGTCGTATTATCTTCATCATCGCCGGCCGCTGAATTAGTATCTTCAGTTTCTGAGGAATATATTAATTCTTGCTGAGTCAATACAAAGTGATATAGATTCCAAGTTTTATCTACAGGATCTTTAAAGTAAAGTAGACCCTCTTTTAAAATATTCCGTATACCATCATTGTCTTCACCACCAGGGCCTGAAATTGAACTTCGACTACCAGTGGAAGACAATACGCTTGATGAATTTGAACTTGCAGAAACAATACCAGCATTATCTTCATATTCAGCTAATTTCTTGTGTTTCAAAATAATTTTTCTTCTAAGTTGATAGGGAGAGGGTAACTGGGTCTCAGAACGATCACAGCGCTGGGTTAAAAGCATATCACCAAATACCTCTATTAAAGCTTGGGCCATATTACGTTGCTGCTCTAAAGAGCAATTTTGCTCTATTGATAAAATTACTGGATATTCAGAAGTAATAAAAGCGTGTTCTTTAATCGTTTTAATGACATCTTTGAATTTAATTTTTGAAGTCATTGTATGTCCATGAAATATATGCGGCTGATTATCTGGGCCATTCCAACAATCCAATTCTATGCATCTACAGCCCATCCGCAAAGCTCTAGCATAGGCCTCACAGGAAGATTCTGAGGAAAATTGATCCCCGGTTAAATAGGTGTTATGAGAGGAAGCTATCCAATAATTAGATATGGATTGTTTCATATCCATATAAAGGCGGTCACATTGTTTATCCCATAAATCATTGTGCTTAGAAAATAGATAATCTAGAAATTCACTAATGGTAAAATAAGGCTCCTGCACTTCTCTTTCAACATCCTGTAAAAATTCTCGCATAAAATTAGATACTGCACTGTTGTCCCTAGCTATAGACTCTCGTTGCTCTTTTAGCAAAAACGTTTCAAATTCTTTTAAAGAAACAATACCACCTTCCTTGGAATAGGCAAATTCATTGCCAGAATGACAATTAAACAGCTCTTCAAGAAAATTAGAAGGTTGCATTAGTTTTCTATACAAACGCGCAAAGCCATCGAAACGCAAATCATTTTTTCGGCGTAACTCTTCTTCGCTAAAACAATCCATTAATTTTGATGTAGTCATTTTACAGCTGATACTGCTCAAAAAAGCTTTAAAATCTTTAACAGTTACTTGGCCACCTTCTTTTGATGACTGGGTGCCAGAGTTTTCCATCGCGTAATATTCCCGCCTAAGCCAGCGTTCAACCTGCAGCGGATAGGAGGCATTAATAGTATCCTGTACCATATAGCGCAAACCTTTAACCCAATTTTCAGCTTCTTGTTCCGACAAAGCTACTACAGAAAAAGTCTTTAATTTAAAAGAGCTACCATGTAGTACAACAAAACATTTGCCAAATTCAAAGCGTTTGGCGTCATCGGGGCAATTGCGAAATTCTTTCGAATTTTTACCTACACGTATCTCTTTGACTTCCCTCAGTTCCAGAGAACCCTCATGTTCTATGCGAGTATTGGCTGCAACAGGGGACCATAACAGTTGACGTGTTTCCCTTACTAAAATCAATCGTCTCTGTTCGGGACGTCTCTGTTTGCTGTACAATTTCGTAACAATGGTTCCTCTTTCCAGCATACAAATAATTTGTTCCATTTCCCCCAAAGTGGGCACACTTAAAGAACTAAAACAGTTCATCATTTTTTGCAAAATGCGCTATTAGCCAAGTGACCGTAATGATTTTCTATTTTAAATACGATGATTCTTGTTTTCTATCTAGAATATTTATCGGTAATAATTTGATTTCCTGTGCAATCTGTTAATTATTGTTGTTGTTTTTTAAAGGTGTAACAAAAATTATCATTATCCGGATTTTGTTGCTGTTCTTGTCTATATGCAATATTGTCTTCGTTGTTTCAGCTGCTTTCTTAAGACCTCTTTTACTGGCACCATATTTTTGTTGATCTATATGGGTTTTTACAATTGTAATTTCTATTTTCTTATCTACAATAGATTTTAAAGACAAATTAAAACAATTTATTTAAAAAAGATAAAAGGCACTTGTGTGTAAAACAAAACAATCTGCTAGTGAATTTCCTGTTGAATGTCAGCAACAGAAGTTTCTTCTTCTTGATTTTACTAACATTAACTTGAAATGATATCATTACTGATAAATCCAAATAGATGAGCTAAATCTAATATTACACAGTATACATACTTATGTAAATATGTATATTTAATTTAAATTTATTATTCGAAATTCCCCTTGAAAAGTAAAATAATACAACCAATAAGTTTTCTGTGGTAATACAAGATTTACTAGTATGATTTTACAGGTTGTAAAACACAATAATCTAAGTAAAGGGCTGTTTAATAAAAGCGGAAAGTTTTTAAGTTAATGACGGTTATTTTTGTGACAACTTCAAATTCCGGTGTAGGCCAGAATCCAACGTAAACCACGTAAAGTCCTACAAGGACAACAACAGCAAAGGTTAACGACATAAAAGTTTAAATATTATTCGAAACCGAGTGAAATTGAATCCGAATGAAATTTGAAATTGTTATAACTTTTAAATCATACAACATTTTGATATTATTTTTTATACATTTGATTAAAGACCATTCACATAACTTCCTAGATTGCTAATGTTTTAAAATAATAGGCGCAACTAAGTTATATTTATATTTAAAAATTTATTCGATTTCAATTTCACCCGGTTTCGGATTACAGAACATACCCGAAACGTTCTGTTCTGTAATCTGTATGTATATGAAAAAAAATGAAACAGATTATAAAAAGTAATATTTTTGTGTGAAAATAAAGGTTTAATAAAACTACAATATTTATATAGAATTTTTTAATTTGTGCTAATGTTAAAAAAACACGAATGAAGCAATAATATAATATAACAATATTATTCACAATTACGAGTATATGCACATAAATATATATTTTGCATTTTAATCGCTTATACATCATAAAAAATTGTTTTATTTATAAGGTTTACATAAATATGTTTACAATTTATACAAATATTAATTTGTTTGTATAAATAGTCACTAGGTATGATACAAAATGAAATTGTATTATCAAAATTTACAATATTCAACAAATATTAATTAACGTGATAATAACATTCATGAGCAAAAGTTTCGCAATCATCGTATGCTTTTACCATCACTTCTGTTGTGTCCAAATCTTCTTTCTGTATACATGCACATCTAAAGTTATCACTACCAACCTGAAAAAGCATTCTAGGATAGCCTATCCAGTTACGTTCTATGCCCCCACTGTTTTGAGTACACCAAACATGAGAACCTTTTTCCTGAGACCATTCTATATTACAGTCGGGATATTTTAGTCTAAGCTCTTCGCTGGCAGCTTTAGAGTCTTGTGCTTGCTCTAATAAAGCATAGTATTTATGATAATATATTGTAGGCTCTCCAAGTGCATTGTAAAATCGACCAACAAGCTTTCCTTTAAATATATAATCAGTCTCGTAAAATTTCTGCCAGTTCGCCAAACTTAAAAGCTCTGAAGACTTCAGACTTAAAACATCATCAGAATCCTCTTCCGCATAATTTTCAAAGTCTCCCGTTACAAATGAAACCGAAGCATCGCGTCCAGCAAAATAACTATACGAACAAGAGGGTCCGTAATGTTTAGCACCTTTGGAAACATCATAGACTCTGCCCAGCAAACCCAAATAAATGGGCATGCCATTTTCACCATTAAAGCTTTTAAGTTCTTCTTTGGTAAATAATTTAACGTTTTTGTCTTGCAATAGTTTTTCTGCGCTTTTATAGCTAACCCCAACAGTTTTTCCACCAAATGATAAAATTTGTTCTCTAACCATTTCTATGATTTGTGGATAATAGACTCCAGCTAAGGTGGCTATTATGATAAGTAAAAATTGTAATTTAAAGACGTGTTTAATAAATGCAATCATGTTTATAAAGAGATTGTTTTTGAAGGCACTTTTTATATTTTTATAATAACACAAACAAGTAAACAAATAAATCACAAATGTTTTTTTTTTTTCAACAAACACAAGTTGCAGCTGTTCTGCTTTATCATCAAGCATGTCAATTTAGCAATTTATTAGTATTATCTAGCGATTTTAGTTTGATAATAAGTAAGCAATACCAATTCCCGTTTAGAGGAGTAACTTAAAATTGAAAGAAACCTATTCCCGTCGAGGGGCATTACCTAGCGTCTATACCTGATAAAAATTTGTCTTGATAAAAGTCAAACAAAAACATTATTTTTAATACTAGTTTTTTTATATGAAGTTTGACTTTTATCAAGACAAATTTTTATCAGGTATAGATACTAGGTTAACATGTCTTAACAAAAGTCGGTTAAAACCTAGTTTAGTGAAGCATGACCGATCAAAAAAAAAAAAAAATTATACAGGGTGATAGAGAATTAAAAAATAATAAAAAAAAGTAAAATAAAAAAATTGGCGGTCGCCCTTATTTTCCGAATTATGGGCCTCTGTACTTTTTTTTGATCGGTCAAGCTTCACTAAACTAGATTTGTACCCAAAAGTCAAACTTCATATAAAAAAACATTATTTTTAACACTGTTTTTATATGACAGTGCGCAGCTCACTTGAATTTAGTTTGTCACAACATAGTGTCTACAACTGGGATAAACTTTGACATAATATGTGAGATAACACCGGTAGAATAACGCAATTGATTTGTTGAAATTAATCTCAATCTCACGAATCAAGAACCGTAGTCATAAAATTCTCATGAATTAAAATACTGTTTTTTATATGAAGTTTGACTTCTATCAAGACAAATTTTTATCAGGTATAGACACTAGGTAAACACCAAATTTCTTTATTGATTGGGCTTTGGCCAGGATTCACTATCCTAGGTTTAATGGTTTAAGGCCAGGATACACTATCCTACACAATCGTACGATTTAATCACAAAAAATCGGACAGAATTCTGTCCTACTTAAAAAATCGTTTCAAAATGGCGTTGTAGATGTGTCATAGTTTTAAAATAAGGTTGTTACTTTTTTTCCCAGTAACTTATTTTAAGTGTTGGTTTAGTTTTATAAAACACTCATAATACTTTACTGGATTTTGTAGGGACATATCCTATCAATCTCTTCGAGCTGACAAACCGATCACTTGTAAACTTTACGGATAGACTTAGTTTCAGAACGGACGGACGATTCCCTAAAACCTACCCTTTCCTCTACACCGCACACTGGCAACTTGTTAAATTGGCACGACTAAGGCTCGCGGGCATGGGCGGTGGTTCGTTGCAGTGCAGACGACCGGGGACAAATAAGTTTGTACCAGTGTTGGAAGACCAGATTATCACCAGGGCTCAGTTGGAATGGCCCTCACTATACCCACCCCTAACCGGGGTATTCCGGTAGTGAATATTTTTTTTTTTTTTTTTGAAGAATACCCCTAAAACACATCACCACTTGGCACTTACCTCTTTGTTTTGTTATTCAAATTAATTAAAAACCATCTTCGTTCACTTCATATTATTTATATTGTTATTAATATGTACATGGATTTTTATGATCTTGATTAAATACTATAAAACAATTTTAGGTGCTATTTCGATAATCACACTTTTAAATTTATATTTTACTGTTTAATAAAAACAGTTTCTAAAGTGCGTTCTTAGAATTTTTCTTACTCTTACAAGAATCTGGCTTGCTTATCTGTTAACAAGACTGACTCATCTGGAGTGGAGTAGTGGATTTCGGTCAACCTTGATTCCGTTTTTTTTTCTTTTACCCTTTTCTTCACTAGGATTTCCTCCAAATGACTTAATCTTAGCTGTGGTTATACCACAGTTTACAGTTTCTATTTTCTTTTCTTACTTCGCTATCGTTTAATTATTGCTTATTTATTCTATGGTTTTGTTTCAACAGATATTTTGTTTAGTTATTTTTATATTTGTACGCTACTGTATTTCACTTTTTCCTTATTTTCTATTTTCGTTCAATGTTTATTTTAGTTTAGTTATTCTATAGTTTTGCTCAGTACTGTATTTTTGTCTATTTATATTATGGTTTTGTTCAATACTGTATTTTCTTTTTACTTATTTTATATTTTTGTTCAATGTGTATTTTCTTTTTACTTATTTTATATTTTTGTTCAATCTGTATTTTAGTTTCATTTTAGCCTTTGCTTTTATTAAATCTTCAAATGATTGTTTTTTTTTTTTTTATGATGTAACTACATATATATTTCCACGGGTAGGTAAACGTTAAAATTTTTGTATATCAGGGTTGGGAACGGCCTCTCAGGTAAGTAAACCAGACTACCGGTGAGTGAAACTTACAGATTACTTTTAGGTGAACAAATTTTCGTTCCCAGAAGTCAATTTTTATTTAAACTTTAGACAATACTTTACCATATCAAAGTCGTTTCGAACAACAACAAAAATTATATAAACTAGTTTGAATCTTGAATTCTGTGTCTAATTATTTGTCCAATAATTTCTAACAAAAATTATTTCGAAATCAAACCAATGATCCAAAAAAGAATTTTACTTTCGAGTCCCTCAGTCGGACAACTAATACTTTCTAAAACAAAATCCAATTTTTAACTACCCTTATGAGTTTTAATTAAAACTTTCAACTATAGAACATAATTTTAAATTTCGAACAATAACTTTGAATTTTGAAATAATAAATGTTTTTTTTTTTTTTTAGAGAACAATTTTGAATTCAGAGATTATTCTTTAATTTTGAAATATACTTTTGAATCTTTAAGAATTAAATCAATATGGCAAATTAAATAGGGCAAATAAATTTGTGAACCACAATGATAAAAAAACAAATTTGGTAACTTTGAGAATTCTTCTGGTTTCGTCGAATGATTCCAGATTTCGAATATTTTTTTCGTAAAACTCGGACAATGAAATCTATTTGATCTTTAGGAATTACATTTGATATTTCTTTGATTTTAGCTCATTCAGATTTCGAAAATTTGAAACGTAACAACAAATTGTACTATAAGCGGACAATGACTTTGGACTTTAAGGGAGTTTCTTTCGAATTTATGGACTTTTATTATGTTCGAAAATGATTTTGAATATTGGAAATACTATTCACTTTAAAGAGATTAACTTCGAATTTCAAATTTGGATTATGAATGTAATTTTAAGATAAAATTTTTTTATTATTGGGCAAAATTTTGAGATTATAATATCGTTTTATATTCTCGGTATAAAATCGAGGGATTTAAACTCAACTTTCGGACTTCTGGTAAACGAATTTATTTTCCAAAAAATTATTTTGCACTCAATTGGGGAAGTAATTTTGATGTTTTTCTAAATTTTTAACTTGTGCTTCTAAAGCAGATTTTTTTGAAATCAGAACTATGTCATAGGATGTGTCCTGTGAATTTGGATTTGTAGATGTGGATTTTTGAAGGATGCATAAAATTCGAATTCATCAACTGCTTTATAAATTTTTCTAAATACAATTTTGAATTTGTGTAAAATTTTAAGGAATGGTCGAAAAGGTTAAATGCTAGAAACTAATGAAGATCTAAATGTTTTAAACAATTTTGTGAATCCCGGGCTATTGTTTGCTCCAAATCGAGCTATGCGTTAAGCATAAACAGGGTTTGCCGCCGCTTCCTTTTCAGCTCACCAGTACACTTTGCTTTAGGTCCTCCCTGCCGCAACGGTTTTACTGGCTCCTTAAAAAAGACTGCTTTGGCTGTGTGCCCAAAACACACGTGGTCAAATGCATTTGGGGATTTTCTTTTCAAAGGCAAAGAAAATCAACAAAAGAAACTTATCAAAAAAAACAATGAAAAACTTTAAATTTACCGCGCGCTAATTTTCTGACTCGCCTACACCGGGTTATATTCGGGTTTTAACAAACAACTATATCGCACTAATAAAAACTAACTACTATTACTTATCTGTTGTATCCTCTGGATGTTGGTGCTGCTGATTATGATGATGATGGTCCTTTAATTGTTGTTGTTGAAGCGGCAATGTAGGTTTGAATGCTGGACTTGTTGTTGATGACCAGTACTATGGTAATTATTCTGCTGAATATGATGCTGATTATGATATGCTGTAGTTGTTGTTGTTGCTATTGCTGTTGTGAGTGGGTGCCAAGTATTTGTGGCTGCTGTAGGTAAATTTTCAAACAGATGGCTTGGTGTTTCGATATGCCGGAATTTGGCCCTATGGATGATTACGTTATAGGGTGACTAAATGATGGTGCCGGAGTGAACACTATTGAGTTTTTGATGAAGATGTTGATATATGTAATTGGTGTCTTTGGTTATGGCAACAAGTAATAGTTGTTCTTTTGTTACAAACAAAATGGCGCACACAAGGTTTTATTGGCGCTTCACGTTTTTACTGCGACGACAAAAAAGAAAAAATGGCGTCAGTTGGCCGTTACCTGTTGTTGCTGTACTTAGCGGTTCTTTCTGCGTGCTTTTTTTTGCTGCTGCTGCCTTAGATGTTTTCACGTGGTCGTTGGAGGTGTCGCATTAAACCATTTTCTCGGATCGAAAGACTAAATGAGCTTTTTCTTCTTTTCTTTTAAATGTTAGCAATAGGATCAACACTTTGCTTGCGTTTTAATGGCGAACTCTTTAATATTAGCAGACTTTGGTATTGGAGCTGCTGTTGACGAAGTTGGTGCAGGTAATGGTAGGATTTGTTCTTTGGCATTCCATCCAGGGCATGTAGGCGGATTTCGTTATCCTGGCTTCAGATCGTCTTGGGAACTTTGCCGGGGTATCCTCGTGTTGGCCTACCTTTTGGGCGCTTCACATGCAGCACGTGGATTCCCTTTCTGAGTTAAACTTCTCTTCCTTCCACCAACCTTTAAATTTTTATTACTTCTGCCATTAAAACCGCACTTTCCTATCCTTTTCGTATTTCTTTCCGGCTCTATTTAGCTTTCGATCACCACTCTTTAAGGCTTTTATTCTTTTCGTTCACCTCTATCTTTTTTTCTTGTTTTTCTTTAGTTGCAATAAAATTTCACTTTAATCACTTTTGTATTCAACTATATTTTAAATTCATTTATCCTTACCTTTACCTCCTTTGGTTTTTTTTTTTTTTTTTTTTTAGTTTGATTGTTTCTCCGCGACGACCTAACAGCTTCACTTTTGCAAACAGAAAGATCGAGAATTGAGTTTGTCGTTTTTATGTCAACTTTGATGCTTTCTTGCGGGTGGTCAAGAACTAGTGCTGCATTTCAATAGTAGTATAGCGTTGCCATGTTACCTCTCTATCAACTACTGATACCGTGTTCACACGAGAAAATTGTACGCTATGTTCACCCGGGTGACACGGTACACACCCACTAACCTAGGTTAGAGATTTTTATCATATTAGCAAATCATATTTGCTAATATGATAAAAGTCTCATGGTCTGAGTCGTGTACGTCGTTTTTAGGCCTTCAGGTCCTTCGCGTGGAATACTCCAATAGTTTTTCCTTGCATGTTTTCTATCTCGTATAAGTGTTTTCCGACTAGCTTTGCAATTCTACATTTGATGAATCGTTTGCACAACTTGGCTGAGAGTTGCTTGGTGAAGTCTGATAGTTGAAAGTTTCGCCGAAATACTTCCTGACCTACTTTGAATTTGGTCTCTCGGCATCGTGTATTATACTTCTTGGCATTGATCTCATAGTTTTTACGTAAGCTCTTCCGGACTTTATCTCGAACGAGTTCTAAATATTCATTTCTGTTTTCGATTCTGTTTTCCGAATCTTCCACTAAGTCCAGCTTCTTTGCCAGTTTGTATGCTGACGCGTGGGTTATCATATTTGTCCCGAATAACAGAAAGTACGGCGTCACGCCTGTTGCTGAATGTACGGCCGACCTCAAAGCACATTCTATCTCACACAGGTGCACGTCCCAGTCACTTTGGCTTCCGTCTAAATATGACCTGATGGCTGCTAAAATGGACTGATTAACGCGCTCTGATGCATTTGCCTGCGGTGCATAGATTGCGGTCTTCATGTGCTCGATGCCGAAGCTGTCTATTAATTCGGTGAAATCCTTGCTGACGAATTGCTTTCCGTTGTCAGAGACTAGTGTTTCCGGACAACCGAATTTGTAAAACACCTCCTGAATCAAAAAGCTGACTACGTTTTTCGTATTTGCCTTAGACATTGCTTTAAGGAGGACGAATTTAGAGAAGTAGTCTAAAACTATAAAAATAAAACAGTTTCCCCTTTTGATCTTACGTAGGGCCCTAAAAAATCGATATAGATCCTCTGGAATGGTCGGCTCGCATTTGGTTCTTGCCCCATCGGTGGCTTTAATACCCTGTTTGAAGGTTTCGATTCCTTGCATGTATCACAACTACTGACAAACTCCCTTATCTGAACGTTCATATGCGGCCAGTAAAACCACTCGCGAATCCGTCTTATCGTTTTTCCGACGCCTCCGTGTGCGGCTGCTGGTGGATTATGTGCCTGTATAATTATTTCTCTCGTTAAACCAGTGGGTATCCATAGTTTCCATGCGTGCTCCTCTCTTGCCAGGTCTCCATCATATAACTGCGTTCTCTTGTATACAAATCCGTCAACAACTTTGATATCCGGTAGCCTAACCTGGTTGGTTTCTATGGTGTCCTTTAGTTTCTGATAGTCATCAGACTGAAATTCTGGAGATTCCAGGTCCACTAGCTTTTCTCGGACCGCTTCTATTCCATCCATGTCATATCTGGACAAGGTATCCGGCACAATGTTTTGGGTCCCTTTTCGGTGTTTAATGGTGAAAGAATAGGTCTGTAACTGGAGGCTCCATCTCGCTAATCTACCACTCAAGTCGCGCTGGGACATTAACCATTTAAGGCTAGAATGGTCAGTAATAACTACGAACTCCATTAGCTCCACATACGGACGAAATCTTTTTACTGCTAGCACCACCGCTAGGCACTCCCGCTCCGTGACTGAGTAATTTTTCTGAGCAGTTGATAATTTTCTTGAAAAGTATGCAATAGGATGTTCTCCTCCTTCGTCATCCTGCTGGAACAGCACTGCTCCTATCCCTACGTTTGAGGCATCACACTGGATGAAAAAGGTCCTATTAAAATTGGGATGTGTTAATACCGGACTGGCTGTCAATCGTTCTTTTAACTTATCAAATGCTACTTTAGCTTCCTCAGGAAAAATAAATTTTTTGCTTTTCTTAAGTGTCTCCGAAATTGGTGCGGTTATAGAGGCGTAGTTTAGGATGAATCTCCGGTACCATCCCGTTGTGCCTAGGAAACTCCGGACCTGCTTTGGTGTTGTTGGGTACTTTAAATGTACTATAGCCGCTATCTTTGTAGGGTCTGGCTTTAGCTTGCCTTCTCCGACGATGTATCCTAAGTATTTTAGTTCTTTGCAACAAAACTTTGATTTACTCACATTGATCGTTAAATTTGCCTTCTCTAAACAGCGAGCTACTTCCGTAAGTATGTCCAGATGTTCTTCAAATTCTGGCGATACCACCAGCAGATCATCCAAGTAAACGAACACCCTTTCCCTTAAGCGTGCTGGAATCACCTTGTCCATTAAACGGCATAACCTTTGTGCCGCGTTGCACAACCCAAAAGGCATTACGGTAAACTGGTACAAGGGTCTTCCAGGCACGGTAAAGGCTGTTTTCTGTCGGCTATGTTCTGCCAGTGGTATCTGCCAGAACGCGTCCTTCAGATCTATGCTGGAAATAAAGTGCGTATCTCCTAGTCTGCTTAGAAGTCCTTCAATATGGGGAAGTGGATAGGCGTCCTTAACGGTCAGGTCATTGAGCCTTCGCGCGTCTAAGCAAATCCTTACTTTCTCCCCTTTTTGTACAAAAGTTACTCTATTGTTCCATGGACTTTCGCTCGGCTCAATGACTTCCAAGGACAGCATCCTATCCAGCTCCCCATACATTAGCTTCTGTACTGCCGGGGAAACCGGGTAGTGTCTTTCTTTCACGGGTACTGCGTCTCCAGTATCTATTTGGTGAATTTCCAGGGAAGTCTTTCCTAAGCCCTTGCGCGTAAAACATGGAAATATTTCTATTATGTCATCCAAACGTTGCTGCTGTCGAGCATTTAAGCTATGCATTCGCGGGAACGAGGTATCTACAGTTAGTTCCGAGTTAATGCCTTGTTTGGATAATGCGTTTATTTCAAATCGCAGTAAATTAAATTTCTTCATAAAGTCTATGCCGAGAAACAAAGGTAGTTTAAGTGAAGGGACTAAAAAGAAATCAATCGGTTCGGAAGTTTTATTGAATGTTATGTTTGCCCTGATACGGCCTATTATAGGGTTTAGCTTCCCGTCAGCTGTTTTTATCTCCGCCTGAAATGGATATATCACGATTTTCGCCTTCTCTACAAAGTCTAAGCAATCCTTGCCAAGGCAACATACCGTAGCTCCGCTGTCGAGTAGACCTTGTATTGGCTGCCCATTTATTTCGAGGGTTGTGTATATTCTGGTGTCTGGGCCCTCGTATATGCTGGCTTCGGCGATCTTGTATCTAGTTCCTTTTCTTATTTTGTATCTTTGTCGTGCTTTGAAAATTCTATCGGTAGTTCTAAAAATTCTGTTTCTCGCCTCCTCGTATTCATGCTCTCGCGTGTGCAATGGTTTAAATTGTCGATTTATTACTGTTTCCGTAGCGTTGGTCTGTCTACGATCATTTTTCAAAATTTCCTTAATTGGTGTTACCTCATGGTCATTTTCAAGTTTTTGTTCAGGTTCATCTTCTTCAAATGTCGTTCCGGTGGGTGTCAAGCAAAAGTTTATTGATTTTTGGGACGTTGATTCTGCGAACGAGCTTCCATCCCTCCTCGAGTCACGTTCGGGATCCGGTTTCCCTGACAGTTCGGGCAACGAGGTGTCACGGTGTCCTCACGTCCACATTTAAAACAGAACAGCCTCCTTTTTTCTTCCAAGCAATCAAAGAATGTATGTCCTTCCTCCTTACAGTTCCAACAAGTAAGTTTTTTCACTTCGGCTAGTGCATCAACTTCAGCCGATTCCGTTGTATCTACTGACACGTATTCCAATTCGTGAATATTCCTCGGGGGTAGTCTCCCACTATATTGGCGCTGGCTATTCAACAAGTTTTCGGCCCTCCGGCACTCCCTTACGAATTGAGCTAGACTATTAACTGAAACTGAAAATAACAACTGGGCCATTGGAGCTCTCAAGTTGCTTCGCATTATGCTGACCAGGTCTTTTTCTCCTATTGGACTCCTCAGTTGGTTCCTCAGCTTTATTACAGAGTTGTAAAAATCGTCAAACGTTTCCATTCCTTGTTGCCGTCGGTCTAGAATTTTTCGTTGGATGTCAAAATCGCTGTCATATCGGTGGAACTGGCTGATCAAAGCGGCTTTAAGGTCTCTCCATCTTGTGATATTATTAAATCGTCTATGATCCCAGAACCAGTCCCTTGCCGGTCCACTTAGCAAATGATGAAATGATCGAAGAACTTCATTCCATCCACATCCATAATCTGCCTGTAGAGTCTCCACTCGGAAAACAAAATCTTCTATGCTAGTAGTCTTACTGGTTCCGTCGAATATTATCCCCCATTTATCGATTCGAAATGCAGCACTTGAGCTTGAATTTGGATTCTGGTGGTATCGTGGTGTTGTGGCTGGATCTTCCGTTCTATAGTTGTCTTGAAAATTGAAATTGTTATTCATGGGATTGTAAAAATGAGTAGGCATTGGTTGGATTTGCAGTTGTTGTCTTGGTGCGTTAGACATTGACGGTGGTGGCTGGCTTATGTCTGGTACCGACACGTTGCTAATTCGAGGTTGTGCAGTAACGCCATTCTGCTGACTTGGATTCGTTTGTTGGCTTAGACTTTGCTGAATTATCCGCGGTACTAGACTTAAAAGTCTGTCTTCAAAGTTCCTTAAATCATCATGTGTCATAACTCTTCCTCCTCTACCTTCTCCTGAAAAATTGTTATGGTTTTGGAGCGGTCTCAATGGTTCATTGACTTGACGAAATGCGTCGATAACTCCTCTTGCACTTATACTACTGAAAGGTGGTGTGACTATGGTACTATTTCCTGCCATACTCTCCCCGCTTGAATCTAAAACATCCTCCATTTGATTTGCTGGTAATCCTGTATTAACGTTGGTTTGTTTCGGGATCGCTCCTGTGCTACTTGTTGTCGTTGTTGTAGTATCTGTGGTCGCTGTTGTAGTTGAAGTGGTTGCCTTAGCAGCTGAAGCTTCACCTTCCATTCTACTTTTAGATCGCGTACCAAACATTCCCGAAATTAGCTTATTTGACCTAATGACCCTTAATACCAAAACAAAACCTATTAAAAACAAACTGTACTAAAACCTGAAAACCGAGTGCGAAATCAAAACGATACGATGACTCCCTAAAATCCAAACAAAAGCTTGCAAAACTTACCAAAACCTGAAAAACTTTCACCCACCTGAAACAAAGTAGCAAATAATAAAAAAATAAAAATATAAATTGAGTTAATGGTGTGGTATAGTTTTATACCTAACCGTTAAATCAATATGCAAATAAAAGTTTAAATGAATATATCAACCAAATTCTGGTGTATTGTGTTGTTAATGTAAAATATCAAAAAGAATAACAAAAATATAAAATTTTATAAATAGATTTTTTGGTATAGCCTTTTCCGAACCATAAAATAAACCAAAAAAAGTTCTAATAATTTTTTCCAACAAATTCTGTGGATTTTGCGTCGTTAGTTCAAATCAATAAGCAAAAATACACAAATAATAAATGATTTCTGGTATAGTTTTATACCAATTCATACAGTAAATGAAACAATTTTTTTTTTTTTTACAAATTTCTTCAACAAATTCTGTTGATATTGCGTTGTTAGTTCAAATCAATAAGCAAAAATACACAAATAATAAATGATTTCTGGTATAGTTTTATACCAATTCATACAGTAAATGAAACAATTTTTTTTTTTCTAAATTTCTTCAACAAATTCTGTTGATATTGCGTTGTTAGTTCAAATAAAAATAAAAATGTTAATATTTAAAACAAAGATGAGGTGTGACAAGTGGTGATGATACAAATGAGTGATAATCTGTCTTCTACTAAACGAGCCAAAACTCAGACAACTTTTGACCGATGCTAATTAATCAGAATGTTTATATTACACATCTAGTGATTAGTGGCAGCAGAAGTATTTACAAAATACTATCTGGACTCACTGACTCAAAGTATGCTGCGCTCTTCCAAAAACCCCTGTCGCAATTAGAGTACCTATTTATTCGGTCTCTAAGACTTACATTGATTAGTTGGAATAGCCTTCATCTGATTAAAGCTAGTCGCAAACGGACTGCCTGCTATACGCTTCGTTCCGTGACTTACTCAACTTTAATCTAGACTACTTTTATTTCTTTATTATACTCTTAAACTTTCTTCTCAACTTTTCATCCTATCAAATTGTCTTCAACTATACTGACGAAGTATGCCTTCCATAAGTCAGGCTTCTTGTTGTTAAAATTGCTCAAAAATGTATTCAATAGTTATCGGTTTTCGTGCCCCACGTTGGGCGCCATTAATTGTCATAGTTTTAAAATAAGGTTGTTACTTTTTTTCCCAGTAACTTATTTTAAGTGTTGGTTTAGTTTTATAAAACACTCATAATACTTTACTGGATTTTGTAGGGACATATCCTATCAATCTCTTCGAGCTGACAAACCGATCACTTGTAAACTTTACGGATAGACTTAGTTTCAGAACGGACGGACGATTCCCTAAAACCTACCCTTTCCTCTACACCGCACACTGGCAACTTGTTAAATTGAAACGACTAAGGCTCGCGGGCATGGGCGGTGGTTCGTTGCAGTGCAGACGACCGGGGACAAATAAGTTTGTACCAGTGTTGGAAGACCAGATTATCACCAGGGCTCAGTTGGAATGGCCCT
Organism: Phasia obesa; assembly: GCA_949628195.1. NCBI lineage: Eukaryota > Metazoa > Arthropoda > Insecta > Diptera > Tachinidae > Phasia > Phasia obesa. The sequence continues at coordinate 62,067,572 of OX451218.1, read as the reverse complement.
CACTATACCCACCCCTAACCGTGGTATTCCGGTAGTGAATATTTTTTTTTTTTTTTTTTGAAGAATACCCCTAAAACACATCACCACTTGGCACTTACCTCTTTGTTTTGTTATTCAAATTAATTAAAAACCATCTTCGTTCACTTCATATTATTTATATTGTTATTAATATGTACATGGATTTTTATGATCTTGATTAAATACTATAAAACAATTTTAGGTGCTATTTCGATAATCACACTTTTAAATTTATATTTTACTGTTTAATAAAAACAGTTTCTAAAGTGCGTTCTTAGAATTTTTCTTACTCTTACAAGAATCTGGCTTGCTTATCTGTTAACAAGACTGACTCATCTGGAGTGGAGTAGTGGATTTCGGTCAACCTTGATTCCGTTTTTTTTTTCTTTTACCCTTTTCTTCACTAGGATTTCCTCCAAATGACTTAATCTTAGCTGTGGTTATACCACAGTTTACAGTTTCTATTTTCTTTTCTTACTTCGCTATCGTTTAATTATAGCTTATTTATTCTATGGTTTTGTTTCAACAGATATTTTGTTTAGTTATTTTTATATTTGTACGCTACTGTATTTCACTTTTTCCTTATTTTCTATTTTCGTTCAATGTTTATTTTAGTTTAGTTATTCTATAGTTTTGCTCAGTACTGTATTTTTGTCTATTTATATTATGGTTTTGTTCAATACTGTATTTTCTTTTTACTTATTTTATATTTTTGTTCAATGTGTATTTTCTTTTTACTTATTTTATATTTTTGCTCAATCTGTATTTTAGTTTCATTTTAGCCTTTGCTTTTATTAAATCTTCAAATGATTGTTTTTTTTTTTTTATGATGTAACTACATATATATTTCCACGGGTAGGTAAACGTTAAAATTTTTGTATATCAGGGTTGGGAACGGCCTCTCAGGTAAGTAAACCAGACTACCGGTGAGTGAAACTTACAGATTACTTTTAGGTGAACAAATTTTCGTTCCCAGAAGTCAATTTTTATTTAAACTTTAGACAATACTTTACCATATCAAAGTCGTTTCGAACAACAACAAAAATTATATAAACTAGTTTGAATCTTGAATTCTGTGTCTAATTATTTGTCCAATAATTTCTAACAAAAATTATTTCGAAATCAAACCAATGATCCAAAAAAGAATTTTACTTTCGAGTCCCTCAGTCGGACAACTAATACTTTCTAAAACAAAATCCAATTTTTAACTACCCTTATGAGTTTTAATTCAAACTTTCAACTATAGAACATAATTTTAAATTTCGAACAATAACTTTGAATTTTGAAATAATAAATGTTTTTTTTTTTTAGAGAACAATTTTGAATTCAGAGATTATTCTTTAATTTTGAAATATACTTTTGAATCTTTAAGAATTAAATCAATATGGCGAATTAAATAGGGCAAATAAATTTGTGAACCACAATGATAAAAAAACAAATTTGGTAACTTTGAGAATTCTTCTGGTTTCGTCGAATGATTCCAGATTTCGAATATTTTTTTCGTAAAACTCGGACAATGAAATCTATTTGATCTTTAGGAATTACATTTGATATTTCTTTGATTTTAGCTCATTCAGATTTCGAAAATTTGAAACGTAACAACAAATTGTACTATAAGCGGACAATGACTTTGGACTTTAAGGGAGTTTCTTTCGAATTTATGGACTTTTATTATGTTCGAAAATGATTTTGAATATTGGAAATACTATTCACTTTAAAGAGATTAACTTCAAATTTCAAATTTGGATTATGAATGTAATTTTAAGATAAAATTTTTTTATTATTGGGCAAAATTTTGAGATTATAATATCGTTTTATATTCTCGGTATAAAATCGAGGGATTTAAACTCAACTTTCGGACTTCTGGTAAACGAATTTATTTTCCAAAAAATTATTTTGCACTCAATTGGGGAAGTAATTTTGATGTTTTTCTAAATTTTTAACTTGTGCTTCTAAAGCAGATTTTTTTGAAATCAGAACTATGTCATAGGATGTGTCCTGTGAATTTGGATTTGTAGATGTGGATTTTTGAAGGATGCATAAAATTCGAATTCATCAACTGCTTTATAAATTTTTCTAAATACAATTTTGAATTTGTGTAAAATTTTAAGGAATGGTCGAAAAGGTTAAATGCTAGAAACTAATGAAGATCTAAATGTTTTAAACAATTTTGTGAATCCCGGGCTATTGTTTGCTCCAAATCGAGCTATGCGTTAAGCATAAACAGGGTTTGCCGCCGCTTCCTTTTCAGCTCACCAGTACACTTTGCTTTAGGTCCTCCCTGCCGCAACGGTTTTACTGGCTCCTTGAAAAAGACTGCTTTGGCTGTGTGCCCAAAACACACGTGGTCAAATGCATTTGGGGATTTTCTTTTCAAAGGCAAAGAAAATCAACAAAAGAAACTTATCAAAAAAAACAATGAAAAACTTTAAATTTACCGCGCGCTAATTTTCTGACTCGCCTACACCGGGTTATATTCGGGTTTTAACAAACAACTATATCGCACTAATAAAAACTAACTACTATTACTTATCTGTTGTATCCTCTGGATGTTGGTGCTGCTGATTATGATGATGATGGTCCTTTAATTGTTGTTGTTGAAGCGGCAATGTAGGTTTGAATGCTGGACTTGTTGTTGATGACCAGTACTATGGTAATTATTCTGCTGAATATGATGCTGATTATGATATGCTGTAGTTGTTGTTGTTGCTATTGCTGTTGTGAGTGGGTGCCAAGTATTTGTGGCTGCTGTAGGTAAATTTTCAAACAGATGGCTTGGTGTTTCGATATGCCGGAATTTGGCCCTATGGATGATTACGTTATAGGGTGACTAAATGATGGTGCCGGAGTGAACACTATTGAGTTTTTGATGAAGATGTTGATATATGTAATTGGTGTCTTTGGTTATGGCAACAAGTAATAGTTGTTCTTTTGTTACAAACAAAATGGCGCACACAAGGTTTTATTGGCGCTTCACGTTTTTACTGCGACGACAAAAAAGAAAAAATGGCGTCAGTTGGCCGTTACCTGTTGTTGCTGTACTTAGCGGTTCTTTCTGCGTGCTTTTTTTTGCTGCTGCTGCCTTAGATGTTTTCACGTGGTCGTTGGAGGTGTCGCATTAAACCATTTTCTCGGATCGAAAGACTAAATGAGCTTTTTCTTCTTTTCTTTTAAATGTTAGCAATAGGATCAACACTTTGCTTGCGTTTTAATGGCGAACTCTTTAATATTAGCAGACTTTGGTATTGGAGCTGCTGTTGACTAAGTTGGTGCAGGTAATGGTAGGATTTGTTCTTTGGCATTCCATCCAGGGCATGTAGGCGGATTTCGTTATCCTGGCTTCAGATCGTCTTGGGAACTTTGCCGGGGTATCCTCGTGTTGGCCTACCTTTTGGGCGCTTCACATGCAGCACGTGGATTCCCTTTCTGAGTTAAACTTCTCTTCCTTCCACCAACCTTTAAATTTTTATTACTTCTGCCATTAAAACCGCACTTTCCTATCCTTTTCGTATTTCTTTCCGGCTCTATTTAGCTTTCGATCACCACTCTTTAAGGCTTTTATTCTTTTCGTTCACCTCTATCTTTTTTTCTTGTTTTTCTTTAGTTGCAATAAAATTTCACTTTAATCACTTTTGTATTCAACTATATTTTAAATTCATTTATCCTTACCTTTACCTCCTTTGGTTTTTTTTTTTTTTTTTTTTTAGTTTGATTGTTTCTCCGCGACGACCTAACAGCTTCACTTTTGCAAACAGAAAGATCGAGAATTGAGTTTGTCGTTTTTATGTCAACTTTGATGCTTTCTTGCGGGTGGTCAAGAACTAGTGCTGCATTTCAATAGTAGTATAGCGTTGCCATGTTACCTCTCTATCAACTACTGATACCGTGTTCACACGAGAAAATTGTACGCTATGTTCACCCGGGTGACACGGTACAGATGCCACATTATCATACAAAACAAGATTTTGCAACTCTGATCGCATGGAAAAATACTATTTTATGATTTTTTTCATGTAAGGGAAACCGTAGCTCACATTTTTCTACAATCTTTTCATTTATGTAAAATTATCAAAATTGTAAATACTCAAATATGAACACTTGCGTGAATAACAAAATTTTTTGCTCCGGAACGACCCGAGTCACACTCGGCCAAAGATCGTCAACTCAGCAACAGCTGTATCAACCGGAAGTTTTTTTTCCCAGGTGAGCAAAATATGCCAGCAACTTTGCTCAACTTACTTTTAATTATAGCTAGCGTAGAGCAAAACCCAGGTCCATAGATTTGGATTTGTTCTGTGTGTCACACCCGTATAACCCGGAATGTAGCTTCAGTCAGGTGCAGAGTTTGTAGTAGCTGGTGCCACCTGAAAAGGTGCTCAGGTCTCACCAACAGCTGCAACTGGTCCCCAAGCTTTGTAGAAAGTTGTTGTAGCTCGCAACCACCCAATGTCAGCACTGCTTCTTCAATAATAACCCAACAAAATCACATCCCATCGCCATCTGTAGGACATAACAGAGCTCGGCGGTCTCTGTGGGCATGTTCAATATACCGAGGTATTATTCGAAGAAACACTACATTAGTTCAGTGCAATAGTTGCAAACAATGGTGTCACTTGAGAAAATGTTCGAACCTACGCGCGCATAAAGATTGTACTACTAGGTATTTAGCCTCTTGCTGCATTAATAACATCATTTCAACAAGTAGTACCCCACAAATAACTACTCCATCAACACCCTATAGAAGTACTATGCAGGTTCGACCGACTACACCACAGCTACAACAACCATTATCCCAGGCAACTATTTCTCAGTGCCCTACTCAACACTATGACCGGTGTGCTATTGCACAATAATGGTCCCCTTCAATCTTTTCAGATTATGCAATTAAATTGTAGTGGTCTGCGAAACAAGATTGTGGAGATCACAAAATATATGCATGATCATAAAATACCCATAGCCGTCATACAAGAAACAAAGCTGACCAGTGATTGTTCACTTTCAACTTCTGGGAACTATAATATTATTCGGAAAGATAGAGACCACGGTGGAGGGCGTTTATTATTCAACGTAATGTCAGCTATAAGCTGCTTGCGCCTTCAATCTCACCCATTCCCGACCCGTTCATAGAAATCATTAGCATATCAATAAACACTGGAGATATTGATATTAAAATCACCAATGTATATATCCCGCCCGTTAACAGCATAGGTGCCAGTTATCACCCGAGCATATCTCACCTCTTGCAAGGTGATAACAAAATAATACTTGGTGATTTCAATGCTCATCATGAGAGTTGGTATTCTCAGTTACCAAACGATTCTCGCAGTATACTCATAGCCGACCAGATAGATGAATCCGACTTCGCTGCAATCAATGAAGATTTCTCTACAAGAATAACAGGAAGATGTTCAAGCTCCCCAAACGTTTTTATTGTCTGCTCGTCGCTTCTTGCCCACACCAACTGGAAAACTCAAGTTGCGTTTAATTCTGACCACATCCCCATCTTGGTCACTGTAGACAAACCGAGCGACAGATGTGTTCAAGATTAACGTGGGCTCCTGCCACGGTGGCTTTATCCCACGGTGCTCCAAACACCGAGTGATATAAAGACCATTGTGTAGTATAACAACACTTTACGATTGCCACCAATCGCAATTTGTGTGTTTACAGTCACAATGAGTAGCAATTTATATAATATGGCAAGCCTTTCCAAGGCAAGCCTAGATCCATATTATAACCTCTTGCTTAGGGGTTTGGAGACTATCCAAACTCCGTCTGTTGAGAGTGCAACAGCACACTTGATCGACCTTGCACCACATCTACATGAATCGATCTTAAACCATAACCACCATGTGTACCCCCGAAGGAGACCTCACCAATAACCGGTCACAGAGAGGATAGGCTCTCTGTGGGGCCACCGATTCCCGTGGTACCAGTCCTTTGGGCACTGGTCGGGCCTCGAAGATGACCCGTGTAGTAAAACAACAGACCTTTTCCTCCAGATTTAGGCTCTAGGAACCTTGCGTCTGGTGCCCCTATTTTCCCCGAGTGAACCGCGTCAAAGCATTTGCCATTACTGCAGTGACAATTGGAACCCCCGGGGGTAGAAACCGAGCGACTTCGTGGAGCCTGATAAGCGCACATTTATTAACTACAATAAAGCCAACTGGAAGGGATTCTCAAAACTTGTTGATGATACTCTCCGCCAACAGCCCCACCCCATCTGTGCCTAAGAGAAGCAATTCTCAAGGCTGCTAAGGGCTTTATCCCACTACAAAAGGAGACTCATACCGCCCGATCTCCCTATTATCACCTGTAGCAAAGGTTTTGGAAGCATTACTGTTACCAACACTTAAAGAACATTTCCCGCTTGCCTCACACCAACACGGCTTCAGGGATACCTATAGCACAACAATGGCTTTGAACATGATAGCTACACAGATCGCTCAATCAGCAAAGCCCGTGTCAACGAACTATTGTTGCTGCCTTAGATTTATCCAACGCATTTGAGACGTTAGATCGCTCTGTGCTGATAAATGACATAATCCAGTCAACTCTTCCCAACTATATCAAGCGCTGGGTTGCTAATTACCTATGTGGCAGACAAGCGTTTGTTGAGTTTAGGGTCCAAAAATCAAGCTACCGCAAGATAAAAATGGGCGTGCCACAAGGAGGAGTGTTGTCACCCCTACTCTTCAATATTTATCTTGCCCAGCTTCCTGCACCACCCCAAGATGTCATAATGGTTTCTTATGCAGATGATTGCACAATCTACTCATCTAGTGTTCAGATTGAAGAAATAAGTGCCAGGATTTCCAACTATATGGCCGCCATCTTGGAATTTCTGCAGGAACGTAAACTCCAGCTATCACCTTCAAAATCGTCGGTGTCCCTTTTCACTTCTTGGACGAAGGAAGTAAGGACGGAATTAAACATCTCAGTTGAAGGCAGACGTATCCCTACGGTAAACAACCCAAAATTCCTAGGGGTGGTCTTTGACAACCTCTTTCACTTTTCCTCGCACGCCACTTATATCAGCCAAAAAGTGAAATCTAGAAATAAGGTTCTTAAAGCTCTCGCTGGTACCTCTTGGGGCATGACAAAAGAAACAATTACAGCGACGTATAAGGCGATTTGCCGCTCCGTCTTAAATTACGCTGCCCCGATATAGACCTCTTTTCTAAGCGACACCCAATGGCGAGTCTTACAAACGACCCAAAATAATGCACTCCGAATTGCAACTGCATGTGTCAAGATGACTAATGTGGATCATCTCCATGAGGAGACCAAAATACTGCCGGTCAACACAATGAGTTGTTGACCAGACAATTCTTGATGACATGTCACCTGCCAAGTCATCCCAACCATCGGATACTCTCCCAAGATCCCCCTCCTAGGCACATCCGACAGGACTTTCGTCACTATCTCGATGACATCCGAGCTGTTATTCCACCCTACGTTGACCGGATGTCCATAGTGATTGCCCAGAAACTCTTTCATCGACAGACGGTCACCACTACCATGAACGAGTATAGATGCAATAAAGTTCTCAATGAACATCCCCCTGCAATCTCGGATCATGAACAACTCTTATCCAGGAAAACAAGATCAACCCTAGCACAATTAAGAGCAGGATGATGCAGTATACTTAACTGCTACCGGGAGCGAATAGTTCCTGGCACTTTGAACCGTTGTCCATGTTGTTCGCAGACCCCTCATGATACTGTGCATTTATTTAATTGTCCTAACAGGCCAACAGATTTGCGCCCCATTGACCTATGGCTAAGACCGACTGAGGTGGCACAATTTCTCCAGCTTCAAGTTCCACCCATGTGACCCATATTTACAATAATTAATATATATATAATTTAAATATTTTCAGGAAAGAACTTCCGACAGCAGCAGAGCTGTTACAACAACAACAAAATTTTTTCTCAATTTTCTCACTTTTGAACAGAAAGAGAAAAAATAAATCATCACATTCATAAATGAAAAAACACAAACTATTTTGTAGTCTCTCACACATGTATGAAAAGATGCAGCTAAAAAAAAATAAAATGTACACATTCATACATGAATGAACAGTGGGTACTATGAAATAAACAAAACAAAAAGTGAAAAAAAAAATTGTTAAATTTAAATTATTTTATTTTTTTGAAATAGTGTTTATACTGATTAATTTTTTTAAAAAACTTCGGCTACTTTTCTGCTTGTCTCTCCTTATATCATTTAATGTTTTAAAGATTATTCCAATTGTTCGAAAAAAGAAAATATTTTTTGTTTTTCGTTTTGTTTTAACCTCTTATGGGACGAATTTTGTACGAAGTGCTCTATGTACGGACATGGAGCTAAAAACTGCAATAGAGTTATCGTCTGCGCAGTTTGTGCTGGCAATCATGACCAGACTGAGTGTATTGTCCAAAAACACTCAAGGGAGTAATGTTGTTTATAAATGCCACAACTGTAGCCAAAAGAACTTAAGAAACTCGAATCACAGGTCCGACGATCCTAAATGCCCTTGCCGTAAAGATTATTTAGAAATGCGCCTACGATTAACTTCTAAGTCTAGACCTAATTTCAACAAGTCGAGAATTAATCATGTGTATGATGAGACTGAGTTCCCACCCCTGTCAAGTCAGAGTCAACCAACTGATTCACGAGAGCACACCTTGCAAAGGAAAAGTTTGTACTCTGAGGTTTCGAAAAACAGACTCCGCGACAGCAACAACGATGATGACTTATCTAACGAGAGATTGTTAGAAATCTTCTTTAGTGCTGTGGATGCACTAGAAAAATGTCGAAATAAATTTGACAAATTAAGAGTGCTTGGCATGATGCTCAAGCATGCTATATAAAATCATGGTTAGTCAAAATGTATACGTTATGCACTGGAATGCTCAAGGCATAACAACTGAGTCAGCAGCTGCACAGCTCGAAAAAGTTCTCCATGAGAAAAATATTGATATTTTACTTCTTAACGAAACGTTCCTGAAGCCGTATCATAGGTTAAAATTTGGAGGCTACAAAATATACAGAGAAGACCGTCAAACACATGGTGGGGGTGTGCTTATAGCGGTTAAAAATTACATAGATCATAAGTTGTTACCAAAGATTAAAACAATAACCATAGAAAATATCTCTGTGGAAGTTAAAATAAGTGGACGTCCCGTAAGTTTTATCTCTGCTTATAATCCAGTTTACACTTCTAATTTTAAAACTGACTTAGAACTTCTTACCAATTCGTTTAGTGACTATTTTATTTTTGGTGATTTGAATGCACAACATGTGAGTTGGAATTGTATTTCAAACAATTCAGCTGGCAAAGAACTGTACAGACATCACTTAAGTTCAAGTTATTATGTATATCATCCGGATACACATACTAGATTCGGCCAAAATATAATTCCAGTCCAACCATCCACGGTTGATATTTTACTTACTAACTCTAACATTTCATTTTCGCAGCTACAGTCACATCCAAATATTTTACAGTCTGATCACACCCCAATATCTTGTTACATTTTTGGAACACCACAAAATCACTTTGTTAAAGTTCCGTTGTATAATCAGGCTGATTGGCCAGCAATTAAATACTGGGTCGAGAATGAAATTAAGAATCATAATATCGGACAAATAGAGCTTAACAATATAAACCTAGATTCGTCATTAAATAAATTAGTTAGTATAGTTAAAGAAGCTTTTTACAAGATTCCAATTGGCCAGAAAAATCCTTGGCAGAGGGAAATTTCAAATACGTCTAAAATGCTGATTACTCAGAGGAACAAGTATAACCGTAAACTTAAAAGATGTAGAGATCCTAGTTACAGAACTCAACTAATCAGCATTTTAAAACAGTTGAATCACTTAATTGATTTTCATTTGAAAAGGGATAGAAATGAAGCGTGGGCTAAATTCATTTCCAAACTGCCTTCCGGCTCTAAAAAGTTTTGGAAACTAACAAAAGCTTTAAAAAAAAATATAAATGGGGAAGTTTTAAGTACCGGTGAAGCAAAAGCAAATGCCATTGCGGAAGTTTTTAGATGCAACAATAATATCACCAACAACAATTCATCACCTTTAGATAATGTGGTTCTAAATTATGTGCAGGAACTTAACAATGTAAATCTCGCTGACAGTGACAATTTTGAATTCACAGATGCAGTAGAGGTAAAGACATTTGTTTTTTCTTTAAAAAATAACAAAGCCCCAGGTTTAGACGGAATTAACAGCATTATTTTAAAAAAATATGCCCGATTACTTTTTTGAAACTTTGAGCAAACTATTTAATTACTGCTTGAGAAATGGTCATTTCCCCATGATATTTAAAAAGGCCAGGGTTATACCTATTTTCAAAACTGGAAAAGATCCAAAATTGCCTTCCAGCTATAGGCCAATAAGCATTTTGAGCTTGTTGGATAAAGTCTATGAAAAAATAATCCACAAAAGAATCGTAGAGTTCTCAGAACAGAACAACATTATACATCAGCAACAGTTTGGATTCCGAAGAGTGCACTCTACGGTACATCAAATCAAACGAGTGGTTAATATTATTGAGAATAATAAAAGAAATCGTAGAAGTACAGGTATTATATTTCTTGACATTGAAAAGGCTTTCGATACAGTATGGCATAATGGCCTATTGTAGAAACTTAACTCTTTTAGTTTTCCTTTATATTTACAAAAAATCATACAAAGCTTTTTAGACCAACGTTCATTTGTAGTTTTCGTGAAGCGCATCTCATCAGATGAAAAACATATACTCGCAGGTCTACCGCAAGGTTCCGTTTTGTCACCTACGCTTTATTCGTTATACACGTCAGATATCACTCTACGCAGGAATCAGGCAGCAGCATTTTATGCAGACGATAGAAAGCACTATTTGCAGCGGTAAGGTATCTAATTCATTAGTTAGGAAAATGCAAGAGAGCTTAAATTCAAGCCAAAAATATTTTAATAAATGGAAAAAAAAGGTCAATGATGATAAAACACAGGCCATTATTTTTCCATATAATAAGTCGCCAAAACGCATACCTTCTCAATCTATGTTGTGCCGTGGGAATGTTATACCTATAAAGTCAGAAATCAAGTATTTGGGCATTATAATGGATAAAAAACTAACATTTAAGCAACATGTCAACCAAATTTGTGAAAAAGCTATAAAGTGTGGTCGGGCATTGTTTCCCATACTCAACAGAAGATCTAAATTGAATATGAAAAACAAAATATTGTTATATAAAATGTGCATTCGACCAATTATGAGTTACAGCTGTCAAGTATGGTTTCATAAAACTGCGAAAACTCATACCAAAAGCTTCAGATTATACAAAACAAGAATTTGAAAATAATTCATAATCTTCCTCGTAGGTATCCGACAAATTTACTTCACAGTAACTTTGGACACAAGATGATAAACGATTTCACTAGAGAACTGACACTGACATTTAATGAAAAATGCAGACTGTCAAACTTTGAATCAATAAGGAATTTACAAGGTAATCACTAAGATTCGTTCGTTAAGAATGAATGTATTAGTGATTATCTAAACAAATTTCTTTATAACTTCCATAGAGATCAAAAAGGTTTTTGTGAGCTATTTTCCTTAAGGCTGTATATTTATTGTTATTAGTTTTGTAAATTTAATTATAAGACTCTTATTGTTGTAGTACTTATAGTAAAATCTCATACCTCTGTACCTTTTATATTTTAAACTTGTAAATAAAGACTTTTATTTAAAAAAAAAAACCTCTTATGGGATGAATTTTTTAAAAAACATTGACAGTCGTAAAATAGCTCTGGGTCGGGAAACACGTGCGTGCGTCATTGTCATTATCGCTTAAAGTCAATCAGGCCGTCCTTGTTGCTCGGCCTTCGAGTGGTTTGCGTCTCGTTCTCACACTGGCTGATTGGCGTCCTCGAATAGCTCTACTACGGTACTGTTATTGGTGGTTGCTTAATCACCCACGTGTAATCGTTTGGTTATCGTTTATAACCTGTAAATTTTAACTTCAATAAGCCGGACATTGGTGGAGCACCATTTTAAAACACGCAACTGTTAACTGGAGGAACACCATTATACTCAATTTTTAACTGAAGGAGAACCAATAAACTCAAGATTTTCATTGGAGGAGCACCATTAAACTCTTATTAATTTTTACCTAGCTGATTTTGGAGTCTCACTTCCTATACGAAGGTATAGGTCGCACTGCAGATTTTGGAGGAAATAAGGCAATCACACCCTGGAGCTTTGGTTTTGTACTTTTTGCCATTTACCAATTTTTTGGGCAGAATCCAAAAAAAAAAAACACTGATTTTATTTTTAATTTTATTAGTAGTTGTTTACCTTATAATTCAGTAATTTAAGATAAAAACAAAAAATAATGTCGACACAAGTATGTGGCCATTTAGCGTAGAGTTCATCTATGAATGGAAAGATTTCATGCACTCAAGGAATACTTTTTTTTTTCACAAATATAGTGAGTTTGTATCGTACAATTTTTATCATGACATCGTGGGGGTTTTTATGCTCAACTTTTAAAGGATAGTGTCCTATAGAATATAGTCTAATTTCTGGTATAACTTTAATCTTGTTTTCGACTTTTTAGATTGTTCAGAAATTGTACAGGGTATACCTCGTTTTATGTTTCATTTACCTATCTTGTTAGTGAGCTGGACAATGAGGCTTTAAACTCAAGAAGAAACATCTTTTTTATCATAGTTAAAAAGAATGCATGAATTCGGACAACAAAGGGACTGACAAATTTGTCCGGTTATAAGAGATGTCCGTTTATGAGAGTGGTAAGTAAGTATTTATGTATTTTCATTATAATCGATTTTATTTAAAGGTAACAACATAAATTACATAAGCAAGGGCTTTTATTAAACATTTTTATAAAAAAACTAGCGATGCGGGCGGGCGGTTTACATTATACTACAAGTAATACTACATGACAAATTTTTGTGTAGAAGAGTACAAGTAGTATCGTCTAAACGGATGGAAATTTGACAGTCTTACGGCTCTCTTTATGTTTTGAAATTTTTCAAAAACTATTCGATTTCATTAGATCAGGGTTGTGTTTTTCTTATTAATGCTAACTTTTCAAAGGCAAAACTCGTCAAAATAGCAGAAAACCGCTGAAATAGTGCAAAATAGATCCAGTTGGCATCACAAATAAGTTTGTAAACAATAAAAAACTTTTGGCAAAAGAACGTGAACTTTTTTTAATTTAGTTTTAGTTGTTGGTTTCCAGTTTTTTTTATTATGGCAATGGCTAGCTAGTACAACACCAAGCACCTTTTCCTTTTTTAGGGTTCCGTACACAAAGTGTAAAAACGTAACCCTATTGTTTTCGCTACAATGTCTGTCCGTCTGTCAGCGCCTTTTATCTCTGGAACCGTAATATGTAGGTAGACTCTTGAAATTTTCACAGACGATGTATAGCTGTTGCCGCTATAGCAACAAATACTAAAACTTATAGGGTGTTCCAATAGAAAGGTGTTATTCACGAAAATGTGTTTATTTCTTGAACTGTAGGAAGGATACACTTGAAATTTACAAACAGTAATTAAAACTTAGTTCACTATATAAACAAGTATAAAAAAAAATAAAACTAAAAATTAAAGGGTGTTCCGATAGTGGTGTGATTTGCATGTATATAGCCTAAGTTTTGAATGAATATATGGCATCATGAAATTTTTAGAGGAGGTGTATAACTATGGCCACTATAATAAATAGTAAAAATTAAAGGGTTTTCCGCCAGTGACGTGATTTGCATGACAAAGCCTTATTTCTTGAACCGTAACAGGTAGACTCTTGAAATTTTGTACAGAAGATGTGTTGCCACGGCCGATATGACAATTACTAAAAATTAAAGGGTGTTCCGACAGTGACATATTTTTCACTTATAGTGACTTATTTTTTAATCGTAATAAGTAGACTCTTAATATATTTATAGAAAGGAAGTTGCCATGGCCACTATAATGAATAATAATATTAAAGGGTGTCCCGACAGTGACATGATTTTATAAACCGTAATAGATACCCTCTTGAAATGTTTACAGTAGATGTGTTACTTCGGCCGCTATAACTAATACTTAAAATTGAAGTGTGTTCATTAGTGACGTGTTTTTCACGAATATTACCTTATTTTTTAACTTTTAATAGAAAGTGTATTACCATGGCCGCTATAAAATCAATTACATACTAAAATTTAAAGGGTTTTCCAATTATGATGCAATTTTCGCGAATATTACTTTAATTTTAAAATTTAAGGGTGTCCCATAAGACATAGAGAAATAAACAAACGGACTTATTAAATTATACTGAACATAGTACGGAACCATACGTGTGTGAGTCTAACTCGCACTTGACTAATTTATTTTAAATTTGGCATATTTTTCAGAAGTATGCGCGCTATTTATTTGTTTTCACTTTTTTTATTGTTTTAACAACATCTGTTTCAATTTTACTTCATTTTATTAAACACCAGTGGTGTAAACGTAAGAAAAAAACCATACGATTTTTAATCTCTATTTTTTCATATTTTTCATTTTCATTTTATTTTCTCTTAGATTTTACGTACGTAAAGTCTTACTGTCTAAACTGCCCTTAAGCAAAAATTAGTGTTGTATTACCACACGATTTAAATTGAGCTTTTAAGGAAATTTACGACTTCTAAAAAAAAAATCTAAATATTTATAGATAGACAATGTTTTTCATTTTATGTAAAAACGTGTAAATTTTTTGGCGTGCCAACTCGGGAGCAAGCCACATACAACTGGCCGTGTGATAAATTGGACTTTTCCAAAACTAAGCCAGCAATAGTCAATGATTGGCCTTGAGCTTTGTGGATGGTAATAGCAAAGGCAAGACGCAAAGGGAAATGGAGCCGCTTGAATTGGAATTCGTGGAATAAGTACGTCTTCGCCTTTGAATCTGCCACCGATGATTGTTGACTCGATTAAATTTGGTGAACAATTTTTGATGGTCAATCTGGTTTCGTTTCATAACTTAACCCCACAAACTTAGGAACCACCGTCGGCTCATGCTCAACAACTTTGCTAAAGATCATACCATCATCAAATTAATCAAATACGATTTAATTAATTTTGAGTAATTTTCCGTGGCGCCACCTGTCGGAAGTTAATCGAACCAACTTAGAAACCTTCGCCGGCTCATGGGCAACAACTTTGCTTAAGATTATAACATGATCAGATGCATAGTTTACGATTCTATAAAGGACATACAAACATACAGACAAACATTCATTCTTAAATATACATATATAGAAGAAGATAAAAAATTAAGGCGTGTGCGCAGACACATGTTCAAATTCATTTAAAAAATTCACAAATTTTAGAATGGTGAGTTTTTCCCTTGATTTCAATATTTTGAAGATGTATTTGAAGATCAGTTAGTAGTTTAGTAGATATAAGGTATTTGAAGATCAGTTAGTAGTTGAATAGATGTAAGGTCGCTGCGATATGAAGAAAAAGCTTTTAATTTTATTGCAATATAGGAATCTTTATATGAAGTTAACTTGTCAAATTCACTTCCTTCATCTTCAGATGAGTCAGCTAGGTTTTCTGGGGAAGCAGTTACTATTTCAGTATTAAAATTTTCCATATCTTCATCATTAATCAAAACGTCGTTATCTAAATTAATAAAATCTTCGACGTCAATTTGGATTCGGTCCTGAACTCGATTAACAACATTCGAGAATTGAGCAAGTGCTGATAGCGGAAGCTCATCTTCTGCAGTCCAACAGTTACCAGCATTGGGACTGTCACGTTTCTCAAAACTAGCTTTTCTAAAACAATTTTTTACTGTCTGTGGACTCACTTGCTCCTACACTTTGTGTACAAAATAAACAACATCTAACGAACTTACTGATTTTGACAATTCCAAAGCAGAGCTTGCGACTTCCATTTGCAACAAAATATTTTTAAAAATAAAGATATGTTAAAAAATTAGAATTTTTTTATAACGCCTTGATCCAGTGGCTGACAAAAAGCTGTTGTGTTTGCTGGGAGAAAAATAACTTTTACATTTTTTAATTTGAGATCGCGAGGATGAGAAGCCGCATTATCTAAAAATAGTACAACCTTTCGTTCTTGAATTCTCATTTTTCTGTCAAACTGTACTAGAAAATCAGTCATCAATTCAGATGTCATCCAAGCTTTTCTGTTTGATCGCCATGTAACTGGTAAATTGTTCAAGTTGATGTTCCGAAACGCCCGTGGCTTTGTAACTTTTCCAACAACAAAAAGGCGTTCCTTTTCTCCAGCCATATTGCCACAGTGCATTTTTCACCTTTTAATGCAAATGTTTTATCGGGCAACGCACGAAAATGACGTTTTTTAAACCTTTGAAGCCAGCGAGATGATGCACTTAAATTTGTGTATGTATTTAATTTTTTTTTGCAATTTCTTTAGCTTTGCTTCTTATAAGTGTACCCGACAGAGGAATGGCTTTATTTAGAGCCTTCACAAACCATTCGTAGGACAATTTGTCAATGTGAAGGCCCTTGTAACTTAGCATACTTCTTTTTCTCCCTGGTTTGACATCAGTGTCCCACAACATTAAAATTGTTTCTTTATCTTTAACAATGCAAGCAGCTTGCGTTTTGATGATCTTACATTTTTTTTTGCTAACTAATTTCAATGACATTAACTTTTTCCCTAACTACTCAACCTAACCAAGGGCGTAAGGCATAAAATAACTGTCAAAAATTCTCATGTACATACAAAATGTATGAAGCAAACCTAAATAGCGCGGCGTCAACGCTTTGCAATTGGAAAATCCAATTTTGACCGAGCGTTAGGTAGTGAACATGGCACAATAAACAAGGTAGACTCGCGGCAAAAAAAGAGCACAACTCTGTAATAAAAATACGAAGATGGAGACAACAAATAGTCAGCTGAGCTCTCGAGTTTACCTGTTATGAATTCGCCTTGGTTAGTGAATTTGGGTGGCACATATACATATACATATACATATACATATATTACTCTCCACATTGCACTGATTCGATAGAAAATTCTGGACACGTTTTTGATTGGTAGCTTCACTTGCAAGTTAGAGTACAGTGAACGGTTTTCTTGATTGCTTTCTTGAAACTTCGTTGGGCCCTGATGAGATAATAGCAGGATTAGGGAGTAGGTATGACGAAAAGATGTGCAGGTACATGCACCCCATCCCTAGGTAATGGCAGAAAGGTTCCGGGAAGTTGATAGTGCGATATCACTACGTCTATTTATATATATGTATATGCATATACATATACCCAAATTTTTATGCATAAATAAAATCACCGTGGTGAAGGGTATATAAGATTCGGCATGGCCGCATATAGCACACTAACTTGTTATTTCTACGAACGGCTACATGATGAATTTAGTAGAAATGAAGACAAAAAATTCAAACTTGAAATTCAAGTGAGTTACATACTGGTATTTAAGCCCAGTAGCTGCATACTACCAAACTAAAAGTCGCCTGAAAATTTTCAAACCTAAATTTCAGGTTGTTTTTTTATACACACTTCTTATGGCAAACTGAAATTCAGTCGAGCTGCGTACAGGTTCTTAGAAAGAAAAATTAAAAGTAATAAACCAAGGCTAGTCCATATTTCCGAGTTACGGAAAGTTTTATTATATAATTTTAGCGATATTTCGAACACTT
This sequence comes from Phasia obesa, assembly GCA_949628195.1. Lineage (NCBI taxonomy): Eukaryota > Metazoa > Arthropoda > Insecta > Diptera > Tachinidae > Phasia > Phasia obesa. Next base: position 62,049,877 of record OX451218.1, on the reverse strand, counting down.
TTATGAAAATTCCTGAAGAGCACTTATTATGTACATATGTTTAAATTAACGCATTTAGAAACAGTTTAAGTTTTAGAATACACTTAGGATATGCTTCTGAAAAAAATTCAAGAGTCTACCTTTTATGATTCGAAAATAAGCCATATAAGAAATAGTCTTTATATGGTGTTATAGCATTTAAAGAGTCAACCTATCACGCTCTCATAGTTACATGGCGCTGACATACAAGCAGGCATTGCAGCAAAAACAATAGGATTATGGTTTTATGCTTTGGGTACGGAACCCTAAGTGAACGATTGGAATTAAATCAGCACATTGTAACGGTCAATCCGATTTTTTAATGTTATCGTTTCTGAAATAATTATTGGCCATATTGCTCGTATGTTTGGGGTCTTTATCCTGTATTTCTTTGGCACTACTATTAAAATTTTATGTTAATAAATTAACATAGTGCTCTTATATAGTTCAGCATACAGTGGGGAGCAGATGTGAGTACATGTTTGTATTACTTCTATTGCTAGGTACATAAAATAGTAATAACGAAGCGATTTTTATATTGATTTTTTTGTGTTCTTTCTTATTTAGTTCTTAACAAAACTGTCCTTACAACAAATTAAAAACAATAGGCAATGAATTAAAACCAAATAAGTCGTATGTACTCAATTTTGCTCATTATTGTTCTCAACTAAATTCGTAAAAAAAATTTAAAATTGACCGATATTTTAAATTCAGTGTTCGATTTTGTTGCTATAATCTTGAGTTTTATACACCTTAGTTTTAAATTGTATTTGAATAACTTCACATACTAAAAAGGGTTGTTTTTAGTTTTAAGACTGGTACTTTGTTCAGTTTTTCATTCGGAATGCTGTTAAACTACTTACATAAAAAATTTGTATGAAGAAGTCATGAATAAATGTTTCAGAAGTATTACCCTGTTTTTGTTGTGGAAAAACATTGAAATGTTTCCGGCAACATTTTACCAAAGCTGTGATATAAAGCAAATGTACATTATTTCATGTGGAATTTTTTGTAAATTTTTTTGTGGAAAATTTTGTAAAACAATGTGGTTTATTTAAAAGCAAATTCCTCAAAATTTTTTTTACAAATTCGAACAGAGTACTAGGTTTAAAACAAAAAGTTAAAATTTTTTAAAACAATGAAGAAACTACGGCTAACCGTGTAAATTTGATATAGTAATGAGGGTGCTTTTTGGTGTTGTATTTGGTGTCGCGGCGATGCCACCTTATATAGATTCGCCTTGGTTGTGAGTTATATATGTTAACCTCCGAGGGTCCACCCCCGGTACTTAAATGTCAATAAAATAATATTAAAGGAAAACACGAAAACTGTCCGAACTTTAATCGAAAGTTCAATATCATATATGTAATTTAATATTAAAAAATTTATTTAAAATATCTGAGTAAAAAACAATCTATTTCAATTTTAATTATTACGGAAGTAAATATCGATTGTACTCATATTTGTTACCCCACGTAGAACATTCTTATAAATTTAAATAAAGTGCATATATAATTAGTGATGGAAGAAATAAAATGGACAATGGCTTTTTCTCAACAACAGATTGTAAACTTTTCCGATGTGTTCTTGTGTTGTTGGTTATAACTGTTAAATTCTTTAAAATTTAACAAAATTTCATATCCTGTTTTTTACTTTGTCTCCTTTAATTCAAAATTTTTTTGCAGAAAAGTATACCATTGAGTAAATTTACATGGGAGAAATAATAGGACCTTTTTCATTAATTGTGTTTAAATAGAACTAAATAGAAAATTTACGCAAAAAATTAATAAAAACTAACAAACATATAGTTATTGTTTCTGTTTTGAACGTATATAAATTTGAATCAATTAAAAAATTAATTGAATTTTAATTTAAAGCTAATTAAAAACTTTAATTGGTGTAAACATTTTTTTCTGTGCAGCTCGTAAATCAACAATGAAAAATATAAGTTATAATTCTTGCAAAAAAAAGCGACTTCAAAATAGTTAGCAGGGCACCAATTATAAACCAAAAATGTAAGAAACAATCTGTAAGAATTAGATTTAAGTCAAATAATAGACTATGTGAATGTCAAGCCTCTCCCTATTACTGTTCAAAAGTTAGGCTATTTTCACCAGCATGGGGACACCGTTCAAGCCTCTGTTTATAACGGTTTCAAAGATAGGATCACATCACCTATTCGGATACCCTTTAATTTACAATTTTAAATTAAAGACCTGTTGTTATAGAGGACTTGGCTACAAAGATTCGTTGTAAATTTCAATAATCTGTCTCGAACGGTTCAAAATTTTAATCATATATATCAAATTATGTGAATTATTGGGACACCCTTTACATTATAATTCCAAATATTTGTACTTGTTATTATACCAGAGACATTCTGCCTAATTTTCAAGTGTTTGTGTTTAACGGTTCAAAATATAGGGCCATATAGATCAAATTACCTAATTCATGGGGACACCCTTTAATTTCAAAATTCAAATTGTATACTTGCTATAGTGGACTTTGCAATACAGGTTCGTTGTAAATTGCAGCTGTCTGTCTATAACAGTTCAAAAGTTTGGCCACATACATAGAATTACATTAACTATTGGGACACCCTTTTATTTCCAAAATCCAATTTTATACTTTTTCTTATAGTTGACTTAGCAATATAGGTTCTTTGTATATTTTAGCGGTCTGTGTAAAACTGTTCAAAAGTATGGCCATATACATCAAATTAAATGAACTATGGGAGCACCCTTTAATTTATAATTTTGACTATTTATACTTTTTGTTATAATGGTAATAGTAATCGATATCCTCTCAAGTTTTCAAGGTTTTGTCTATATAACGGTTCAAAAGATAGGCCCAAATAGGTCAAATTACATCACCAATGGGAACACCCTTTAAATTTATTTTTTTATTAACTTCTGCTGTTGGGAGCTATAGCGATACGCAATTTTTTAAAATTTTAATTTGGTGCCCTTTACGGTTCTTAATACACGTAAAAAACATGTATGTTGTATGGGGACACCCATACAACGGTTCAGAAATGGCTGAGTTTTGCGGTTACATACATACATAAAAAAGCAACATTCAGACGAATTGATAACCTCCTTCTTTCTCTTCTAAATCAATTTTTTGGCGTTTTGAAGTGCGTTATTTATAGTAATCTAAAAATGGGTCGTGGTGCTCATACAACAGATGCGGAAAAGATGTGGTGATAAACTTAAAAGTAGCTTAAACAATTAAGTGCTTTAATAGTAAAGTGTTTAACGCGATACACTCAAAGGTAAATGCCGAAAACAGAGGAAAAAGGGCGTAACAACTAATCGTTTTGATAACCGTTAAATTCGTACTTCAAAGATTAATTCCTTCAAGTTATCAAATGGCCTCAAAAAGTATTTTTGTGCTCCTGTATAAAGTCACACAATAAAAAAGAAGACTTCGGGAAGCTATACTTATGGGTCGGAGTCATAGAAAAGTACCTTTCCTTAGTAATCGGAATGTCTGAAAAAGATAACGAGTTTGCGACCCAAAACCTGCGTCATAATAACTGGAATAACTTTCTGTGGTCTGACGAAACTAGGATAAATCTGTGCGGATCAGATGGGAAATCTTTTGTACGTAGCCCCAGAATAAAGACAATTAAGAACGGTGGCGTTAATGATTTGGGGCGTTGACCCAATTGCCTAGATTCAGGGGAAAATACCCGCTGCTGATTACCTCCCTTTGTCGTAGTCGAAATATCACGGAGGTGGCAGTTTATATAGTTAAATGTTGGCTTCAGGAAAAGCAAGTACCGGTAATGGCGTTCGCACGACAATTGGATCTTCGTTCCGGAACGACCCGAGTATCTCTCGCCCAGAGATTGTCAACTCAGGAACAGCTTCACCAACCGAAAGTTTTTTCCTCAGGTGAGCAAAATATGCCAGCTGTTTTGCTTCAGATACTATTAATTATAGCATTCAGCAAAACCCAGGTCCACTGATTTGGGTTTGTTCAGTGTGTCACAACACGATAACCCGGAACATTATGTCGGTCAAATGCTCAGTTTGTGAAAACTACTGTCACCTAAAAAGGTGCTCAGGTCTCACCAACCACCGTGATTTGTTACCAAGCTTTGTGGCAATCAACCAACTAACTCCAGCACTACTCCTCCCATTGCAGCCCTGCAAAACCCGGTCTCATTCCGACCTCTGCGACACAGTAGAACACATTGTTTTATTTGTAACACAGTAATTAGGAGGAATGTGAGATCAGTTCAGTGCAATGGTTGTAAAAGATGGTGTCATACGAAGCGCTGAACAGATTTACGTTCTCACAAAGATTCGACTGCTAGTTTCCAAGCTTCATACTGCGCAAATGCTACTCCTGCTGCCAGCATCACCCTAAGCTCAACGGCGCAATCAACACCTAGTACTCCATCACAGGCGAATATACCGCCAAGACACCCCATAGTTCTTTCCAAATCATTCAATTAAATTGTTATGGTTGGACGAACAAAATTGTGGAGATCACACAATATATGCACTATAACAACATACCTATTGCCGCCATAAGAAACAAAGCTAACCAATGATTGTTCACTCTCGGCCTCTGAGAATTACAATATTGTCAGAAGAGATATATCTCATGGTGGGGGACTAGCGATTCATAGAACGAAATGTCAGTTATAAATTGACAGCCACAGCAATCTCTCCCGTACCTGACCCGTTTCTAAAGGTTGAGAGAATCTTAGTAGATACCGAAAATACTGAAATAGAAATCATCAATGTTTATATCCCTCCCGTCAACATCATAGGGGCTAATTATCACCCAAGCATACCCCTCTCTTGCAGGGTGATAATAAAATAATACTCTGTGATTTCAATGCAATAAAAGAAGATTTCCCAACAAGAGTTACTGCAAGATGTGTAAGCTCTCCAGACATATCCATTGTCTGCTCATCGCTACTTGCCTACACCAGCTGGCAAACCCAAATTGCATTTAACTCAGACAACATTCCCGTTGTGGTCACTGTTGAGGAACCCGAAGACTTCGTTGCGCCTGATAAGCGCACGTTTATTAAATATAATAAAGCGAACTGGCGAGAATTCTGGAAATATATTGATTACTCCATTTCTGAATTACCCCACCCTACTTGTGTCAGGAAGGGAAAGAGAGAGTTTTCAGGCAAACTCTTCTCAGGGCAGCACGACGCTTTATTCCTGCAGGCAGAATCCCCAATATTAGACCAAGTTTCGCCACCAATGCAGCGTGATTAGCTCCAAAACGCGATCCTAGCAGACGAGCGAATTGAGCTGGGCAGAGATTAAAAAACTCGTTAATGAACCTCTCTGAAACAAATGGATGAAACACCTAAACCAATGCACAGTTAGCTCGAAAATGCTTTAGTCTACTATTTAAAGTCTATGTGGCGCAATACAAATCTCGCAGCTATAGGATTCGATGACATTAACTAAATAGATGTAAAGGAATGCGCTACACTATTCTATTTGTCAATCATCGCACTTCGCAGAATCGAGCTATAATTCGGAGAAACAAGAATCTTGAGCGAGATTCTGAGCATATTTCTTTCACGCTCGATTAAGTGAAATATATAATCTCCAAAGCTATTGCTAAAATTGAATAATTTTAGCACTCAACTCAGCTATCACCCTCAAAGTCTTCAGTATCCCTTTTCACTTCCTGGACTAAAGAAGTAAGGATGGAATTAAATATCTCTATCGAAGGCCGACATATCCTTACGGTGCAAAACCCAACAATTTTAGGCGTGGACTTCGACACGCTCCATCATATCGCTTCGAACGCCACCTACATCAACCAGAAAGTGAAATATCGGAACAAATTCCTAAAAGCTCTTGCAGGCATATCTTGGGGAATGACTAAAGAGACCGTGTTAACAACATTCAAAGCAATTGGTCGCTCTCTCTTTAGTTATGCTGTCCCTATATGGACCTCGTTTCTCAGCAACACTATATGGCGAGTTTTACAAACTGCACACCTGACCATCTATCCTAACCATGAACTGGTTTTTCAAGATCCGTCTCCCCGTCACATCCGGCAGGACTTTCGTCGCTATCGCAATGACATTCGGTATATTATTCCATCTCTTATAGACCGAGTGGCCACTGCGGATGCCCAAAAACTATTACATCAGCAAGTAAACAAGAACTACCTTAGCACAATAAAGAGCCGGATGGTGCAGTATTCTTAACTGCTACCGCGAGCGTATAGTTTCCGGCACTTTAAATCGCTGCCGAGCCTGTTTTCAAAGCACTCATGTCACGGTGCAGTTACTTCAATGTTCTAACAGACCTACGTATCTGCGTCCCATAGACCTATGGTTAAGACCGATTGAAATTGCGCCATTTCTTCAGCTCCAAGTTCCACCCACGTGACACTTTTTACACCCTGCTAACAACTACCTGCAATACAATACCTGCAATAACCAGTATTAAATTACAGAATGGCATGCATGTAAAAAGTGCATTTAGAAGAAAAAAAGAAATTCTCTTCCCTTTTTTCTGTCGGCATCCAAACAACCAACACGGTTTACTCAATTCAATTTTATAATTTAATTTGAAGAAACATTTAGTTTGTTTTATTTTTTTAAAGTAAATTAATAAATATTAATTTGAAGTCATTTTAATTTAAACCCGGAAGTTTATATTTTATTGGGACGACACAGGTAAAATATATTAAATACTACCAAAAACCCAAATTGGTGACCCCGTACACTGAAGCAACATTTAACGACGAACAGAATGGAAACCAACAATTTAACTTCAGCATCTACAATGGCGAAGCAGAATGATGGTGACGATCAGACCGCACAGTACACTAATAATAGGGTATCAGCCATTTACGCCCGCTTGCCTTTCTGATGTGCAATGTGCATCGAAGCGTGGTTTATATCAATGGATTTCTGATTCAGCGCATTAGGTATAACTGACGATAAACAAAAAGCCGCAGTCGTGCTTGCAGCACTAAGGCCCGAAACAATCGCAAAACTTGCTGATATTATATCATCTTTGCCGACATCTGACCGCTTTGAATATGCAACGACGACTTAACCGGATTTTTTCAGAAATGCCTCTGGGTGACAAAAACCCCTCGGAGCTTTGCTTCGAAATAAGGCGAGTCGCAGGAAATTGTATAGGCGAAGCAGCGCTTAAGGATTTATGGACGAAAAGTTGGCCAACATTTGCTCAGCCTGTAGTTGCAGCGTTAACAGGCTCGGCAGCAGAATTCTCAAAGATATGTAAGGTAGGAAAAGAACCTAACGAATTAAAAGAGCTACATGCAGCCATAATGGAGCTAACTAGAAGGTTTGAGCAGTTTACAACACGCTCACGTTCTCGGTCTCGTAGGCCTACTGTTACACGTCATCGCTCTCAACCCCGTCAACCTGTAGGCACCAAGAAAAACAATGCAGATTGTGAAGGGTGTTGGTACCATAAAAAGTATGGACGCAATGCACGAAAGCGTTACAGCCCTTGCAGTCACAAGCAGCGGAGGGTGTATAGCATTACAGCTCAGTCTAAAAATTGACTATTAAAGCCGGTGAAAATACCTTCGGCTACAGAAGTTGCTGCCATCAAAACATTCGACTCATACAAACCCTTTGTAAACCTTTTACGAGAATTCCACGATATAGCGTTCCAAAACGAAATCGACAATTTTTCACCGAAACGAGACAACAGAGCAGCCAACATTTTGCCGACATAGACGACTACCGCCTAAAAAGTTCATCGCGGCTAAAAACGAGTTTAAAAATCTCATTTAAGCTGGAATATGTCAGCCTTCGAAAAGAAATTGGTGTAGTCCTTTGCACATGGTAAAGAAAAGCTATGGGACGTAGCGACTCTGCGGGGACTTCAGCGCTCTTAACGCGCAGACTTTTCCAGACAGGTATTCCTTACCGTATTTAACAGATTTCACGAATAACTTACAAGGTAAAAAGACCTTTTCAAAAATTAATCTACAAAAGGCTTTCCACCAGGTACCTATACACGCGGACGATGTTCCAAAAACGACCATAAGTACTCCTTTTGGCTTATACGTGTTCAACTATATAACTTTCAGCCTACCCAACGCTGCGCAGACCTTTCAGCGACTCATTAACAATGTCTTCAGAGGTGTTGACTTTATCTTTCCGTGTATTGACGACATTTTTGTCGCCTCCTCTTCGTGTGAACAACATCTTCAAGACTTACATTTAGTATTTCAGCGTCTTCAAGAAAACCATTTAGCCATTAATACAAAAAGCGTGAGTTTGGCAAGTCCGAAATAAATTTTCTGGGACACCTCGTCTCCCCAGAAGGTATTCCATCGCCCAACAAAATGGCCATAATAAAAGAGTACTGGAAGCCAAGTAACGCTAGAGCTCAAAAGATTCATTGGAACGATGAACTTTTAGAGAAAGGTTTTGCCCCATGCGATAGCTTTTCAAGGAGTATTACAGGATATGATTCGGGGTAACAAAAAGAACGATACAACCCCTTTGGTGTGGACGCCCAACACAGAAAACGCATTCGAGTGTTGTAACACAGAGTTATCAAATGCTGTTTTACTAGCTCATCCCGTCCCCGGAGAAGAATTAGGCATTTACGTCGATGCGTCAGACACTGCCTTAGGAGCAGCGCTTCATCAAAAAGATTGTGACAATATGTAACCTGTAGCTTTCTAATCGAAAAAACACCGACGCAGCAGAAATATTCGACTTAGCCGAATTAGCTGCCGTCTACCAGGCTGTCTGCCATTTTCGATACACTATAGAGGGACGCCCGTGTTACATAGTTCAGTTTTCGCTGAACTAATGCAAACAATTGGATCAAATCATCTAAGAACAACGGCGTATCATCCTCAAGCGAATGGCCTGATAGAAAGATGGCATATAACATTAAAATCAGCCATTTTGTGTCCCAAGTCATCGAAATGGGTTTACCACCTTCCACCAGGTCATTTTGGTCTTCGTATAGTGTTTAATTGCGTCTCCTGCAGAGCTCGTATATGGCTCTCCTTTAAGAATTTCAGGAGAGTTTTTCTTCAAAAGCAAGGCTACGAAAAACACGAGCAGATTTGTAGCAGAGTTTCGTAATTCAATGAAAAAGATACAGCCCACACAAACTTCACATCATTCTACAAAGTCTACGTTTATTTTAAAAGACCTTCAATCTACAACACACGTTTTTGTTCGAAACGACTCAATTCGTCCCTCGCTCACGCAACCGTACGATGGTCCATTTGAAGTCCTAAAACAAATAATTCACGGTACTAGCGCGTGGACGAAAAACATATATTAGCATCGATCGTTTAAAGCCTTGTTTTCTTCCAACGTCTGGGAGCTCCAGTTACGCTGAAAATGAAACATTACAGTGTTGATCAGAGAATAACGTATCTCGTGTTCCAGACAGTGCTTTAAATAACACTGTGAAACTAATTCAAGTTAGCAAAAGTTAGGTCGATTCTGATATTGGGGGGTGAAAATAGAGGCTAAAATAGAAGACCCGTATCGCTGCGTTAGCTTATGTTAGTTCGAATTTTTTTTAATCGACCTTCGAACTTATCAGTCAAGCCGATTTTCAGCATATTGTTTATATGGTTTTTTTTGGCTATAACTCGTCGACTAATTGATATTTAAAATATTATAAAAGCCAAATTATTGCTAGAGACCTGTGCAACAATTAAAATTTTTTAAAAAATTGATTTAGAAAATTTTTGTGGTGCTTATGAAGCCAAATGTTGGAAAAATTATTTGTTTTTCATTCTTCTCATTTAGCCTCTATTTTCACCCCTTACTCTTAGAATCGAACTAACTTTTGCTGACTTCAATTTGTTCCACAGTGTAATTCTAGCGAAGCCTTAAGTAATGGATCGATACTGCAAAGTGATCACAAGAGTAATCACTCGCCCAATTTACCAGACATCGAGGTGTATGATGCGAATACCAAAACGCCAACCAGAGGAAGACGAATAAATCTTCCGATTAGGTTTCGATGACCTTTTTTCAGCAACCTGTGGCACCCTGTCGCTAACAACTACCTGCAATTATCAGTATTAAATTACAAAATAGCATGCACATGTAAAAAGTGCATTTAGAAGAAATGCATTGAAACAACCAACACGCTTTACTTAATTCAATTTTAGGGTTCCGTACCCAAAGGGTAAAAACGTAACCCTATTATTTGCGCTACAATGTCTGTCCGCCTGTCCATCTGTCAGCGCCTTTTATCTCTGGAACCGTAAAAGGTAGACTTTTGAAATTTTCACAGATGATGTATAGCTGTTGCCGCATAGCAAAAAAATACTAAAACTTATAAAACTTATAGAGTGTTCCGATAGAGAGGTGTTATTCACGAATATGTGCTTTTTTCTTAAACTGTAGGAGGGATACACTTGAAATTTACAAACAGTAACTAAAACTTAGTTCACTATATAAACAAGTATACAAAAATAAAACTAAAAATTAAAAGGTGTTCCGATAGTCGCGTGATTTGCATGTTTAAGGCCTAAGTTTTTAACCATAAGAGGTAGACTCTTGAAATTTTTACAGAAGGTGTATAGCTGTAGCCGCTATAGCAACAAATCTTAAAACTTAAAGGGTGTTCCGATACAGAGGTGTTATATACGAATATGTGTTTATTTCATGAACTGTAGGAGGCATACACTAAAAATTTACAAATTTTTTAGATTTTTTATTTGATTATTATAAAGAGAACTAAGTTTTAGTTATAACTTAGTTCGCTTTATAAAAAATCTAAAAAAATAAACCTTGAAATTAAAGGGTGTTCCGGTAGTGGTGTGATTTGCATGTATATGGCCTAAGTTTGGAACCATAATAGGTAGACTCTTGAAATTTTCACAAGGTGTATAACTGTGGCCACTATAGCAACAAATATTAAAACCTATAGGGTATTCCGAAAGTGACGTGTTATTTGCCTTTATTTCTTGAGCTATAGGAGGCAACCACTTAAAATTTCCAATTTATATAGAAGATGTGTTCAGGAAGAGTTGTATTCTATTTCTCCGGATGCGCCAATATTGTAAATTTAATGAACCTTTGCACTGTAGCACATATTATAAAAAGGCGGCCAAAAATCAATTTTTTATGTTTATCGATTTCAAAGCTATATTACTCATTTGAAAGTAAATACCAGAGTACCTCGGAAGTCAAAATATTACATTATCACAGCGAACAGGGTGGTCCAAAATGAACTTTCTCTGCATTTTGTTAACATTAACAAATTTTTAGATATTTTTAATTTTTAAATGCCTATAACTTTTTTGTTTTAAAAGATTTTCGTACAAAAATAATTTTGTATAACTATACAACTTATAAGATATTAAAGTCTTCGTGTCTTTCAGAAATTTTTAAACTTTTTTTTTTAAAAAGGTCCGTATTGCTTTAAAATATCCGACTTAAAATTGTTCTGGTGCCCACGTTTATTACTGGGGAATATTGTAAGCTTTAATAATATATTATAAGAAGTTAAAAAATTTTTAAAAATAAATACATATACCAAGTTATTTAAAATAATCATTAATATCTGTCGAGCAAAGAAATAGGTTCAATTTGAAAATAATGACAGGTTAAATAATTGAAAGTCGAAATTTAAAAAATCCTCGTTGAAAATTTTTACTGTTTTAAGTCAAAACCTCAAAAAGAAAAAATAATTACAAGAAATATTTAATAATGGGTCGCTCGAAACATTTAAGTGACAAAGAAATAATAATAAAGAAGCTCCAGAAGAAGCAGAAATTTTTGGAAGGTCACAATTATTGGAGAGGTAAACCACTAAAAACTTCTAAAAGAGACGATGATCGAATTAAAGTGGTATCTACGCGAAATCCTTTCATGTAAGCAGTACAGCTGAATGAATTAGAGCTACCAGTGTCAGAGTGGACCATTAGGCGACGTTTGCAAAAATTTGTTTGGATCCGCGCGAAAGGTTCCGCTGTTAAACAAGAGATAATGAAAAGCTCGCTTAGCTTTTGCAAAGCGTGCACAAATTCCAAGGCGTCCAAAAAACAAAGCGCATGATCCGAAGTACACTACAAAGACCATAAAGCATGGTGGTGGAAACATTATGATATGGGGATGTTTTTCTTGGTACGGCATTCATTCAATATTTTGGATCAAGGAAAATATGGACAAATATCTTATCTCCATCTCCATATGCCGAATGGCAAATGCCTCTGAGATGGCAATATCAACAAGACAATGACCTTAAACATACTTCGCACGTTCACGTTTTTAGATATAACCAAACAAAGAACTTGATCATGCTGACTGACCACTAGGGTGGCCACTAAAAGTCGATGCTGGAATTTTGTCGTTCCGAACTCTTCAAATAGCTCAATGGTTAGTGGCCAACCTACTGTTCACTATGGTGGTAGTTGTGTGACAAGTATAGCCGTCCTGCTGGAATCTTACGCAGTCCAGTTCACTAACTTTGTGCGTCCCTTTTCGAAACCCTTCGTTCTGGTTCTGGTTTCTGGTACTCCGTTCTTAATTTAATACTATCTTACATTCAGTCAGTCACGTGCTGCCTGGACAGCAGTTATTTCAGACTGGTAAGTGTTAACAGTCGATCTTCTTCTTCATAACAGCGACTCTCATAACTGCTGACATTTATCTGGTGCTAAGGGTACCGTAGCATCCACATGTAACATGTGTCTGTCTGTGGTCCTAAGCATAATCCTGGTCAATGCTGAACATATACACACAGAGTGCCGTTTTCTTCGGTTTTCAGTATCCATTACCTGTCAGTAACGCAGTTATCCAGCTTAAGATTCCTCGATTATATATTAGCAGAGAAGTTATTTCAGAGATTAAATCGTCTATCTCTTCCAATAAAAACCATAGTTTCTTCAGAGACTAACTTCTTGCGAAGCTTCCTTGTCTATGGTGCTGATGATTAAGATGGAAAATTATGCTGCTTTATTTTTTTAAGCCTCACCAAGTCCGCGTTAGAAGTTTTGAGTATTTAAATACCCGTTATTTTGGAATTGGCTACATCCTTTTATTCCTATATTATAAACCTCTTCACCACATTCGCCGGGTTCTTGGTCAAAAATTTCTAAACCAACACCAAAACCAAAAATTCACGTACTGTTAATTGGTAATACTTCAAGCGCCGCCCTCCCCTGTATATCACAGAATTGAAAAACAGCAAACTAAATCTCAAAATACGTGATTCCCACTTAATAGGTCGGTATAATAGGTCGATTATGGGTGGCAACCCAACGTCAGTTGCGTTGTCAGTTGCCGAAATTGTATTACGTATGGCAACTGACAACTAAAACTTGTTAATTTTAGTTGCCAAAGTGGCAACCATAAATTTGTGGTTGTTGTTGATTTTTTTTACAGATTATAAAGTAAAAACTGCACTAAAACTGAAAAGTGAGTTTATTTTTCATATCTTTCCCCATAATTATTTCGACAACATATATTGGGTTCCTTTCTGTGTTGCTTCTGTATTTCCAAACATAACATCTGCAATGCAACAAAGGAATAACTATGTTAGGAATAATATTCCGTATAATAATACACACGTCTTTTATCAGAAGCTTTTCAACTTTTGATGAAAATGGTCGAAAAGTAGTTGCTGGTATAAAACTTGGTATATGCTCAAGACACGGACAAGACATCTTAGCTGGAAGATGATGATATATTAATATGAATATATTTTTTTTTATTTTCTTTGTTATTTATTAAAAACTATTTGATTATTTACATTTATTTCCAGTTGCTAGACTGTCAAAATATAACTATCGATAACTTTATGGCAACTGAAAAAAGTTGCCTTACATAATACCAATTTGTTCCCCAGTTGCGCTGTCTTTTGACAACGCAACTAAAGTTCAGTTGCCATCCATATTCGACCTCTAAGTTTAACAAAACTTTAAAGTTTAAAAATAGTAAAAGTATAAAAAAGGAAAACAAGTCCTATTAGGTCAAGAAGATTTAAAATGGAAAATATATACATACATATCGCACTTGATCAACAAGAGGGTATTAACTCAAAATTTTTAAATTGTCAGTATAGGTAAAAAACTGTTTGTGATTACATTTTAAGATAAATTAAAAATCCGAACATATTATAGTAAGCAAAGTCCATTTAATAATATATTTACACTGTTTTTCTTTTAAATTTTTTGCAATTATTGCCAAATAAAAATAATACCTATTTGTTGATATAACAAGAGACTATTACGAAAATGGGCTCATATGCGGGTTTCAAGATGAAAGAGTAATCAGAATACGTTGAAATTTTTACAGTAGATGGATATTGATGTTGTTGGTTGATTTCTTGCAAAAAGTGAAAATTTAAAAATTTTGAGTTAATACCCTCTTATTGATCAAGTGCGATATGTATGTATATAGAATTAGAATAATCTAGTAATTAAAAAATTGCTCAATCGTTACAAAAGAATACTTGAATAGTAGAAAATATTAATTATTCGGCACAGCCTATGTATCTTTCAATACCAAAGCAAATTCATACCAGGTAAACTCAATGGCGAATTCGAAATCATATGGCATTTCTCGAGTGTCAAAATTATATTCGCCTTAATCCTAATTTGTTTTGTGCCAAGACGAATTTATAACAGGTGGAGTTGATAGCCCAGCTGAATTTTGTTTGTTTACGTTTTTTGGAGGCAGGTTTTGTCAAAATTTTTTAATTTAAAAACAATATTGAAAACAAAATTGAAACGAAAAAAAATTATTAAAAAAAGGCGTTACATATGAATGTATTTGATTTTTTATTTTAAATTTTTAATACACAGAACACAATAACACATACACAAGTTTTAACTACATTTTAACAATTTAAATGAGCTGCGGTGGGTCCAGATTCTTTTTTATGCTTTTATTTTAATTACTTTTTATTTTTTTAGTTCTATTTTTTTCTTTTAGTTAAAATAAATAAAACACATTAGGTTTGTTCTTTAATTAAAAAAGTTAATAAATTTATTTTTTGTTGTTTGCTAGTCATGCAGCCAGCAGCTCTAGAAACATTGTAGGTCGTTTTAACATCTTTCAGGAATCTTTACACATAAGCCCTTAAATTATTATTGTGTAAAAAACTAATTTTTCATAAATGTTGGAAGTTCCTTCATCGAAAGTAAGCGAACACAGTTATTTTTTTACATTTTGCTTTAATATTAATTAAGGCGAATTACTTTGTTTTTTATTGTTGTACTTGTTGTCGTCTCGCTTTCACCTGATAAATAGATTCGCCTTGGTATATTGTTTACATTCAAGGCGTATTAATACTAGGCAATGCAAATTCATACCAGGTAAACTAAATGGCGAATTCGACATCATATGGTTTTTCTTGATTGTCAAAATTATATTCGCCTTATTCCTAATTTGTTTTGTGTTTTATGTTTATTTTTAAAGAAATAAACAAAACAAAAAGTGAAAAAATTGTTAAATTTAAATTATTTGTTTTGAAATAGTGTTTGAAATAGTGTTTGTACCGATCAAATTTTAAGAAAACTTCGGCCACAGGACATTGCACTTTTCTGCCCTTCTCTCTTTGTATCATTTAATCTTTTAAAAATTATTTCAATTGTTCGAAAAAAAATAAAAAATTGTCTTTTTTTTTTTGTTTTTCGTTTTGTCTTATCCTCTTCAGGGACGCATTTTTTAAAGTGAAAAAATATTGATTTTATTTTTCTTTTCTATTACTAGTTGTTTACCTTATATTTATAACAATTCAGTAATAGGTATAAAATAAAAATAGTAAATTTTACAAAAAAAGATATATGACATATGTGTCCATTTAGCGTAGAGTTCATCTATGAATGGAAAGATTTCATGCACTTAGGGCATACGGGTTTATTACACTTTTCACACATATAGTGAGTTCGCCTCGTACAATTTTTATTATGGCATCGTGGAGTTTTTTTTATGCTCAACTTTTAAAGGATAGTGTCCTATAGTATCTAGTCTAATTTCTGGAATAACTTTAATATTGTTTTCGACTTTTTAGATGGTTCAGCAATTGTACAGGGCATAGCTTGTTTTTTTTGTTACGTTTACCTATCTGTATTAGTGAGCTGACCAATGAGGCCTTAAACTCAAGATGAGCCTTTTTTTCTTTATCATAAATAGAATGCAAGAATTAGAAATTATTATATTGCAAAATTGGAATGCAATCATGTGATAAAACTTTTTGCTAATTCCTCTTAAAATAATTTAATTTAAAAAATCGTGTGTACATTTCGATACTTTATTATAGAAAGGCCCTAACTAATATTTTTCCTACTTTACAGGAGAAGGAAAAAACTTAATAAAAGGAAAAGGAAGGAAAAAACTTCTGTAGTCGCAAATTATTTTTTAACGCAATTTTTTATTAAATTCTAGCGTTTTAATGATGTAAAAATTTTTTTATACGATGTATTAGAAGATCATCTATCCAAATATGCAAAAAAAACTCCATTAAAAAATACCAGTTAGGGCCTTTATTTATTAAGGTAACGAACATATGTATGTGGTAATGGCCCTGAAGAGGTTTATATTTTGTTTATGACACAAAGAATTTTTTTTACACAAACAAAATGCCTGTGGTTGTAGTTGTAGTCTATTTTTTAATATGCCTTGCTCAATACCAAGACACATTAATCAGGTAACCTCACTACGAAGGGGAAATAACAAGGCGAAAAATTTTAATTTTTTTATATGGAATTTGATAGTTCAATTTTCATTTAAGGGGAAAATTGGAAATTGAATTGTCAAAATCCATATTAAAAAAAAAATGATAATTTCCGCCTTAATATTTCCCCTCCGTAGTGAGGCTACCTGATTAATGTGCCCTGGGGTCTAATCGCCGCATTCGATATCAAGTAAAATCTCTCGTAACTTTTCGTTTTGGTATAATGGCACTCGATGTTGAATAAAAAGTATCGTAATTTCAATTGAAAGGAAATGTTTTTAAACCGTGTTTTCTTGTTCACTTGTTGAGTTATTATTAATCGATTACAATTTGATATAAATAACGATTCGATACATGTCGAATGGCATAATTAGCTTACTCGACTCGTATCGAATTTGTTATTCGATACGATAGTTTACTCCAAGGTATATATTTTTTAACTAGGTAGTGGCATCCCTACAACAATACAAATTTCTGAACACATACAACTTTTGACATGTCGAACTACTAAATCAGCTGGGCGGACGACACTACCTAGTAAGATAAATATACCTTGGTTTACTCGATATCCAATGCGGAAATATTAAGGCGATAATTTCCAATTTTTTTAATATGGGTTTTGACAGTTGAACTTACAATTTTTCCCCTTAAATGGAAGTTGAACTATCAAACTCCATATAAAAAAATTTAAAAATTTTCGCCTTAATATTTCCCCTTTGTAGTGAGGTTACCTCAAGGCACATTCATAAGGTAACCTCACTACGAAGGGGAAATATTAAAGAGAAAATTTTTCAATTTTCTTTATATGAAGTTTCCCATTTAAGGGGAAAAATTGTAAGTTTAACTGTCAAAATACATATAAAAAAATTTATTATTTTCGCCTTAATATTTCCCCTCAGTAGTGAGGCTACATGATTAATATGCCTTGGGTTACCTGATGAATGTGCCTTGATTAGACCCCTGCTCAATACTTTCGAAAACACGAATCATGGTAGATAAGTATTTTTACTTCACTTGAGATTTGGTTGTCAAAATTTAAAGAAATTTTCCCAAATTTGTAAACTTTTTGTTTTGAATTTTTCAAACATAAAAAATATATTTTATACACAATTTTTCATAACTGTAAAAAAATAAAATGGAAAAAATGACTCCCAAGGTGAGTTTGTACGCAATACTAAAAAAAGTATTAAAATATACAAATTATTCATTTTCATTTTTTTCTAGAGTAATGATTCGTGTATTTCAACTACGGGTACACCAGCTTCCAACCACTATATGGATTCAGTCGATAATAATCTGAAATATGTAAAGTAAGTTTCAAAAGAAAACTGATTGGAAAATATGAATATATTTTTAGGTCTAAAAATAAAAAATTTTAGCTTAAACTTTGTGGCAAATTCAGAGACTTCCAGTCAAGCCAAGGAAGCTTTCTTGGAATATCAAAAATATCAAAATTGTAGGTATTATTTTTTATTAAAATATTTCAAAACCTCTGTTTTTTTTATTATAAATTTTCAGCTTGCCAGGAGCAACCTCCAACCAAACATTTGCCGAATAAAATATTGCCCTACTCGTTGTCTTTAAATGGTGCTGACAAGACTAAAAACGACCAAGAACTTATCGCCTTGCGAGAAAAATCTCTATTGGAAATGGGTTACAAGCCGCATGAAGTAGAGGGTTGGGAACAAATCGTACAACCGACCAAGGAAGACTTATATAAGCTATTGAAAAACATGATTGATAATAGCATTAAGCCCAGTGTTCAGATACGCATAGGCGAAGTATCCTTCAATTGCCATATGATGGTATTGCAGTGTTACTCTGATTTCTTTATGGAATGTAACAACGAAATTCTTATCCAATTACCCGAAGAGAAGATAACACCAGCCGCGTTTATGATGGTTTATGACTGGATGTTGTCTTCTCAGCCGTTGGTACAGCGTGAGGGTATTTTGGAGCTTTTCAATGCCGCCAACTTTTTGCGGATTAAAGAACTGATAAATCAATGTTGGCTCTGCTTGGATGATGATGTACGTTTTCGTGAGGATACTGCCTTTTTGTTGTATTTAGAGGCTCGCATTTATGGACTGGAGAGCTTGGAACAATTAATGCTTATGCGTATTTGTAAATTCTTTTTGACTCTGGTGGCTTCCAAAGAGTTTTTATCATTGAATGCCAAAGAAATTTGCACTTTATTGAATTCCAATACAATAGGTGTAAATTCAGAAATTGAGGTGGGTTTGAGGATAATTTAAACTGAAAACTATTGTGGAGCTAACAATTAGTATTTTCTAGATATTCATGTCGGTTATACGTTGGCTTAGTCATAATTGGCCGGAGCGTGAGGGTCACGTATTGGAGGTAGTGAAAAGTGTGCGATTTAGCTTAATGCCTCCTTGGTTTTTAGTAACATTGAATAAAAACACCGATTGCATTGAAATCGATCGTATAATTGAAAATCCTGAAGTTAAGAAAATGATAAACGATGGCATTACGTGAGTAAACAGAGAGAAAACAAAAAGGAAATTGAATCTTATACTTTATACTTTATTCACAGCTACACAAATATCCAACTGTACTATGGTGAAAACCGACAGGAATTTTTACATTTACTAGAACGTTTTCAATTGGTAGCTCCCATGCAACGTCAATGGGTCTACGACAAGGAGTGCAAATATCACCACCGCCTCGAGTGTCCCAATATGCAGAATGTCAACTATAAATCGTTTTTGGAATATTTAGAAATGATACGTACCATCGGCAAAGATTATTGGCGTTCCCTGGAAATGGATAAGGGTACAGAAAAGTCAATGCATTGCTTCTTATGTACCGATTGTCGTAAATCATCCGACGCAAATCCAGTATGTTGAATTAAATTTTAAGTTTTATTTAAATTTTTTGTATAATCATAACTTTGGGTATTTAAAAATAAACGATTTTTTAAAAAAAAAAATATTGAAGTGTTTTATTAAACTATCCTTTTCTATCTTTCAATTTTCCAGGCTACATTATTAACGAAAATGGGTCGTGACCAGGGAATACAATGTCCAAGTGGTTGGAAGTGTCTTAAGAGCAAAGGTATGACTTCAATTTCTATTAATAATTCTGAAATATTTAAAAATATTAATGAAAACTAAGTTGAAAGCTATAGTGCATTTCAATATTACTATGTATGATGGATATTTTCTAAAAAGTTTTAAAATCGAAATCTTGCGAACCCTCATAGTCTGTTAATTTACGTATTATGTGGTTAAGTTGAGCAGTCAGCTACATATGTATAACAACAAGAGAAGGATGGAAAAAAAGTGATAAAGAGATTGGTAGAAGAGCAATGAATTTTGATAGCTTTTGCATACATTTGAATGTTATAGAAATGATATATTTTGCTCGTCTAGGTTCAAAATTTACGTAGTCTCTAATTCAATTCTTAAAATCATGTGATTTTAAATTACGAACCCTTTTGAAATCAGGTGTTTTATTTTACCCTGTTTGTAAATCACAAAATTTTTTATTTTTACTTTACCATACGTAGTATAAGGTAAAGTATAGTAATCATGAAAAAAAATCGAGGTCGGGATTTTAAGGTCCCTGAATCCATTTTGGCTATTTTCGCGATGATGTCTGTGGGTGGGTAGGTGGTTGGGTGTGTATGCTAATATTTTTGTGGAGTTTGTACAGGTCATACTGTTGGACATATCAAAATGAAATTTAGTATGTACCTTTGGTATATGGTCATAATCGGGAAGGGGCAAGGGGTAGTTTACTTACTCCCAAATTTTGTAAACGCTCTACAGGTCATACCGTATGACATATCAAAATGAAATTCAGTATGCGTCTTTGGTTTATGGAGATGAAGAGCTGTATAAATTTTGGCCATAATCGGGAAGGGCTAAGGGGTAGTTAACTTAGCATCCCAAACCGAAAATAATTAATTTTTATACTTTGAACTTTTATTCTTTATGTAACATATCCATAAAAATATCTGTTTCCATTTGGTATGGTAAAGTTGAGTGTAGGCCACTCCAGTTTTTTTTTATGTGATTTTAAAATTGTAAAACCACAGAACAGCCCTGAATGCCTAAAATAAAAGCAAACCTGAAGGGCCTATGGTAACATTGTTGAGTCCAAAGGGTTCTAAATGAAAGTAGTGTTATAAGTGGGCATTTTAAGGCGTTATTCGCGAAGTCATTGCAATTTCCATCTTTTGCAAGGACAGGTGTGCTATCTAAATACTTAATCTGGCGAGAGTAAAAAAACACGAAAAAAATATTTTAAATATAAAATATTACTGCAAAAGAAGAGTCTTTAAAAATGTTAAATTTTCTTATATTTGTTTTATAAATTACGTAATTTCACTACAAAAATGATAAAAGAAGTCTTCAAACTATTTATTCCATCAGTTTTTTATTTTTTACTGCCGAATTGCAACTTTTGTCGCTGCAATTCGTCATTAGTAGGCGAAAGGGGAAAGAGGAATTAAAAAGGGTACACATATGCATGTACTCTTGAAATTCTTTTTTACTCTCATTGCACGATATAAACACAAATGCAATATTAAAGAAGAAACGAGAAAGATTGCAGCGACAAAAGTTGCATAATGTAATTCGGCATAATGTAAAATTAACAAGAACTCGCAAAAATAAGCAAGTGATATGAAACACAGACCCTTTCCTAATCGATTTAAAATCACGTGATTTCAAAAATTTTTGTGTGTAGAACAACTTTTAAGTGATTTCAAATCCCTTTGATAAAAAGTTATTTTCAGAACAGGCCTGATAGTTGCTTTTTAAAAGTAGTCTTGTGAGACTATTAGGACTGAGTTAGATTGTATAAGCTATTATTTCTACTTGCGTTGTCCGAAAGCAGTCACAATTGCTGTTGTGGCTAAATGTAAAATTTTTACAATCTTAATTATGACATCGTTTTTATTTGGCTGCGCACTAGTCATGAGGCTCATAAAGGCCCACTCGTTTTCGGAAGAGCTATCTGAATCTAATGGTTCTCCCCTCCTTTCTAAAATTTTTCTTGTTTCTAGCTTAATATTTTTACAATAACTGATTGAAGTTTACCAAAAAAGTATTTCGTAAAATTATTTTTAAATAAATAAAGATTAAAAATGAAGAGAAAAAAATATTTAACTGATTTTAACGTTTATTTTTAAACCGATTTACGATGCATTTAACTTTTTCGCTTATTTTATTTATTACTTGAAATATATCTAACTGAAAATAAAGGAAATTTAGCAAAAACGACAGAAATTTCGTTGATTTTAATGGTATTTGTCGTTACATTTATTAGACTGGCATTTAAACAACAAACGCAAAATCCGTGATTCCAACGGAACGTGTAGTTGACTTTTTTGCAAGTTTAAATTAAAGAAAAAAAAAAAGTTTTACGGATTTTATTCGGTTGGTTGTTTAACATTTGAAAAAATAAAAATTATTCTGGTTTAACTGAATTTTGAATTATAATTTTTTTAGTTGTTTTAACCACATCATTTTTTTAGTGTATAAAAAGCTTTCTATACTTCAGAATGAAAAAAAAAAACGAAAATTTTCAAATCTCTATATATGTACATATGTATATAAAAATGACGTGCATCTTCGTGATCGCTAAACTCAAAAACTGCTAGATCGATTTTGACCAAACTTAATATACCTGTTATATGGGGCGTGAGGAGTGTTTCTGTGTAGTTTGAAGTTCGTCAGCAGATGGCCCAATATTTACTTTTTTTTGTTTTTGCACCGTAACTCAAGAACTACTGCACTATGCTGTGTGGCGTTAATTAGCCCGATACCGACTGAAACCTAACATTTTTTTGTGAAAAAAAATATATTAAAAAAAGTAAATAAATATCACATACAATGAAATTTATAATCAAGCTTAAGTTCGTTTTTATTCTCTCTAAGAAAGAATTAATTAAATTACAAATTAGGTGATAATATTAAAGAAAAAAAAAAAAAATTGGGAAAATTTAATTTTTTTTTAGACACCAGCACGAGTGGAATGCACATTTTCTAGACAGCCACGTCCGTCATCAGCACTACTTGTATCTACTCTACTTAGGGTAGTGTTTTAGTTGTAAGCATCATCTATTTAACCAACCAAAACCAGATAAAGGAATACGAGAAAACTTGTATTCAATTATCAATCGTGCTGGTGTCTAAAAAAAATTAAATTTTCCCAATTTTTTTTTTTTTTTTTTTTCTTTAATATTATAAACTAATTTGTAATTTAATTAATTCTTTCTTAGAGAGAATAAAAACGAACTTAAGCTTGATTATAAATTTCATTGTATGTAATACGTAAAACAGTTCGACTAATAATAATTAAAATTTTCAAAAGTAAATAAATATCTATCACTCTTTTTTTTTTTTTGAAAAAAACTAAGAAACACTGATTTTGATTTGCTTCGAAAGGCAGTTCAAAATAAAAGAAAAATTCGGGGCCAACAACGCGGATCGGGCCCAGCTAGTGTTTTATAAATACCAAATTTAAAGCTTTATCGTTTGAAAACGAAACCTACATGTGAGAAGGTTTTGTTTTATAAAATCAGGCCCTAAATCTAAAATAAAAATATACTTTTTAAGCCCAGAAAGTGCTAGACAAAAATAATGTTTGTTTCATGGTTGTTGCAATCATTTGCGGGTTATCCCTCTGATGTACGGCCAAAAAAAGCAGTATCTCTTCTTTTGAGTCGAGTGTAACCAGGTTCACTTATAATATTACGCGCCAGAGGGTTTGGATGAGCTTCAAGCTTCTTTAGATACGTTACTTTTTATATACCAGGGAGCAACTGTAATCATACGCAGAATGTTATTTTTTGGCGCCTTTGAATTTTTTCTACATTGCTAGCTGAGGCAGTGCCCTATAATTGAATGCCATAACACCAAATTTGAGGATCGACTTGTACAGTAGAGGTTTACAATCTAAGCTCAGGGTGGAGTTTCTGCCAATATACCAAGTGGCACTGCTTTTAATTTCATTTGTGTTAACTTGAAATCGATGTGGCTTTTCCAAGTAAGGCGACGGTCAAGATGTATACCCAGGTATTTAACGTCTGAAAGCTGCGATATCATTTGGTTATTTATGCGAATAGGAGGGCATGAGTCTCTACGCAGTGTGAAAGTTATGTGAGTACATTTTTGTTCATTCACCTTTATTCTCCATTTCTTCAACTATATTTCCAAATTGAGTATGTGGTCTTGTAAAAGTTCTGATGCTACTTGGGCCTTTTCATAAAAACTCAAAAAAGCTGTGTCATCTGCAAATGATGAAGTGTGGACTAGGGTGCTAATTGGCATATCTGATGTGTACAGTAAATGTAAAATTAGTCCCAAAATACTACCTTGGGAAACTCCAGCTTCCATGAACTGTGGTCAGCTTAAAAAATCACCTTCCTTTAAGTATAAACTTTTGATTCGTTAAATAATTTTTTAGGATCTTATAGATGTTTTCGCTTCAACTTATATATTAGTCCTTCGTGCCAAACCTTATCGAAAGCTTGAGAATACTTTGCCATCAGTCAAAGTATTTTCTTTCTTCAAAGGTATTTTTAATTACATTTACTAATCATTTACGACTAAATTAGTGCAGCGTCCCTTTTTCTTTTCAAATTTTTAAATTTTTTAGTAAGTAGTTTTCTTCTTTAAACATTTTATATTTCGACAATTTTCTTTTTGTTAATATTTTAATTTATATTTTTTTTTCTGTTGAAATATGGCCATACTATCAGCTGCAAAATGTAGACAAAAAAAGTATAAATTAAGTAATTTATGCAATTTAATGGAATTTTATCATAATTTATATAAAAATGGATTTTAATTATGAGGAAGTGAAGAACAATGAATGTTGATATAATCTGGTACCAATGAAAATAAAAATGACCAGAAAAACCCAGAGATCTGATAAACTTTTCCCACTCCCTTAAATTTTTTTTCGTACTAATTGTGTTACAGTCAACGAATTTTTGTCGACGAAATCGTTGAACTCGTCCGTTTATTTATTATAAATTTATGTACATAATAATTTTAATAATATTTTCCGTCATGAATTATAGATTCAGAATAGATTCAGATTTGCTCTGAACTTAATTTAACGTATCTTTAAATTATTTTTTTTATTGAATCCGAAAGACCACAGGATAGTGATATGTGTGTAATAATACATCGGAAAAATATCCATGGCGTTCTGGTACATACAAAATCTTTGGTCAAAATTTCCCACGACCATCTTCAATGCTTAAGTTTTTTTAAGGGGTGGTACAACTCCGTTTTTATTTAGGGCAATTGTACCCCTCAGAATATCCTTTGTACGCCAATGCTTGTGCACTTGTCGGCTCAGCCCTCTGAAAACAATCTCTTAAAAAGAAATTCGATTTTGATCTTCACGACGAGAGCGTACACTTTCAAGAATTGTTTGTCTGGTGCAGTAATTGAGTTGTTCGCCAGTTGTGGATGAGGACTTCCTTCTCACCACTGAGTCCCCAGCCTTAGGCCCATTATTATAACTTGCCATTAGCTGAAGTTAGGATTTTATCAGGGAGATTAGTAGTTTTTCGTTATTATAAGTATACTTAAAGCTAGAAGAGACTAATAAACTAAAGGGAAGAACATCTTGCCTTTAACTTTTAACATCAAAAGAAAAATAAATTCATGTTAATTTAATTTGGCATTGAAAAATAAAAATGGAAAACAGATCTCGTTTGTTGTATATAAAATATTTTCGTTTGTTTGTTGCACCGATAACTAATTTGTGGTTTGTTGAAAGTAAACTAAAAAATTAAAGGTATGATGTTGCCACTACGTTGATTTTATTTTGTCAAAAGTAGTCGGTGTTTCATCTTGTACTATCATATTTTCAAAAATATTCACCCTTATTATGAATGTCGACAACGACATTAAGTCACGTCGACAGCATAGTCATGGCATTGCCGTTGACAAGATTGTCATCTATCGATGAAAACCGATAACATTTTGGCATTATAAGAGGCAACAAAACGGCGACATTGTCTTAGATTGGCTTTGGTTTTGTCGACAAAAATTCTGTTAGCGACTTAGTACAACTGCCACGGTTAAATGCTTAAAAAAATATTTGAAATGAAAAAAAAAAAAATAAAAATTACTACCAATAAACAGTTTGAATTGATAATTCAAGAGCTTGAAAGTAAGCCAAGATTAGCCAAGGGGTTTTATAGGGGCCCAAGTGGTAATAATTTTAAAGAAGATTGGGAAGAAATATAGATGAAGCTAAATAGCATTGGACCACCAATTAGAGACAGCGATGGTTGGCAAAAGGTATGCATAAATAGATTTTGGAAGTACATACATACATATACATTTTAAATGTGTTTTATGTTAAGGTTTGGAGAGATTTTAAATGTAAATTAAAAAAAAAAGTTAACGAGCAACAAAGCTGAGCTTCATGCAACAGGTGGAGGTCTGTGCAAATTATTACCACTCTCACCTTTAGAAAAAGCTGCTTCTAACTTGCTTCAATTTGAGAAGCAGTTCAATCCTGAAGGTGTTGCCCAAGGTAAACAACAGTTAAATGATGAAACTTCAAATCAAAATATATCTATCACAGAACATATAACCTGCGAGGATTTTGTGGAAGTGCCATCAACTTCCGCTCAAGCCATTGAAATATTAGAACAGCCTACTTCAAGGAAAAGAAAATCGAATGATCAAAGAAAGGAATTGTTTGAGAAGCACAACTCCATGCTAAAGGAGGTTTTTAATGCAATTTTTAAGACAATCAGCGAAGTTAAAGACTGTTTAAAAGAAATGAGTCAGCATCAGAAAAAAATATGTGATGATAAAACCAAAACTTTAGAAGAAATAAAGACAGTTTTAAAGGAAACAATCCGGTACCAGAGAAAAAGAGAGACAGGAACAAAGACATCAACAACTGCATTATTTCCTTCATCAGAACTCTCACTTGAATAAAACATTAGAAACATATTTTTTCTTTTAAATTGCAATAAAATTCTTAATATAACCAAATGAAGCAAACGTCAAAATATATAGAGATGACATTTATGTTCCTTAAATTATCAATAACACGACGACGTCAACACAATACTTTTAATTAATACCGATATGATGTTGGGGTGACGGCGACAGCATTGAAGTGTGACGACGCCTATAGTATTGTGTTGACGTCGATGTCGGCATTCATAATAAGGGTGATTAATTTTATTTTACAATGAAGTTGTAATAACGAAAAATAGTTATTATTCACTTTATCGCTCACTTAAGCAAAAGTGAAATTTAACTAAAACGTTCTTTAAAGGCAAGTTATAATAATGGGCCTTAGTAGTAGTAAATAGTAGATAGTAGTAAACAAGGCAACTATATGAAGTTCTCAGGGGTGTTTAATTTCGACAGTCCTGTTAAAGTTTTATTTTGTTTTTTTTTAAGTAGCGAATTTCCAAAAAAAATCTCATACTACAACCTTTTCTGGAGCAGGTTTATAGAGCTGAAGAAAAAAACGTAAATTTATTGAGACTGTTTTATTGTTATGAAATATAAAAATAAAGAAAGCGTTTTAAACATATGTACATACATACATACCCTATAAGCAACTCAACTAACTTTTAATGCACTTTAAGCTAACTATTTTGCAACCAGTAGTAGTTGATACTGGGATTATTTTTATTAAAAATAACTGACTTTTTTCACATTGTGATGTCCTAGGGTGAAGTCAGTTGTCTTACTGACTACTCAAAAGTTAGCTTAAAGTTAGTCAATATGTAGTTAGCTATAAACTGAATATATATCAGTTAGTTACATATAAAGAGACTTTATTAAGATACCTACATACATGCATATGTATGTACATACATATTTAATAAAATGTTCCCGTTTTTAATATCCTGCATCAATATAATTTGTTTTTGATTGATGCCTTTTCTTCTTCATTACCAATATTAACACATGAAATGCTCAATGGCCAGTAAAATATTTGCTACCAAATAACATTAAAGTAGAATCATAATTTATAAACTCAAAAGAACACAAGAATTACATCAGCATTTTCACTGATGGTTCTCTTATGGACGGTAGAGCAGGAGCAGGTGTACACTCAGTTGAGCTAAACTTGTCCTGTAGTCTCCGTTTGGGGGAGTTCGTCTCCGTTTACCAGAATTGCTTGGGCTGCTACATGCGTTGGATCACCTGCTGGAATGTCGGGTGCAGGGAAGAAAGGTTCTTATTGCACTTGACAACCAATCGGTTCTAAAACGCATGAAGCAGGTGAACGTGTACTCCAAACTAGTGATGGAATGTGTTTTAAAGCTTAACAGATGTTCCTCGGTTAACAGATGTTCCTCGGTTAAAGGACACATTGGCACTGCTGGGAATGAAGCAGCAGATCAACTAGCAAAAATGGGGTTCTGCTGTGAATTTCTGTGGACCAGAACCCAGAGTAGCAATGGGTGGACTCATTAAACCTGAAAAGGTGGAGGGAGACCACTACGTGTAGGGAGGCTCGAATAGCAGGAGAGCCAGCAAGGTTCTTAGATACAATAGAAGTACCTTAAACTGGATAACTGCGTTAATGACAGGTCATGGTAACTTCAAGTATCATCTAGCCAAGATGAAAATCGAAGAAGATGATACTTGCAGACTATGCCTGGAAGACGCTGAGACGGTAGCGCACATTGTGTGTGAATGTCCAGCACTGGCTAGCGTAAGACTTAGGAACACGGGCAGAAGCTTGTTAAATGTGGGTGCCATGGGGGAACTAAGCCTTAGCAAATGCTAGCAATCACTAAAGAGACCGTGATGAGAAAGAATGCCGATAATTCCCAGTCCACACTCTGAAATCACTAGAGTCTAGATTAAAGGCTGGTTGTAGCACGAGAGTCAATGATAATAAGATTGCCGCAAGTTATGTCGGTTGTCTATAGTTATTGAGGACGGAAAGGGGTCGAAAAGGGACCCATTTAGTAGTGTTCTGCTTCGTTATTCCCCCTACATTAATAATAATAATACATTGTAGATAGCTTATAGTTAGACCATAAAAGTTAACTTAAGGTGTGTTATTTTCGTAGTCGACTACCATATTGCTTGTAGGGTACATACATACGTACATACATACACAGCTTTAGCAAACTTCTCGCTTAGTTAATAAAAATTGCTTTATTATTAAATATTTACAGCTTTTCTATAAATGCATGTGATTTTTTTTCTTCTAGAAATTGAGAAAGTCCACTTATTTCACAACAATGTCAACAGTAAAAGTTTTGGGCGTCGATCGCCTCGGGGACATCCGAGGTATGCGCCATCGTCAGCCCTACAAAAAAAAATTTTTTTAAATAACGTCACTACAACGGAGACTGAATCAGATACTAAACAAAATTTCAATGAATCAGATATTAAACAAAACCTTAATAAAGTAGAAAAACAGCAACACCAACGGGATACAATTCCATATAATGACAACAATCTTCAGCAAGCACATCAACAACAGCTACAAACGGATGAAATAGAACAACACTTCATCGATAGTCATCCCTTAAAGCCAACATTTCTTAATATAGATAATGATGATATAGATGATGATGAACAAATAAATAAACATCAACAAAAGCAGCAGGAACATCTGTTAAAACCAAATCTCATAAAACAACAACAACAACAACAACAACAACAACAGGAACAACAGGAACAAAAGCTTAGAGAAAATAAACAACAACAAAATAAAAAACTATCCGACAGTTGTACAGTGGTTTATAAACGTTCTGGTGGTTTAAGGTCTGATGTTAGTGGTGATTGTATCGGGAAACAGCAGCACCAGCAAAGGCAACAACATATTGTTGATAATCATGATGTCGAATCCAGGAAATTTAAAATTAACCTAATTATAGAAAGACCAGTTGGGGGCGGTTGTAATGAAGATATACCGGAATCAAGATCAAAACAAAGAATTTCTACTTTTGTTGATGATTTGCCAAGGTACACAAGAGAAAAAAACTTTATTTGTTGTTTTAAAATATTATTAAATATGAGGATTAGTTAACATACGAGTATATGTCCTAACAAAATCATACAAAATCATATAAGAAGCACTAAAAAACAGTTTTTATCCAAAAAAGTCACGGTTTTATCAAATTGCCCTTGTATGTTAAATGTCACTTCCACAGTTTGAATCCGACCTATTTTCGCCTTCTTACTAAGGCGCTTCGTTCATCAGTTTATTTATGTTCACTTTGTGACTGGGCGTATTAGTAAGAAAGTGCCTCGGAATTCTTTAGATTTATTGCCACAGTCAAAGACTGTGATGATGACACGAAACAAATTTTTTTATTTAAAAAAAAAAAAAAATATCAAAAGTTGTCTGAGCCAATCGAGTGTTTAAAGACAAAAACATAAACTGAATGACGCCTTTGCAAAAACAATGCCAGCTTTTGTATGAAACTTCTTAATTTTTCCTCTATGATTTTGTAAGGACATATTGGCCTAGCCTCGTACTTTCTAGCCAGTATGTTTTTCAATTAAAATTTCTTGAAATATTTAATTGACATGTTGTTCGTTAATCACTTTCAAAATATTATTTATGCTTGCATTTGTGGTCTATTACTGTGTTGGTGTAGGTGTTTGTGTCATCGTCAGGGTCTCAAACCATTAATCTCAAGGTTTTCTTGTTTTTCAAATTTATTTTTGCTTTAGCAGTGCCTGACAGAAACACACATTTCTTCTTGGTTTTGTTAAAATTAAATTTTTATTTCTTTTGACAGAATTTCAAATCAAAAAATAATTGTGTTTGGTGGCATCGATCCTTATTGCTTGCACTGTCAGAACGTGCAACAGCTACAGTTACTGCAGCAACAACATAAAACGCCTCAAAAAGACCTTATGCAACAACAATATCATCCTTATCATCACAAACAACAACAACAACAAGAACTCTTGCAACGAAAACGTGTGAATTCAATTGATAACATCATTATGAATACAACAGCAACCTTTGCAAATCCTTCACGTACCCATCAGTGGCAAACTCATGCTTGTGCCCATGAGTTTGCCACCAACGCTGATGCCAATAAAAATTTTAAAAATATTGAAAATTTTGGCGACCATGTGTTGTACTACGATGTTGATGCCATGCAATGGCGACACTTGTCCCATATACCATTTGGTTCACGTCGTCATCATTGTGTTGTTGTATGCAACGATTTAATTTACGTTATTGGTGGCACGAGGACAGCATTGGGTTGTACAAAAAAATCGGTTTGTATTAAGTAGTTTGTGTTATTTTTCAGTTGCATTTTTTTTGTTTCTTAGAAAATTCGTTGAACATTAAGTGGTGGTTGCAGAATTCAGGAAAGTTTTTTGGCAGAGTTTAAAAGAATGAAAGGATGAGAAACTATAAATCGCAGTCGGCTGCTATTATATGAACTATTTGAGTCAAAAGGGTGCTGTAGCTTAAGTGGTTAGCACGTTGACTACTAAGCAATGGTCACGAGTTCAAATCTCAGCCGTGACAACATCAATTTTTCTGATATGTGTTAATTTTTCTTTATAATAATGCATATCACAGCGCCCTCCTTCGCCGGTATTATCACATAGCACTTCCTTATATTACCAACTGTCAATACTTTGGCAGATGGAGCTAAAAATCGTTTTTGCACACACACAGTAACACAATATAAAATTACAGATCAAAACACCTTGGATCTTGTTTTCTAAACATTTTTAAAAATTTGGTGACCACTAAAAAGTAGTAACAAGTTTTTTTTGGCTTTTCTTGGATGTTTATGTCTATTAAACCCTTTTACCTTTTACACTGGTCGGCAAAAAAATTGCTCCCTGAACATAAATATGTGGAATATAGTGATCTCAAATCGTTAAATTCAAATCCGCTTTCAGTTTTTGCGTATCACGTACAAATTTTTTTTTATGAGCATGGGTAATATTTTCCCCTCAACAAGGAGACCACGCTAACTTATTTCTTAATAAATATTGTCAAGTATCTGCAGTCCAACAGCTTACTAAGCGACCGCCAGTATGGTTTTCGTAGGGTGCGCTCTTTAGGGGACTTGCTGGCTTTCTTTCGAAAAAATGGTGTCAATACATTCACTATTTCGGCGAAAGTAAGGTGGTGGCTCTAGATATATACAAGGCCTTTGATAGAGTGTGGCATGGTGCACACCTGTCAAAACTTATCGCTTTTGGTGTCGGTGATAGCTTTTCTCGATTTATATCGAGCTTTCTCCGGGATCGCACTATACGAGCTGTTATAGATGGGATTTCATCAAACGAGTTCAAGATTAATTCAGGGGTACCGCAAGGCTCTTTTCTTTCTCCTTCCCTGTTTCTTATTTTTCTAAATGACCTTCTCTGTCAAACTTCCAACCCTATCTAATCTCTTGCAGATGATAGCAGCATTTGCCATTCGTATTCATTTTGCAGACGGCCGAACCTTTTAGAGATTGGGCCAAGCGGAAAAACATGAATGATACGCTCAATCACGATCTCGTAACAATATCTAATTGGGGCCGGGCGAATAGAGTCGACTTCCACGCTCGTAAGACTCAATGTTATATGCTAACGCACCGGCGTTCTGCCGAAAATATTGCTACATCTGTAATTATGGGTGGTATAAGTATTAAGGAATCAGAAGCTCTTGATGTTCTTGGCATTAAAATCCAGTGTGACGTTCGATGGACTAAGCACATTTTTCAAGTCTCAAAAGAAGCCTTTAAGTGTCTCGGTTTTCTCAAACAGTGTAAAATATATTTCACCTCATCTGATCTCCTTACTATTTATACCACTTACATCAGGCCAAAAATGGAATACAACTCTCATGTATGGGCCGGAAGAAGAAGCTCATAGGTGCCAGTAGGGTATCCAACTCTATTGACTATCTTGAACATCGACGCAATGTGGGTTGTGTTTCGCTGTTTTATCGCTACTACAATGTAATGTGCTCTGATGAAACTAGGGAACTAGTTCCCGATATCCACACGTTTTCGCGCACAACACGCTTTTTATTAAGAGCTCACCCATTTGTGGTCGATTGGCCAGTGAATCGCACAATGCATTACACAGAAATTCGTTTTTTAGCCGTACAGTTCGCTTGTGGAATCATCTTCCTACAGAGGTCTTTCCTGTCAACTACAATGTTGGAAAATTCAAATCGAATGTCCACAAACATTACTCCATCTATCCTCCTTCCCATAACCTGATTTCCTAGTTCTGGCACAATGCATTGCATGAGTTGTGATCCGAATGCTGGTCCGAAAAAAATAAATCTTCAAAAAATCGTAAAAAACTACATTGACAAACATTATGTAACAGATTTAGATTATTTACTTTTCTAACAACAATAACAATAATTACTCATATCTTAAATCTAAAATAAATATGTATACTTGTTAAGACCAGCCAGTGCTAGACAATGCCTATTAAAGATTTCAATATCAGTATTTTATTAAAATAAGAATATCTCGAAAACTAAACGTGATAGAAAAAATCTGAGAACAGATTTGGATTCAGCAAACAAAATCACATAACAAAGATCTTGCTCCCGACTGTGTTTTTTGCCGACCATTGTTATCACAATAACAGAATATCTCGACGTGATCGAAAAAAGCTGAGAACAGATTTGGATTTAGTACACAAAAGTCAATTAAAGGTTCAACATAAAGGTTCACATAACAAGGTTCAACCTCCGACTTTTTTTTGGCGACCAGTGTTATCAAATGACTGCTGGTCACAATTCATTTCTTTGTTTTTTAGGAGGGTTCGGAAGTAGGGTTGCCAGATACCAAAAAACTGGACAATGGAAAAGATTCACTTGGATTTTGAAAAAATAACTGGGCAATTTAAGAATGCACTTATAGTTCAAAAAAGCAAAATTTATCCAAATTTTTCTTTATTTACAAAAATAAATAAATATGGAGTGGCCTACACTCAACTTTACCATGTGTCATGGAAACCGATATTTTTTATAAATATATTACATAAAGAATAAAAGTTCGAAGTACATTATTGTCGGTTTGGGGTGTCAAGTAAACTACCCCTCCCCTTCCCGATTATATCCACAAAAAAAAAAAAACAGTGTCTAAATACCCAATAAAATAGAACAAAATTTATAAGCTACTTATCTCTATGGTTTTTTTTTCAAGAAGAAAGTCTTTTTATTTTAATAACTAAAAGCTTTGTGAAAAAATAAAAAAACTTAGGGTTTTTATTAGGTACTCTTCTTGTTTTTTCAAAAAGGTTTTCTCCTTGATTTTATTAGGCTATCTTGTTTTTTTTTATAAAAAAAAAAAAAAAAAAATTATCCAAAAATTTTCATAATAAAAAACTGAAAGCAATTGCTTTTTTGGCATCTCATACATTTTATTTTCATATTATCCTCTATTTTTCCAGGGGATGGGTGGAAGGTCAGGGGAGCTTCTTCTGATGGATTCTCTACTAAAACCCGAAAAACCATGGTGAATATTATTGTGTCCTCTGCCAGGGATCGAACCTGGTGAGCTTCGTTTTGTAGGCACGCACTTAACCATTATACCAAATGTATATTTTATGTGTTAACAAACAGTTTCTATGTTGATTTGTATAACCGAATTGCATTTTGAAAAAATCAATTAGGTGGGCTAATGACATCAATAGGAAATCCATTTTTTATACAATTCAGAAGAAAACCTAATAGAATTAAAAAGTTTTGCTTTATGGATTTTTTTTGCTTGAAAACCCCTTAGCCTAAAAATATTTCATAGAGAAAATCTTTCGAATTCTATTAGGCGTTTTTTGGCTCTGTATAAAAACTATACAGCTCTTCATCACCATATACCAAAGGTACATACTGAATTTTATGCTGATATGTCAAACGGTATGACCTGTAGAGCGTTAACAAAAATAGTGCAATACAAACCCACGAAAATAGTACGAATGGAATCAGAATTTTTTTTGTATTTTGTTCTAGCTGTGCCCACTAGGCTGGAACGTTGGAATACACGTTCTAATAGTGATTAAAATTTGTCCTTTGATATGAGAAGTTATTTTACAAAGTTTTATTCTGATAGAACCACGTGTTGAGGTGCCGCTGAAGCCTTGAACATAATTTTTTGTCTTTAAATCTTATAAGTTATATTTTTATTTTTTTATGGTTATTTATATTTATTATTTCAGTTTAATTAAAACTACGCCTAAAATAGTGCAGAACACAAACATGCACGTCATGCACTGTCATGACAATAAAATAATACGTATTAGTTGTCAAAAATGACAATTGTCTGACAATTAATTTAATTTTTTTGATTTTTCCTTTTTGAACTTTTCTCCGTACACAAAAATTTGTCGGCATTCGTCAAATCACTGTTTTAGTTTTTGATTTTTCCTTTTTTAATTTTTTTCTGCACATAAAAACTGAATTATTGTCAGCATACGTCATCTCATTGTTCTATTTACTGTCTTCAAAATATTCAATACAGTAGTTAAGACAATTGAGAAAGTATGCCTGTATTAGTGAAAAAGTGTGTATGTACTGCTATTGTCATGATAGCATTGTCTATTGTCTAAAATATATATATTTTTAAATATTTTGATCGAGTATGCTTTGAAAGTAATCCGCATCAAATTTAAAGGCTATTACTTTTATAGTAATTTACGTATGCGTATTTACTTGATATAAAGGTACCCATCCCTGGATCAAATTCTATAATTCTAAAAATTATTGCAAAGCTCTGCAAAAGGTGTTTAAAATATTTAAATAATGAATGTAATTCTTACTTCTGTAATAGTTACAGAAGTTCTTCGTATATTTAAACTTCAACTTTGCCCGGTTTCTATAAAAATTCCTTGAACAGCGGGAGGGAAGCGAAAAACCGCCCTTGAATTTTATATCAATTTTATATCAAGCTATCTACAGCGCGCTTTGCTACACCCATCCACAAAAAATACAATAAACACTTGGAAAAAAAGTATGACCTTTAAGTCGACCATGCACGCTATGCTCACATCAAAAATGTTTTAGTTTATATACAAGTTACGACGCTCACTGTTCCCATCCAACGTATCTATACGTATTAACACTATTACAATTTTTACTTTTTATGGGAGGTACCACTCATTAGTATAAGGTTGCTTGTGCAAAGTTTCAAGACTCTACCTATTGTATTTTTCTAGGTACACGATAATAACTTTTCATTTGTATAGGAGGTACCACGTCCACTCTCCCAATTCATTCTGTGTTTTGGCAGACTGTGGGTAGAGCGCAGGGGTTACTATTCAAAGTTTCAAGGCGCTATCTATTGTAGTTCGCCAGGAATACGATAACAATTTTGCACTTTGTATGGGAGGTATCACGCCCACTAATCCAATTCAGTCTGTGTTTAGCTAAATTATATACGTTAATATGATGCTTATTGGGGCGAAGTTCTAAGACGGTACCTACTGCATTTCTCTAAATACAGGATAATTATTTTTCACTTTGTATGGTACCACGCCCACTGTTCCAAACCAGTCTGGTGCAAAATTCCTAGGCTCTACCTATTACTGTTACCAAGCAAAGCGATGATAAATAGTTACTTTGTATGGGAGGTGCCACGCCCACGTCGAATATCAAAAAAATAAGTAACCTATTTTATCATCCGTATATCTGATAACAAACTGTATAAATTTCAGAAAGCTCGGTTCATTGGTGTAGGCAGCTATAGATTTTCGACAAGCAAACAAACACATTTTGTGCTTTATATATATATATATAAATACTAGTGTATATTACCCGCCGTTGCCTGGGTCTACCCTTAGAGCCCCTCTACGTGCTTGGGAAATGAATAACCTTTGTCGGTTTTGTCCACCCTGTATGTTCACTCTTAATAGAGGAGAAACAATTATAGTTTCGCGACAAAGCATTTGCATAAATATCAAAAACATCATCACATATCGGGTTCAACCAATCGTGGAGGTGATTAAGGAAACGCAAAGAAAAAAGTAACACATACCTATGATACACTGCAGGTGTATAGGAAGTGAAAAATGGTATTCTCAGCGCACAAATAAAATCACGATCGAAGCAACCACTGAAAAGATTCAGCTCAACATTCCAATTAAAAAGACCGAATGTCATTATACACATAAGACATTACGATACATGGTTTGCTAACTTTTCAAGTGACAACAAAAAATCATAATATGGAGAATTGAGGACATTTTATTGATATTTGTATAGGAGTATGTAGGAAAATCTAAAAGCCATATCTCCGGAACAGCTTAGCCGATTTCATGCAAACTTCACACAAACCATCTACAGACCATCCCCAACATACCCTAAAACCGGTCGACCCGTTTCCGCAGTTAGTGGTGAAATCAAAGTGTACACTTCTTTTTATATATATAAAAACTTACATTTTATATTAAGCTCCCATCGAAATTAAAAAGAAAAATGTTACAATTTTGCCCCTCTTTTCATGTTTATAATACCTACTTTTTTCCCGGGGAAGAATTTCCCTTTTTTGAAGTTTGCTTAGAATAGGAGGAAAGGGAAAAGAGAAAAATTTCCGTGGGAGGTTTTATTTAGAATAAGTGAAGATTTTATTTAGAATAAGGAAAGATTTTTTTAGAATAAGCGAAAAACCTCCCAGGGAATTGTTGTTCGCAATTGGGCTGAACATATTCCCCAGCAGTTTTTTAGTACTTGAACTCATATAAGACCTCAGATAGTGTAATGATAGCTTTAATCCATAAACCATCTAATGAACTTTTATTCTTTCAAAGCTCTTGTTTGAATAAGCATTTCTAAGTTTAGACCCTGCTGTTTCACTTTGGTTCTCCTTCCTCCCATCAGCAGATTTTGTTTGTTTCTTTTGAAAGAAGCTTCATGTTCCAGTTTTTTTGTTCTTCTTTAATAGATTTGGTCTTTGCTTATTTGAAAAGTTTGTTTGTCCTTTTTGTTTCTTCTTCTTTTTTATTTCATTCAAGTTGGAATTTGTTTTTGCTTTTACAAGTAATCATTTTATTCAAAATGCCATTGAATAGTTTTTGGGGTTTTTAAATCACCGTATGGTCATAATCGTTTTATTTATTTATGGTATAATAAGTTAAAGATTAACAGTGCTATTGTCGAACGAGTGACAAGCATAATTGTTGTAATAGTAAAAAAACCCTTTGTGACTAGAACAACAATTTCCTTTTCTGAGCTTTACATATATAAAAGATCCTTTTGTTCTACTTTAAAATAATAGTTGCCATACATACAATCGAATATGACAATAATCATCAATAATAGAGGGTATGAGTTTCTAGAATAGCACTCCAAGTATTTAATCTAAAATATTGTAGGAAAATTTAAACAATTTTAACGAAATCTCCGAATAAATGTACATTGTACATGTACAATGGGAAAGTTAAAAAGGTTTTACAACAGAAATCAAATTTCATTTCATTTTCTTTATTCTGCGTTTCATAAGTTGTTTCGTAAAGAAAGATTTCGGAAGGTCCTCAAGGCTTCTGTTGCAGAGATAACCTTCTCATTCGACGTCAATATTTTTCCTTCGAACCGTATCTTAAAGCTGACAGCAGGACAAAGTCCATGGAAGCCAACTCTGAAGCACAAGAATGGTGCTTGTGTAGACCAAGGGCCTAATCTGGCGTTCAAGAGAGTTTAACTTGACTTTTATACCACCCAGAAAATTATAATATAGAATTCAACAGGAAAATAAAATAGGTCCCAATGCACAGTAGGGCACAATCAACATATTTAGGAAATAGGAGTATATGATCTTAAGTTTTGACAGTGGGTGCCATCCACTTGCCAGGAATGGTGCTATGTATTCTCAAAGTTGGCTCCCTCGCACCTGCAAATTCTTTTAAATATGCAATAGAATTTTTATAAGTTGAACTATTTAAATGACATTTTTGTATACATTTCTTAAGAACATTTTGTTTTCTATTTAAAAAAGATTAATGGCTCTTTTTAGGCTAAAATACACCAAAATGCAATAATTTTCAAATGGAAAATCGTTCAGTTTTTAACTCAGAAAATATATAATCTTGAAATTTCGGGAAAATATTTTAAATTTTGGTCATTAACTAAGAGAAAAAATTAAAAAAAATTTGCTGAATTGTATTTAATATATAAAAACACTGGATCAGGGTATCGAAAAATCAAAAATGTTAATTTTAAACTGCTTATAACTCGCTTATTTTAAAAAATTATATCACTTATATGTAGTATCACTTTTTAGGTATTTACTAGACCTTAAAGGTCTAGTAAATACCATTTATAAATACCATTTATAATATTAACAAAAATTTAAGAAATGTCAAGTTCTAAAATAATTTACAGGTAAGAGGTACGCAACTTAGAAAATACATAGCCCCTGGAAAGTGGTTGGTCAGCGTCAAAACTTAAGCTCATATACTCCTCTGCTATACTCATGCCAAATTTTGGATCAATCGATATTTCCAAAATATTTTGATTCTGTTGCACTGTGTAATGTCGCCACAGGGCATTGTCAATTTTTAACAAAATTTATGAATAATTTTATATTCCTCCGAGTGCAAAGCATCGATTGCAAGAATAGTTAGCAAAGGCATGGAGGCGACTTCATTTATTTATATAAAAAGTTTAAAACTTTCCTCTAACATTTGTTTAAAAGCTCTCTAAGATCTCTCAACTTTTCTAAGTCAATTTTCTTCCCAACTAAAAGAGATAATACAAACATTAAGCACATTTTTGTAGATGTTTTTAAGGAATATCTTAATTAAAAAATCTGACCATTTAATTTATAAATAAGGTTTTGGTGACATTTAAAAATTATGTACGCAGGAGGTACTTAAATTTGGGGGGCTTACTGTCAACCTCCCTTTACCCTAGGGGCCGAGTATCTACAGCTCCACTAGAATTCTCTTCTGCGTTACCTATGTGAAATTTTATTAGGGTATATTTAGCGGTTCACGAGGTACCGAACTATTAACAAAATAAAAAGTTTTTAAACCTCTGTGCGCCATTTAACGGGAAATCATGCTCATGGCTTAGTTTTATTTCTATCATTCTTCATTAATATAAACTAAAAAGTAATGTTGGGCTAAAAATAAATAACAGAAGTATGACATTATTTAGTTTTTATTCACATTACATTTGATTATAATCTTCTAATAAATTTTTTATTAAAAAACAAAACCATTCTTTTTTAAATGCAAGTTTTAATAGGTTTTTTATAATAAGCAGTTGCATGAAAAAGCTCATTTAATGGGTATGCTCATAAGCTCATGAGCTAGAGGTCATACTCGAACACAAACCAGCTTACTGAACACATGCCTACTCGTGTAAGACGAACTTTCTATCCTAGTGAGCGCCATGTTTAATCGTCTCACCTCAGCGTGTTTTATTTAGTAGTTGCGTAGAATTTTTTTATACGGCTTATTGCGTTTTGCTTGTACTAGTTATTTTTTTGTATTACTTAGGAAATTATATTTATAGGTATTTGTTAAAAAAAAATCTGTGTTGTTTTTTTAGTATCTCTGC
This sequence comes from Phasia obesa, assembly GCA_949628195.1. Lineage (NCBI taxonomy): Eukaryota > Metazoa > Arthropoda > Insecta > Diptera > Tachinidae > Phasia > Phasia obesa. Next base: position 62,009,723 of record OX451218.1, on the reverse strand, counting down.
AAGCTCTGCAAGGTCGTCGCATTTAGCTCGTTGACGCAACTCGTGTGCTATGAACAGACATGAATTATAATGAGCGTCTTATGAGCTCATTATAATATTATAATGACCGTCTTATGAGCTCATTATAATATTTCATTACATTACTATATAAGCCAATGTGGTCCTAGACCAAACCGAATAAGGATATACTGCTTGTTATCTATTGCTTCAGTGGTTTAAAATTCAAACTTTAATTTTTAATCCTTGTAGGTTTTTGAAAAATCGATTTGGTGTTTCAACCCTGTGACAGTGAAATGGACTCTGGAAACTAATCTGCCAGAATCGCGTCGAGATTTTGCGGTGGTTGCTATTGAAAGTACGAACAAAATGTGCGATAAAGTAGTTAAACATGAAATGGGTTTCTATGTTATTGGCGGCGAAGGGGTTGATGGTAGAGTGCTTAGCTCTGTGTGGTTTTACAATTTGAAACGTAAAATGTGGCTTAAAGTAAGTAAAAACATATTGTAATATATTGTGTTTGAATTAAATCTAAAATACATATAGTAAAACTGTACGATGACCGTATCTGTACCTGAAATATGTTTAGGGTTCCGTACTTAAAGGGTAAAAACGTTGTTTCCTCATTTATTGCTTTCGTTACATTGTCTGTCCTTCTGTCCTTTTGTCCTTCTGTCAGCGCCTCTGTTCTCAGGAACCGTAATAGAAAGCCTCTTTAAATTCTCACAAAAGTTGATTTACTATGGCCGCCTTAACAGCAAGTACTAAAAATTATAGAGTGTTCCGATAGTGACGTGGGTTTCACGTAAATCGCCTTATTTCTTTAATTATGAGAGGCAGACAATTGAAATTTACACACAGTAATTAAAATTTTGTGTTTTTTGACACTCCAGAAATTTTTACAGAAGGTGTATTACCATGGCCGCTACAACAATTACTAAAAAATTAAGGTTGTTCTGATAGTTACGTGATGTTCAGCTGTAACAAAAAAATTAAAGGGTGTTTCGAACGGGAACAGGTAGACAATTTAAATTTACCCAGATTTACAAAAATAACTAAAAGTTTAGGGATATATGTGATAGAAGACGTGATTGTGAGTAGACACTTAAAATTTTGTAAAGCAGGAAATAGAAATATTAAATTAAAAATTAAAGGGTTCCCCATAAAAAGTAAAGTGTAATGGTACAGATAATGAAGAGTGCGGAAAAGTTTACATTGGTACAACTAAGAGAAATTTAGGAGTCAGAATAGATGAGCATAAAGAAGACATACGAAAAGGAAAAGAATCAACTGCATTAGCAAAACATTGTGTTGATACGGGACATAAGCCTGATTTTGACAAAGTGAGAGTTTTGGACAAAGGGATAAAACTAAACAAAAGATATACGCTAGAGAGTTTAAGAATTCAACAGAGATCGAAAAATGCAATGAACTCCAAAGAAGATAAGGACAACACTAATGCAAGTTATAACATAGTTTTAGTATAGTAAAAGAAACTGTGATCTTATGAATAATTAGCTGTGATATTTTAGTTTATAGTTTGTATTGTTAAATTTATTAAGTTTATGTTTTGTGTTTGTCCACTTTACACAAACCTGTGATATTTTAAATAATTTAGACATAAAAGATAATATTTAAGTTTAATTGTTCGCAAAAATAATTTGTATTATTAACGTTAAAACTTTTACTCATAAAAGCTTTATTTTACTTTTATATGTATGTGGTTCCCAGATTTGAATAAATAAATCCCTGAAGAAGTTGGGAAAATACCAACGAAAATTCGGAGAAAATTAAATGAATAATCTTTTATGCATTTAAAAATAATAGAAAACTTCACCTTAAAAGCCCAAATATAAATTTATAAAAAACATTAAAGGTCGTAAAATTAACTAAAGAACAAGAAAAGTAATTCTGTTACTTTTAATGTTATATATTGAATATTATGCGAGTGAGTCTAACTCGCACTTGACTGATTTATTTTAAAAGTTTGTTTTTGTTGCTAGTGCAGATTGTAATCGCTGATTAGATTAGAGACCATAATAAAGAAGTCTACAATAATAGTATTTTATATAAAGCCTATCTTGCCACATACTGAGTAATTACCCCGAGAGGAGTACCTCTTGACAATGTAAATAAACCATAACAAAAGACAAATGATGACGTCGCGTGCACTTTTAGTTTATAATAAAATTTAATTTTTTAATTTTGTCTTTTATTAATAATTCTAACTTGCCGGCAATTATATGTAAATATGTAAAATGAACAAATGAATGATTTCTTTATTCTGGCTTATTTTCATTGATATTTCTCATATTTTCAAAAAAGAAAAATGCTTTTGTGTTGATTACAGAAACCTTCACTAAATATGGGACGTTATGGCTTAACGGCAGCCATGATAAATAACGAGATTTGGGTAGCAGGCGGTATAATCAGTTGCAATAACAGCCACAGTGAAACTATGAATGCCACAACAGCACATGTAATCACCGATACAATAGAGATTTTCAATTTGAAATGTGCACATTGTGATATATTGGCCAATAAACGTGCAAGAGGATTCTTGAATAGTAAATTTTTAGACGATGATGATGATGATGTTGACAATGATGAGGAGGGAGAAGCGCATGGTTGTATTTTAAGTAGAAACTTTGACAATGCAAACAATGTGAAACGTAAACTGGGGAACGCTGCTGACAATAATAAATGCATGGAAAACCAATGGATTATATCTAAGATTCATTTGCGTATACCCCGGTAAGAGGATTATTTCTTTCATTAAATTTTATTTAAATTTTTATATTTCAAAATAGATACTCGTATGTTAAATCGTATACGTTGTTTCATTATGCTTAAGAATAATATATATTTAATTAAATAAGTTTCCAATTAATTGTAATAGAACTGGAGGAAGTTATACAATTTTAGAACAATTTATAATTAATTTAGACATCGACATTCGCTTTTCTGCTGCAAGCAGTACACTGCAGATAATGATAAATGAACAAAATTTATAATGTGGCTCGATAGACCGATTGTAGCGCGCTAGTCTATCAGTCTGGAGGTTGCTGCGGGTTCGATTCCCATCAAAGACTCTGGGTGTTTTCTGCAAACAAGCAAAAAGCTTCGCAGAGGTAGTAGGGAAAACAATTGTACTTTTAAATTTGTATTTAACATAGTTCGGAACTCTACGTATGCGAGTCTGACACGCACTTGACTGATTTTTTTTTTCATATTAGCTGTTTCTTAACTCAACTTTGGGATCCCAAAAGAGTGAAACAGTGTTTGTTTTTGTGTTTTATTTTTCATATCTTAGGACTAAAATTAAAAAAAATGAAAAATTATAATTAGGCTTAAGTCCAGCCAGTGCTAAACAAAAACTGTATGATGTACGGTTGCTGTTATCATTTGTTGATCACCTCTCTAATGTTCGTCCAAGAGAAGCAATATTCCTGCTTCTTAGTCGAACGTAACCGCGATCATTTATGATGTTGCGGTGCAGTGAATTTAAATGCGTTTCGAGCTTGTTTAGATACGTTGCTGCATCTTTTGCTACTTCTACTAGTGGCACCTTTAGATCTTTGCGGATGTTTAACTTTTTAATACACCAGGGTGCGACCGTAATTATTCGTAAAATCTTATTATGGCGTCTTTGGATTGGAAGCTGAGGTAGGAACTGAGAACCATAACACCATATTATAAATCATTTGTGTCAATTTTGCTTCAATATGGCATTTCCAGGTTAAGCGTCTATCGAGAGGTATGCCGAGGTATTTGACCTCTGAGTACTGAATAATGGTTCGGTTAAATGAACCTTCAGTATCGTCAGAAAATGTTGATGTATGGACTCCATTGCTAGTTGGCATTTCTTGTGTACATCAAATATAAAACGGGTCCCAGTATACTAACTTGGGGAACCCCAGCCTTAATAGGTTGATGCGAGCTTAAAAAATGTCCTTATTTAAGAATACACCTACGACCAGTTAGGTAAGCTTTTAATAGCTTATACAAATTAGTCGGCAAGTTTTGATTTACCTTGTATTTTGGGCCTTCATGCTTTGCAGAGTATCATTGACCATAATGCTATCAGATCTCTAGGTAAATTGTCTATTTTTTAACACTGTTACTGATGTGTTCTCTTTTCATTAGTCCCGCTCTATAACAACTATAACAAGAGGGTATTAACTCAAAATTTAAAAATTTTCCGTAGAGATAAAAAACTGTTTGTGATTATATTTTAAGATAATTTAAAAACGGAACATATTATAGTAAGCAAAGTCCATTTAATAATATATTTACACTGTTTTTCTTTTAAATTTTTTGCAATTATTGCCAAATAAAAACAATACCTATTTGTTGATATAACAAGAGACTATTACGAAAATGGTCTCATATGCGGTTAACGAGATGAAAGAGTAATCAGAATACGTTGAAATTTTTACAGTAGATGGATATTGATGTTGTTGGTTGATTTCTTGCAAAAAGTGGAAATTTAAAAATACCCTCTTGTTGATCACATAAATAAATGTAAATACATACGCCGATGGAGTAAAATTAGTTGGTTTTGCTGATGATAAAGCCGTAATAAGAGTAGCTTAGCACTTATTACCAACACCAGCATTAATATTGTTCGTTCGCGACTAAAAGCCGTCGATTTGAGGATCGCTGATCACAAAACTGAAGCGGTCTTGATATTCAGTCTCAGATCATTAAAGACTATACGATCAAATGTGGGACCGTTGTGTATTGATACGAAAAATTCACTGAAATACCTTGGAGTGATAATAGATCACCGAAAAACACATTTATACTTACATGCATGTATACATAAATACATACATACAATCATACATACATACATACATACATACATACATACATACATACATACATACATACATACATACATACATGCTAGTGCTGGCAATTTCTACTACTTTCTCGATACAACTCCATACTTTTCAAGTGGGTACTCAATATTGCTCAATACTTCCGTTTACATAATAGCAGAGGAAATTTATCGTCGTAGTTGTCAAATATTTTTATAAATTTATTTCTAAAAATACTACTAAAAGTATCGATTAACTCAATACTTTGCCAGCACTAATACATACATACATACATATATACATACATACCATACTTCACAACTCTTAAAGCTGAAAACTACTATTTTTTCTATTTTGTTTTTAAATGACTTTCCTTCCTTAACTTTAATAAGCATTTTGGTGAATACTTTTTCTTTTATATTCCAAATATTGTAATTCCAGACTTTTTGCAAAACTCTGTAAAATGTCAAATGGGCAGTTGTATCTGGTGGGTGGCATCAGTTTTAACAACCAACTGAAACAAGTAACATCCCCAACTGATATCGACGTATTAAATGAAGACCAACAGAAATGGGAACATGTTGGTGACCTATATTTAGCCAGGTGAGTAAGTAAAGGTTTGTGGAAATGTGTGTCATTTTTTATCACCAGCAGAAAAATGATAATCATTAAGAACGTAACGAATATAGAAATATAAAAAACAAAAATAAAAAAGGGAAACCATTAAAAAGTCATTAATTAAACGGTTCCTTTAATGGTTAATTTTTGGTGGTGGTATGTTTTTTTAATGTTTTTTTGTTGTTGTTTGCTTTTCATGCTGTTGTAGACATGGCCATGATGTTGCCACACTTAATGATCATTGCATTGCTGTTATTGGTGGGGTGTCAACATTTGAACAACGGACTCTAAATAGCGTGGAAGTTTTTTGTACAAAAACACACAGTTCCCTTAAGGATCTACCGGATCTACCATGGCCAATTTCTGGATGTGCAGCAGTCACAATAACATTAAATCAAGACTGAAAATATAAATATTATTTGTTGATAGTTTCGTTGTTGCTGTTGTTTTGTAACAAAACTATATTTTGTGTATTTTGAATATTTCAATTGTTGTATGAAGAAAAACTTCTCTAAATAAATTTTTATACTAAAAAAATCTCTAATTACAAAGGAGCAGGCCAGTCACTAAGTCTTGATAAAACAGGGAAAACAAATAGTTTTTGGAATCGATAGCAAATGATACTGAAATTTTTCTAAATGGAAATAGATAACAATAGTTGAAGGGATTTATTATCTATATCCTTTTGATTAGCTGTAATTGAGAAAAAATCTGTTTACAGATAAAAAGGGTTTAAGAAACATGTTTTATTCAATAACTTAAAAACCAAGCAATCAATTCTTACGATTTGACAATATTGCCACTTTTAGCCCGATAAACATGATCCAAGAAGTGAACAATGCCGCAATATAAAAATTTCAATTTATGTACAACTCGGTAAAAAATCTACAGACATTTTGGTAACTACACTGACAGGTAACTGTTCATACAGGGCGTAATTTTAGTTTCTGCTTTTACTTCAAAGGGAATTGCAGTTGTGCAGCATCTTGAAGCTGCACATTCAACGAAAAAATCAGTGGTTTAGATTAATCAGATTAATTCTAGAATCAATAGGTGCAGATGCTTGTTTGTTACGTATTACGTATATAAGCAAATTTGGTCTTTAATAAATCTATGTCTTTCAATAAATCTATGTGATCTAATAAAGTTGTGGAAATAATAAAGGAGCCATAAGAACTTATATTAAGCGTTTACATGAAGAATTGTCTCTTATTAGATAGTATATGTATGTATACGAGTATAAGTGCACTGTTCGACGTAGTAGAAGTTGAAGTTGTTGGTGATACGTTAGGAGTCTCGGGTATAATCTTTGATATTAAATTGTAATGTTTATTTTTTAACATAATAATCGATTTTTAAATATATTAGACGAAATGTTTGGTTTTCCGGTAGTTGTAATCCAAATACGGTAATTTTTTTAAGGGCTGGTAATTAAAAAATAAAAGTAAATATCGCTGGTTGTTTGACAAAATCTTAGATATTTCTTAAAACTGAATGATAAAATTTAGAGACAAAAAGACAAAAGTTGCAGTTATCGAGGCGCTTATAACGCCTGTAATGTAAAAAATGATCTGTGGCGCTAATCGAGATGTTGCTGTAATAGGTAGTTATGCAAATCGAGCTCGCACTGTATGTAGTCATACGTGAAATATGCCGAATATATGAGTTTGGATTAACAGCAGATTTTTTGGTTGTTTTAGTGTAATTTACAAAGATGGGAAAAAGGAAAAAAAAGGCGGGTAGATAAGGTTTTTTTTCAAATGCTGAGTAGAAAATTTTGTTTAAACGAAGAAGGTAAAGGGTACCGTAAAAGGGTAAAAACGTAACCATATTGTTTTTGCTACAATATGTGTCTTTCCGCCCGTCTGTCCGTTCTTATAGGGTATTCCGATAGAGACATGTTTTTCACGTATAGGTATTTATATCTTGAACTGGAGGAGGCATACACTTAAAATTTACAAACAGTAATTAAAACTGAGTTCGCTATATTAACAAGTAAAGGGTGTTTTTATAGAGGTATGAAACTTTAAGTTGCAATAAAACAACGATGAATTTTATTTATCCGAAAGATAATCTTGTGGCATTACATTTTAAATATGATTTCTGGCATATGACCGCCACGGCTGGCGCGGATGTAGTCCAACCTGGACGTCCAATTTTCGATGACTTTTTACAACATTTGTGGCCGTATATCGGCAATAACACGGCGAATGTTGTCTTCCAAATGTTCAAGCGTTTGAGGCTTATCCGCACGAGCTGTGTGACATGTTGCGCCGTCTTGTTGAAATCACATCTCCTAGACATCGTGGTTATTCAATTCAGGAATGAAAAACTTAGCAATCATGGCTCTATACTGATCACCATTGACTGTAACGTTCTGGCCACCATCGTTTTTGAAAAATTACGGACCAATGATTCCACCAGTCCATAAAGCGCACCAAACAGTCAGTTTTTCTGGATGTAACGGTGTTTCGACATACACTTGAGGATTACCTTCACTCCAAATGCGGCTCTTTTGTTTGTTGACGTAGCCATTCAACCAGAAGTGCGCTTCATCATTAAACAAAATTCGCTTATCAGGAACAACGGTAATCTCGTTTTGGGCCCATTCGACGAATCTACGCCTTACTTGATGATCGTTTGGCTTCAATTCTTGCACGATTTGGATTTTGTAAGCAGAGAAACCAAGATCCTTCCGCAAAATCTTCCATAAAGTGGATGGACACAGATCCAGTTCCTGTGCTCGGATGGACTCATTCGTATCTTCCTTAATGCTACGCCCTACAGCAGCAATAGCTTCTTCTGTACGCACCGTACGGCGTCGCTGGGGATGCGAGTTATCAATAAGAGTAAACGTGGTGCGAAAACGTTCCATGGTTAATCGAATTAACTGCTCTGATGGACGATTTTGTCGACGATAAAATGGACGTAGTGCGCGATACGTTTTCCGCACAGAACCATTATTTTCGAAATAAAATTGCACTATTTGCAAGCGTTGTTCAGGCGTGAGTCTATTCATGATTAATTGCCAAACCAAACTGAGAATAAATCACTTGACAACTGTTAAATCGGTCGCCATCTTGAAAAGTAATGCCAACTTAAAGTTCTATACCTCTACAAAAAACACCCTTTATAAACAATAAATATGGAAGTTAAAGTGAAGTGATTTGCATGTATATGGCCTAAGTTTTGAACCATATACGGAGACTCTTGAAATATTCACTGAAGCAGCTATGGCAACAAATACTTAAATTTATAGGGTGTTCCGAAAGTGACGTGTTATATTCGTTTATGTCTTTATTTCTTGAGCTGTAGGAGGCAACTACTTAAAATTAGCAGACAACAAATATACAAAATTAAACCTAAATATACAAAATTAAAGGCTGTTCCGATTGTGAAGTGATTTCCACGTATATAGCCTTATCAATTCTTGAAATTTGTACAGAAGATTTGTTGGCACGGCCGCTTTAACAAAGGGTGTTCCGCAATACCATGTTTTTCACTTATATTGCCTTTTTTTGAACCGCAATAGGTAGGCTCCTGATATTTTCAAAGAAAGTCCTTATATTTGAACAGTAATAGGATGACACGTAAAACTTACACAGATTATATTTTACAATATCTACTATAAAACAAGTAACGAAAATAAATTTAGTAAAAATAAAACGGTGTTCCCTAGATGTCGCGAATTTAAGGAATTTGACCTTCTCTTCTAAACTTTATATGCAGACACTTGATATTTACACAGGGCATTTAGTACTATGCTCTAGTATAAAATATAATTATAAATTAAAGGGTGCCCCATCAGACGTGCAAAAATTAACAACTTGTATTTTTAAAGTTATACTGAACATAGTACGGAACCCTACGTTAGTATAACTCGCACTTGGCTGGTTTGTTTATATTATTACAGCGCATAGTGGTATAAAACATTTAATTTTTAAATAATTCGGTAGCTCATGAACCACTATGAGTATGCCCCCGAATTTAGGTATCTCGGGCATATATTGTTTTGAAATGTAGAGATTTTTTAAATTTAGGTAGTTCTTGAAAATATCTCCATTACATTGGGAGAAAATTTACTTTTTTAAATTTTGGCCGACCTTAGCTAAGTTTTTTTGACTTGGTGACCTTATTTATGATTGTTGTTGTAATATGCAAGACAATATGCCATGCCAGGTGAACCTCGTGTCCAATTTAGCAAAAAAAGAAAATTTTTATGATCCGTCGTATTGAGCACCATTAATAGTCACTGCTTGATAAGTCTCATTTTCAAAAGTGTAAAATGCATTGTTGCTTCCACTGGGATGGCAACACTGGGATCTTTGAACCAGTGTTGCCACTTGAAACCCTATTTTCTGGGTAGTCTTACTTTAAAAAGTAGGTAGATTTACCAGTTTCATCTACTGTAAAGGCCTTAGACCAAATTTTTGAATCTTTGATTATTTTTGTTCTGGATATATACATATGTACACACATCACACAAAGAAGCCAATAGCGATTAGGTATTACTGATCGCTAATACTCAAAATTAGAACAGAACAACAAGTCCAAACTGTAAGGTCCACTTTTTCGGTTGGAGTTTAAACTTAAGTTTCTTTTTTAATTAGCTAAGCTGGCTAATCTTAGTCCAATCCAATATTAATTTTTAATATTATTAATATTTCTGAGTTTTAGTTTAAAAGCCTTGCTGCAGTGCGACGATCAAGATGTATACCAAGGTATTTGACTTCTGAAAGTTGATATATTATTTGGTTATTTATGCATGAGTCTCGTCGCCGTGTGAACGCATGTAGAATATTTTTCTTTATTCACCTTAATTCTCCATTTCTTGAACCATTTTTATAAATTGAGTACATGGTCTTATAAATATCGTGATACTCCTTGGAACATTCGTGAATGCTTAGAAAAACTGTGTTGTCAACAAATGCGATGTGTCTATTCGGTTCCTTTTTGCGTATCCGAAGTATACAACAAATATAAAATGGTTCCCAATATAATACTTTGGGGAACTCCGGCATCAATTGGCAAAGGTGAACTTGAAAAGCCTGCTTCTTTTAGTATAAACTTTCGATTAAATAGCTTTCTAGCTGGTTATTTAAGTTTTTAGGCAAGTTTAGCTTTAACTTATATATTAAGCCTTTATGCCATACTCTGTCGAACTCTTGCGACACGTGTATGAAAATGGCCAAACAATCTTTTCTTTCCTCAAAGAACATTGTCTTCTTTGAATCTTGAATCCGAAATGATGGTTCGAAATGCATCCTATCTCGCTTAAAACAGTATTCAGCTTAAAAGTTAAAATCCTTTCGAAAATCTTTGACATGCTTGATAAAAGACTAATGTATGATTAAACTTTTGTGTCATCTGTTCCTGGCTTAGGAATAATAGTTATCAAAGTAATCTTTCTGAATCTTGAGGAAAGTACTCAAGTCGTAAAAGTGCATTAAATATAAAAATAATTATATTTAGTGCTATACGGGGCCGGGGCAGCACAAATGGCATATTGTTGCTGGTTTTATTAAGACCAGGAGCTTTCTTGGGCATCGTTGTGCGAACAAATGTAGTGTTTAAACAAGAACATGACATCGACATTGATGGTCTTCACGAGAAATTTTCATGTGGGAACATGAAATTGTTCAATGGTTGAACAAATCAATGGCTCCTTAAGAATTAGTGTGAGGAATTTTTTTATAAATTTTTAAAAATCAAAAATATTTTTTAGTTGCTTGAAAATAATTTTTGAATGAAAAAAAAAATGTCCGCCACTAATTGTCAAATAATCCCAAAACTGTTAAACATATAAAAAAATTGATTAAGGAGTGATGAACTTTTATATCGTGATGAAAATTCATCTCGTGTAGACTTTATTTGTTAGCATTATACCTGCGTTAAATAATCATCAGAGCTCACGTAAAGTTAATTATATTATGATATAAAACGTCATTTTAATTGTTTTTTTATACTGGCCTTTTTTTATTGCAAGAAGGGGGCAAGCGAAAAAGGTCATTTTTAATTTCACAAATTTTTTAAATAAAAAGCAATTAATATTTGGCCATATTCCCGTTGGCGTTTTAATTTTAATAGTCGTAATATGTCGTTGTCGTTTTTATCGTCGTTTCGTACCTAATAGGCTTTTACACTGATCAACATCTAACATCTACCATCAATTTGCGAAGATGTTGACATCTTTCCATAAGAAATACACAGGCCTAAAATTCAACATCTTTCAACATCTTCACAAGATGTTCCTATTTCAGTTTGTTTCATTTTACATTATTTTCGATTATTTGAGAATCATCACTAGAAAAATGACAATAAACTAGATTAATATAGTGGCATCACTGAAAAAATGTCATTTATGAAAAAATATAAACCAATATTTGTTTAAAAATGAGCATCATACGATCTTCTTTTTTTAAAGTGCTTTTAATAACTTTAATACTCTACATTAATACTTGGGTTTGTTCTAGCAAAACGACGAAGGAGATGTTGCAAATGTGAACTGATTTTCACATTTTTAACATTTTCCAGACGTTTCACTAATTAATAAAAAATTAATAAAGTGCGGTAACACTGCAATTTTTTGTGTTGTTATTTATGACATTTTTGTAAATTTCTGTAAAGTTTGTTATTTCTTTGTAAGTTTTAGCAAAATATGGCGAGCACTGAATTTTATTTTTCAAGTTCATGTTATGATGATGACATAATGGATATAAATATAGAGCATCGCAAGATGCTAGGACAGAACGTTAACATTTTTGCCATCCCAGATTCTAAGTACGAAACTCGATTAGCAGCGATCTAACTTCTTCATGGTCGGCGAATACCACTACTTTTCCTCTAGGGGTTTATTTGTTTTTCAAATTTTAATAGATTTGACACCGCTTCCTTCAATAGGAAGGAAGCGGTCTCAAATCTATTAAAATAACAGCCTCCCCTGTTGCTCTGGATTCAGAGCTTCCTTCTTGATATATTAAAATATTAATAAAAATAAAAAAAAAACATTTTAATAGATACTTTCTCCTAATTAATTTTTACTTTATGCCAACCTTCTCCATCAAGAAACAGAGGCTCAAACGGATTTAATTTCTCGGCAGTTTCGCTTTAAAAATCACTAAATTTTTTTTCGTTTTCAAACTACAACGCCAACGGGAACAGGGCCGATTGTATGGCAAGCAAAAAAATTACATTTTTGGTTTCTTTTATTAGTTTTAATTTAATATGGCGATGAAAAAATAAAAATTATTCATCATAATATAAATGCATCAGCATCCGACTGCCGACTTTATATTGCAAGTTATGATGAAAATTCATCACGTGTGGACATTGAGCTAGGCTTGTAGATACCTACTGTCAATTGATTAGTAGCATTTTTTGTACGAAATTTTGCAATCAAATCTCTTTATACAGAATAAAACTAAAACGTAAAAGATATTAAATAAAATGTAGAACAAATTTTAAAAATTTAAATAAATTTAAGTTGGAATGTAACATTTGCATAAAGGTTTCTTAAACTTTAACAGCTGCTGCCTTATCTGTTGCTGCTAGTACCTCTCATGATACCAGTAATCAAATTTAAATCATACGACCAATAAATCATAATAATAATGGCCTAAATGGATAAAACATTTTAAGTGGGAATTATTTCCGAAAATATTTTTCTTTATTTTAATGTTGGCCATTAAACTTTCTAAACACTTGTTTAAAATCCCAGCAATATTTATTAAACAACAACAATGTGGGGCGTATTAATAAGCAATAATGAATTCTTAAAATGAATTCGAAAACACAAACACAACAAAATTAATGAAATGTTCGTTCATCACATGCCAGATCATTAGATTTAAGGATGTATTCTTAAATTAAGGGCAACATTGAAATTGCTATGAGAACATAGATGTTGGCATAATAAACCTGGCCAAACAATAGACAACCACAGCCCACATGCTTTGCTCATACACTCATAACACACAGCATCCAACCAATCCATGCACACACACACATCAACTACATCACTGCCAATACACGTGCACACAAAAGCAACATCAAGGTGAAGTGTGATACGATGATGTGATGAGACTGGCGACAATACTGCAGAAAACCACTTGAATGAGAATCTTAAATTGGCACAGAAAATATTTCTAATATTCAACAGCCAGCACGAGTACTGTACAGCAACGAGAAACTAAAAGGAGAAGGGTATTGTAGACACTGACTGATACATTTGGCCAAAGTAATTTCTACAAATTTGTGTACAAAAAGGCAAAAGAAAAACTGAGAAAAAGATAAAATAAAATTGGTAACAATACATTTTAATAATAATATAAAGAGCAAATACTTCATCGTATACATGCGGAGCTCATGTGTGCCTGCCGTTGCGGTTCCATTCAAATAAAAGGTTATTTTTGTAATATGAAAAACTGGGTATTTAATAGAGTGGGTTTCTTTCGTATCTTGATTAGGGTTTGGGAAACAGGAATTCCCGGGAAACAATGTAGCCATTAATGTAAAAAAATGTGATAAAACTTTACGCAGCAAAACTGTATTCAACTTACTCGATTCCATAGAACTATCAACTAGGGATTGTGACAGCAAAAAATACATAAACGCTTTTAATTTCTTTGGAAGAGAATTTGAGTTATTTGATGCCAAAAGCAACGGAATGTGATTTATCTTTATAATGCCATGATAACTATTAATCAAACCTCAGTAAATATAGAAGGTAAAAAACCCTGTTACCCTTTTATATCGCTGCCAGTTTTGCAACCAATATAAACACAATAGGATCTACTGATTTCTTAACTTGAGCTGGCGTCCTAATCTCTACCAAGTATAGCCGACATTTTCTTTAAGTAATTGTTCTCAGTAATCATTTTAGGTTCGAGGATTACAATTATTGCAAGACTTAATATTGTGTTATTGTCCAGTGTATGTCTGAGTTCAAATCCTTAATAGCTTCACTGCAGCATAATCGTATTACTACGCGACCGTTATCCCCACTCCGACGTTTGACCGATTTCGAGTTTTCAGAATGGTAACTTCTAGGTCTCTTTTCCAAACGTTAGATACCCAGAGTAGTGTATTCGCTAATTTCACTAAAGATTGCCTCGTTTCTTCGCACAATCTGATATTGGACTTAGTTTGGAAATTAATCTCTCCTCCCATTCGTTTCAGTTCACGGAATAGAAAAAAAGTAGCCAAGGAAAGTTTATAGCAAACTGAAATTCGGCTGGTGTATCTGTGTACTAACGACCAAGCTTCTCTTGGGCATTCGTCCTTTGGCGTATGCTGTTTCGCCGAGCATTATGGATTATTTAAAAGTTTGATTAGCAGCCATCTTTCGGTCGTCACTAGTAGGAGGTATTAGTCGAAATTTTGACAGTAAAGATAGCAACTAACCGTCAGCTGACGACCTTATACCGTCGTAACTCGCTATAGTAATGTTGGATTCCTTTACGCCGAATGCAAATCCTCTGTTCTTAATTAAAAATTATGTAAACTAAAATAGTTCATCCTTTTAATTTGTTGTTTTTTTAAGCCACAAAGTTTGAATTTGCAGCACTTTTTCTGTATTAGCTGATTTGACAGTTTTCTGTTGTTTTGAGGTTCGTTTGGTTTGACAACCTCATCGGTCATTTCGTCCATTTTCTGGTGCCTATAATCGTCTATCAGGGCGATTAATTTGAGAAACTACTAATGGTTTTTGCGATACGCTCACTCTTAACGATTGTCGAATCACCATTATATTCAGAAAAACTCACTGTTTGCTGCGATATTTGTTCCGGTGGAATCATTGGTCCGCATGTCTTCAGAAATACCGATGATCAGAAACCTGCAGCCAACGGTGAGCGCTGCCATGCTTTAGTTGGAAGGCATTATTATTACAAAATGTGATGCAAGCAATTTATTGAATGGAACATTTGACTAACGAATAATTGCAAGAATGAACATGGTAAATGGTCATCTCTTTCTTGGGATTTGACGCCATTAAATTATTATCTCTGGGGATATGTAAAGTGCCACCAGGTCTATACAAATATATCACAAACGGTTGATCACTTCGATGGGAATATTTTTTGCGATTTTGCTGAATTATATGAAATTATTGCGCAGAGTCTATGAAACGTGGTTACAACTACATATATCCCCGAAATTGTACTTAATTGTTACTGCCGCAAAATGATCTAATTAATAAAGCTAATTAGAATAATATTAAAAACTTTTTTCTCGCTTTTATTTTAATTTAAACTTCTCCCTCCGCCTCCATAAGTGACACCCTATGATGTATTCTTGTTTCGGATAGAGGAGTCGATTTAATAATCGGGTATGTTCTGTAATCCGAAACCGAGTGAAATTGAAATCGAATAAATTTTAAAAGAAAAATATAACTTAGTTGCGCCTATTATTTTAAAACATTAGCAATCCAGGAAGTTGTGTAAATGGTCTTTAATCAAATTAATAAAAAATAATATCAAAATGTTGTAAGATTTAAAAGTTATCACAATTTAAAATTTTATTCGGATTCAATTACACTCGGTTTCGGATTACAGAACATACCCGAATGTATTCGTATGTATTTGTGTATTTAAGCACTTAGGCGAAATGGGCAAATGGTTTGTATCCCCTTTATTTGTTAATTATTTATTACCCATGAGTGTACTTTAGTTGGTGGCTTTAATATTTTTAACTTTCCAGTTGGTAGTTTGTCACACTATACAACATAAATAAATATTATTGGTTTTATCGTTTAAGTAACTAAAATACAATATTTTTTATTTGGCTTCATTTCCTTTATAAAGAGAAATATTTTTTCGTATATTACAGTTTTTACCCTGCAAACATCTAATACATTTTCATCCATCAGCACTTAAATACTGTAAAATGGGGTGTGGAATTGAAAAAAGTAGATTATTATACAAGCTTTTTAGTCAACTCTATAGACTATTTTCCTTATAAAAATTATTTTATTCTTATACTAGCTGTGCCCGCTACGTCGTGGTCGTCCTGAAAATATTTTGCTCGATTTGAAAGTATTCCACACCAATTGTATGACTCTTACTATTATAGTGCTTCAGTTATGGTTTATGTATTTGCTTTATTTGAAAGTACCCATCCCTAGATAAAATTCTAAAATTTATAAAAAATTAAAAAAATTATTGTAAAGCTTTGTAACAGGTGTTTATAATTTTTAAATAAAAATGTAATTCCCCAAAGAAAAAATACTAATTAAATACAAATTTTATTCAATTGGCGCCTATGTTGCGCAATAGCTTTTAAAATACACCACTTTCAAAAATAAATAGGTATGTTGAAAATATAACAGTGTTGAAAATATCCCAGTTTTAAACTGAAGACTTCAGTACCTTTAAACCGGTACTGCTTTTTCTCCACTTTCTTTTGGAAATTGGATATTTTTTATATGTCAACTCAAATAATTTTACTGATCTTAAATTTAATTTAAGAAATATCTTATATTTTATAGATCTTTTTTATTTTTATATATTGTATTTTCTTTAAAAATAAATAAAAAAACTTATTAAGCTTAGAAAATGTGTGCTTTTAACAAAAGAAATTTTGTTAATTTGAATAAAATTAGTTTATCTAAATAAATCGTATATAGGCTTAAAATTTAAACCTATACTCGTATATTGAAACTTTAAATATAAATGAAGTTGATATAACAATTTTTTCCGTTAACATTACCTACGAAATTTGCAATTGTACTGTTGTTCTAAGAAACGAAGCTTACTTACTTGTCGACACCTGTCTTTTCTACCCTATTATAGAGCGCAATTATATTAAAATATTTATTCCTATGGTTCCAGTGAGGAACAAAGGGCCTCAACAAAGTTTCTCCAGTTTGATCTATATTACACCTTCAGCATCATTTCCTGCCAAGTCGCTCGCACTGAGCCAGATTCCGCTTCTATTTGTCTCCTCTAGGTATTAGCAGGTCTGCAACTTCTCCTGCTACCTTGAGGATTCCACGATATTGCTCTTTTCGATGCATCGTCGATTGGTCTCCTGCTAAGTGGGCAGGAGTTTGAAACTCTGCTGTCTTTGCAAAAAATTCTATGTATGAGATTACGTTCGGCCAAAAAATCTTTATTATCTTTCGCAGAGACCTTTTTTTGGACACCTGTAGTGCCTGTAAATCGTTCACTGAGGTGTTCCATGACTCAGAACAGTAGAGAGTTTGGTTTTTAAGTGGATTTGGGGAGATTTCCAAATCTTTTGTAGTGCTCCGAGAGCTTGGTTTACCTTGTTGATGCGATTTGTAATATTCTCTCGTAAGCCCACTTGTATAAGATATAATGCTGCCGAAGTACGTAAAGAATTGAACGTCTTCAAGCTCGATAATGTTTATTTTGAATTTTGAAATATTGGTGGTGTTTAGGTGTAATACCTTTTTGTCTCTCCGATGTTGATATGAAGACCAGCGTTACTCTTAATTGTTTGCACTTCCTTCAGTTTTGCTGCCATATCCGTGAATCTATGAGAGAACAGACATATGTCATCAAAATATTGGAGATCTTCGAAACGTCCATACATGCCCTATGTGATGCCCCATCTTGAGCTGATTGCTTGTAGTATTATAAAGCCTTGAACTATGTTGAACAGCCTCAAAGGAAGAACAGAACCTTGACGTACTCCTGTGTTCACACTAAAATTTCTACCCAGTAAGCGTTCGTACAAAACTTTGCATGTTGAATCTCGGTATAAGGCTTTTATTAGATCGACTAGAACCTGGAACCCTGCTTGCAAAACAGCGGTGGGTGTCGAAATCTTGAGCAAGGTCAATGAATAAGCAATATAAGGGGACGCGCCACTCTATTAACTGCTTCTCGATATTACGGAGAATATTGATATTATCGATGCAGGAGCGATGTGCTATCGTAGCCCTGATGAGATAGAGGAAAACAGCTTTGCATGAATGCTGTGAGCCAGTACTTTGCTGATCATAATTGATAGGCAATAACTGCCGGAGTGTTACTTCTCTTAAAAAATAATCCAAATTCTGTTATTGAATATCATATACATACGAGTACATATGTATGTATACATAAGGATTCATTATATTAATGACAACTTGTCTTTAAATTGATTTCTATTGATGACAGAATTCTGATCGCCGTGTGGCCATCTCCTTAATTGTATTGAAGACTAGGAGTGCCCGCCACGTCGTCAGCTGCCTGACAATATCCGGTTCAACTTTGCTTGGTAATCCATACCAAATTTTAAGAGTCTTACCTTTGAAGTTTTTGCAAAACTTAATTAAAATGTATCGAATTCGATAGTTATAAATTTAAAATACAATTTCTTCAGTCACAAAAGAACCTTCATATAGTCAAAACATAAAATATTAGGCTAGCAGGCAGATTGCTCGTATATTAGGGTTAAAATTAGGGGTTCGATTTCTGCTAAAAACTAAGGTCTCTTTACTACAACTGTCATTCTAAATTGTATTCTAGCAATACATAAATAAAAAGCTTGTAGATTATCCGCCAGATCGCTATGGTCAGCAGTTTATTAGAGTTGCTTGACATCCCATATTACCGTTGTTAAAGGGCGATCAGGTGTTATATTCTGTTATTTTCGTAGATAAAGCTATCGCTAAAATTCTAGAAATGGATTAATAAATTACGTGTGTTCTTACATATTTTGACATTTTTAGTTTTAAACACTGCTTTTAAGGGCATGAAAGAGCATTTAAATCTAAAAATGTCAGAGTATGTAAGAATACACGTAACTTTTTAAATCATTTTTAGAATTTTAGCGATAGCTTTAGCTACGAGAATTACAGAATATGGCACCAGATTTTGTATTTTATACAGTGCGCTGTCTATAATTCAAGTCTAGTATCACTACAAACGCTCTTATATATTTATGTACATATACATATACGTATGTGTATATAAAATGAGATCTTCTCTGTTGCATCCTTCTCCTGCTGAGTGCTTACATATGTATGTATATGTATGTATGAATATGAATGTATGTGTGTATGTATGAGTTGGTATTGGCAACATGTTCAAGGTCATTTGTAAATTAACAAAAGCAAAATACATACACATACAAACACAGCTTTACACATTTGTTGCAAACATTTGTGCAGAAATTCTTTAGTATAAAATAAACTATGAAACGCTGTGTTCCCCCTTTTTGTATTTTCTTTTTCACTTCAAATTTATAATAGAATAGAAATGAATTAAAAAAAATTACTTAAAAACTTAAATAAAATAATATATAAAAAGAAAAGAAAATAAAATAAAAGATAAGATAAGATAAAATAATAGAAATCAAATGGTATTATGGGCAAACGCGAATACGATGAACCTTTTAGTAAAAATTAAGGAAGAAACTCTATATAAACTAATAACAACAATAGAAGTCTAGAGGGCTTTAATATATTTGAAGAGAAATAGGGATGTTGACTGGTATTAGTCCACTTACTCACTCATCACAGAGTATTGCGCATCATTATCTTACAGGTTTTAGCGATTATCGGCTGTTGAGTAGCTATGAAAGCCCTTCAAAAGTTCTCTCCTTATTACTTTGTCTCCTTATTACTTTGTCTCCTAATTACTTTACCTCGCTTATTACTTTGGAATTGCCTAAAGATTAATATATCTGCGCCTGTAAGGTTCCGTTGTTCCTTTCCCTTGGTTCTCATGAATCTACATGCATGGACTGGGTGGGAGTTATCACAGAGTTAACCTCTTCATTCCTTTCTTGATCCCCCACTGTCGAAGTTATCTACTCGCACTCACATCTTTTCATTCGAATAACCTTTAAGTTTACTGTCGCTAGCGATTATTTATTGTCAGTCTCGTTGATTCACTTAAGTTTACGATATAGGAGAAAGCAAGCCCAACTGTGCAGAAATTAGTATTACCGTTAAAAAAAACTGAAAGTCGACAGGTATTCAAGTTTCTTTTAGCCAATTAGCCATGACTCATAGGTAATAATAATGCATTTGTTCTCATCGTTCCTACAATGGACCTGGTTCGGTACCCCACACGACGAAGTTTATGTCGGGCTGCTGATAGTGTATATAAAAACTAATTGTTAGCTGACGAACACACTACCAACGATCTTTATCTGTTCTAAATAAATAAAAGTTGAAGAAGGTGCTTGCTTACTAGGCATCTTCTGGTATAACTATCAACTAGCAGTGCCAGCGACGATGTCAGCGTCCAGACAATATTTTGTTCAAATTTATCAAATAAAATATATTTACTCTTTATAGAAGGTCCCGTCTGTGGGTAATTACTCAGGATTTATCTATTATTGCAGAGTTCTGTGGGTGAGAAGTAAAAAAATTAACAAAAAAAGGAAAAATATTAACGATACACATATAACTTTCGTGCTCCCCTATTCACATAAATAACCAAACTATACCTCAGCTGTCAGATGTGAAATATCTCAACATATATATTGACCGGCGAATTACTTGGACACCCACATAAAATCAAAGTTACCACAAGTTAATAGCCGTCCAAATAACTGGCTTATTGACAGAAATTCTACTCTAGCTTTAGATTACAAACTTTTATTTTATGGCATTCAATTATGGGGCACTGTCTCAACGACGATTACAATCACATCCAAATCACTCGAAACGTACCATCAGTTAAAGCTGAAATACCAAAATTGCAGTAACGTATATAACGAAGCTTGAAACACTTCCAAATCTGCTGGTGAACGTGGTTACATTCGTCTAAGAAGGAGGGACGTTACTTCTCTTGTCCGAACAGTAGAGGGATGAGCCGCAAATGATCAACGACTCTTACAGCACAAAAATAATGCAAATACTGATGCGATAAATATTCAACATGTGGCATACGCTACCGTTGTTTTCGAGTTATGCTTAAAACATATGTATGTGGTGCAACCACCTCGAGAGAGTCGGTTCAAAAAATGTTACTAAGATCTGTGTAAATATACATCGATATAGTGTAAAAATCATGTATCGCGAATAAGTTTTGCCCTGATTTATAGTTTTTGTTTTTAATCCAATATTTCTTATAGATTTTTAGTATTTGAGTTAAGTTTAAATCATTTTATGACCCACTTGTTTTCCAAAGTTTACTAAAAGTTCTTTTAATTACAGCTTATGCGTGGAGTGTAGTGCAGATTTTCGCACTATCACTAAGTCTAGATATATTTAACATAATAAAACTACTACTAAAGTTTTGAGTAGATTTGAAGAAATTTTTTACTACAGCTAAGCTGGTAATAAATAGCAAAAATAAATGTTTTTTTTAAAGAGAAGTAACACTCAGGCAATTAGTGCCTATATTAAATGTGTTACTTCCTTCGGAAATGGATAGGAGTAGATAAGACAGATGGTTAGTATGATAGTAAAGCTTCGCATCTACCTAGTGCTAGTTGAATGCTTAATGCACCAAATATTTAAACGGGGTAGTAAGTTCCCTGCTGGTTGCTGGTTGGTCACGGAGAACAAGTTTTAAATGTTCTATGTGGTTGCATGGCAGTAGAGGTCGCTAAAAGCTAAAAGCGCGGTGGTAAGAACAGATTGTAAATCGGAATCACTCACACACCTCCTAAAAAGGTGTTGACCCTAAACACCTATCGATATCCGACATTGTTTCAATCAGCCCCACATGTTTCTCTAACATATATGCCATATACGGATTATTTTTTCTAGCGTATTATCCTACGGCTTGACAAAATAACGGCAACTGGCAGTAAGGCAGAAACAGAAATAAATAATAATAAAAAAATAAAGTAAAAATCAATAATCGCTTGAAGGATGAATAGTTGAATGAATGGTTGGAAAAATGTAAATGTATGTATATCAAATATTATAGATATAAGTATGTATGTATGTAAAATGTAATTTAGGTTATATTCTAAAATTTTTGTTATTTCTTTTCTTATTTGAAGTGGTTGTTTTGTTAAAGTCTTGTTAAATAAATTTTGAACCAATTGTTCAAATTGTTCAAACTGTAAACAAAAGTGTTTGTATGAGAATATGACTATAAAGTTTCATTCATTATGTGTGATTGTGTGTGCGTTAGATTTTTGTGCAGCTGTGTGATTTATAAAAAAAATAAATCCTCTTAATTTATTTTTTATTTTCTGTTTATTTTTTTTTATTTTTTTTTTTTTATTTTAAACACATCAATAAATGTCCTTCACATTTTTTGTGCCTTTTTGTTTGCTGTGTCTAAAACAAACCATCATGGGCAGATGTTAGTTTGAATGTGTTTGTAGTAACTTGGCGTAAAAAATATTTTGATACTGGGTCCTTAAACACTGCAAACATATTTTAAGTAGCTGTTGATTGCTTTGCCTTTTAGTTGTGGGTGTTTTTTTTTTTTATTTCAGATCGATATATTTGTATGTACGAGTATGTAAATGTGATTACAAGTTTGACAATTTTCCTTAAAATAACGAATAAATTTTGAGGCTGTTTGTTGTAAAGACAAACTGTGTGTTACACTATGGGTAATAAAAACATATACAATTATACCAGACAAAATTATAAAAAAAGAAATTTGTGTTATCGATAAATTTAAAAGAAATATTTAATAATCGATAAATTTTTTAAAGAAAAGGTTTTTCTATAAAGCCTGGTACTCTGTTCAGGTTTCCATGCGGAATGCTGTCAAACTGATAAGGTAAAAAATTTCTAGGAAAAAGTCATGAAAAAATGTTGCAGAAATAGTACTCTGTTTTACAGTGGAAAAACATGAAATGTTTCTGGAAACATTTTATCAAAACTATGAAATAAAGCAAAGGGGCATTATTTCATGTGGAATTTTTCAAACAACAGCTGATCGCTTGGCTTTTGTTAACATTTCTAAAACAATGAGGTATACTTAAAATTTTTCATTTTAAATATCAAATTTTCCTTGTGAAATAATAAATGTTGCGCAACATTTTTCACAAATTCAAACAGAGTACTAGGCTTAAAACATAATAAATTTATGGGAAAATGTATCTAGTTTCTGCAAAAAGTATTGTATGAGTAAGGGTCGTCCCCAGAGTATTGGTCGGAGATAAAATAAAAGAAAATAAGAAAAAACTTATTAAAAAATAATTATTATTTAAACGGAACGTATATCGATAGAAAAATGTTGTAAACTAAACTAAACATTTAATTTTTATTTTCTATAGAAAATATACCGATTTAAAAATTTTTATATGCAATTTTTTTACAAAAATATCGAAAATATTAAGAAAATTTATTAACACAAATGGTTTTTGTATAATGTTTTTAAATAATTAAAAAACTATAAACGAGAAAGCTATATTAGAGAAAATAAACAAAAAGAGAAAAACCTTTCATAGAACAGATTAATATGAAAGCTTTTATAGAAATAGTTTTAACAAGAATCTTTTCTATAAAAATTTTACCGAAAGAAAAGTTTTCTATCGATAAAATATTTCAAAAATTTCGATTAGTTTTCTCAATTATTCATTTGAATAATTTCTAGTAAGAAAATCATCATCAGGATATTTATTTCTGCAGAAAATCATACATGGGATTAATGCATTATATTATATCGACTAATCAATTGCCTATTTCACTAGCATTAGATTATAAATAATGAAAACGAAATTTTGTGCATTGCCAATAATTTCAATTAAAATAATGGAACTGTCGAATCAAACTCTTTCTCTAATGAAACTCTGTCATCAGATTTTTTTTTTTTTATAATTTGCTTATTTAATCAAAATGTACATAATTTAACTATAAATAAACAATAGTATGTATAAAAGTAATAATATAATACACTGTCCCTTAAAAAGGGTCTCAAGTCTATCAAGTATTATTGTACAATTATAATTTTCGATAATATTAATTATTAGTTATACGATTTATGTATGTATTAAATTATTAGTATTAACTGCGAGAAAAAAATTGAAAAAAATCCCACTATATTATTTAGAAAATAAAAGAAATATTCCAGGATTAAAAATAACGAAATTATTCGGTGAGCCACCAATATTTTTTTATTATATAGGCTAGGTTTGATGTTTTTATCTAATAGGTTTACACTAGTATCAAATCTACTATTTTCTGTTGTTAATTGTTTACTTGTAATTGTTTTTATATTAGCTCGTCTATAGATGTGACAAACTATAGGTATGGCAGTTTCGTTTTGAATATATCCATGTCTATCTAGTAAAATGAAGGCTTCTGGTGGGACGTATCCCTCTTGAAGTGTTTTTGATATTACTATCACTAGCGTAATGGGTTGAAAAAATTAAATTGTTTTCGTAACATTCAGTGCTTTGTAAAATGTGATTTCTTATTAAGTGGATAATAAAAATGTCAATTCTACTAACTTTTGCTTCGTTATACAATCTTTGGTTAGATGTGTGTTTTTTATAATTGCTACTTGCGGATCTGTGAAATGAAGTACAGCTGTACTTCATTTCTTTCGAATAGTCTCATTTTTTCCATATAAGATGGGGATATGTTGTACCAAACTTGGCAACCGTATGTTATTATGGGCCTAATTAAAGACTGATACATAATTATTTTAACCTTTGAATTCAGGTATTTTGAAAAGATTAAATTCTTATACATAAAAAAGCCGTTCCTGGCTTTTTTAAGTTGAAGATTAATATGATCGTTAAAATATAGGAACTTAACCAGATGTATACCAAGATACTTTACGATTTGTTTATTTGGTATAGGAATGTTATTTATAGATTTAATATTAAAGGATTTCCAGTTATGTCTAATGTTGCTGTTGCATTTTCCCACCGGTGGACGGAAAAGTATTGTTTCGCATTTATTGAGATTAATTTTCATTTGCCAATCTAGTGTAAATTTTTCCATAAAATATAAAAATACTTTTACAACTTATCATTAATTTTTTCAATTTTATCATCAGAGTGATAAATTATAATATCATCAGCAAATCCAATAATATTCTCTACTTGGTTTAAGAGGTCGTGAACAAGTAAGTTTAAAAGTATTGGCGCATTTACCGTTCCCTGTTGAAGACCATTGACGAGGATAAATTTCTTTGCACTAATTGCTTTTCCATCACATACTTGAAACGACTTATTATTTAGCATATTAAATATTAGGCAAATTAAATGAAATGGAAATCCATAATTCACTAGTTTATAAATTAATCCAGGTATCCAGACATTATCAATTAAACAAGCCCCTGTACCCAAAGATTTGATAAAATTCCAATGTACATTTGAAACTAGCAAATGTACTGCATGGATTGTAGAATGTTTATATTTAAAACCAAATTGTTTATCATTTCTTAGTTTTTTTTCTTTACATATATTGATGATGTTGTTATTAATGCAAATTTCAAAAACTTTGCTTATGTTTGGGAGTAAACTAATTGCTCTCAAATTTTTGAGATTACTGGTGTCTTTATCTTTTTCAGGTATAACAACCACTTTAGCTACTTTCCATGCATACGGAAAGTATGAATTATTTAGCATATTGTTAAATAGGGTAGAATATTCGAGAATAAACACCTCTGGGGTATTGGGTTAAAGTTTGCTTTTTAGCACGTAGTTTTTGCTGTAACTCTTTATATTTTTCACATCCTTTGTAGGATGCTGGGTGTCCGTATTTGTTGCATACAACACAAAAAAGTTTTTCCTTTTCGTTACTAAGAACCTCTTGGATTGAGCACTTTCCAGTTTCAAGGTTTTGGTTGCATTTAACACATCTTCGTGGTAAAAAGCAATTGGCGGCGCTGTGAAAGAAGCGTTGACAATTTCTACATTGTGGTATTTCAGGCTTTCGTAGGGCTTCCCAGCGTACAAAACGGTAGAGGATACCTTTAATTGATTTTAGTTCATTTACTTTACTATCAGCGGTAATTTGAACCAAGTAGATTTGTAAGGCTTGACCGATATTCGATGATTTTTTTGTTGCGAATGGGCTAACATTTAAAAAGTTTAAATTATCGTTTTGGAATTTGTTTAATTCATTTAATAATTCATTTGGTTCAATATTGGCACTTAGGCCTTTTAATAAGTACGATTTTGTTTTTATGTCTTTGGGAGTATATGAAAAAAACTTTGTTTTTGTTTTCTCCAAATACGCTTTTATTCTAAAGTAATCATCTAATGATGACGTATGTAGGCATAATTTGTTGTTGTTAAATTCTTTTATTTTAAATTCTGTAATTTTTAATCCATCTTTAATGAATTCTGTCAGTTTCTTAGGTTCTACATCATAAATATTTATAGGTGGATTTTTGTTATTGTTTTTATGACTTTTTGTATTCTCTCTTTTTTCACTATTATCACCAATTGGAGTGTTGGTTGCTACTGATGACGAAGGCCTCTCATTCTCGTTCTCTGAACATTCCTTATTTTGTACATATTTTTCAAATTTTTCATACTCAAGAATTGACCAATAATTGTTTTTTAAGTGCTTCGATACTGAGCACATTTCGATATCACTCTTTCTTTTGTTATCATATTGTTTATTAAAATTATTGTCTTTTTTATTATTTTGA
Organism: Phasia obesa; assembly: GCA_949628195.1. Taxonomy (NCBI): domain Eukaryota; kingdom Metazoa; phylum Arthropoda; class Insecta; order Diptera; family Tachinidae; genus Phasia; species Phasia obesa. The sequence continues at coordinate 61,982,797 of OX451218.1, read as the reverse complement.
GTTTAGAGCATTAAGCGCACTCATTTTTAAAGTTTTTGTTTTATTTATAGAGTCTATTTCTCTTCAATTTTTTTAATAATCAAATATTTAAAGTAAGACAACAACGCATAAATGCGTTTTGCAAAAATAAATAAATAAATAAATAAATAAACTATTAAGAATATCGATCGCAGTTACACGTCCGTCTAGCATGACAGTCACGAATCAACTCCTGTCATCAGTATTCTTTATATAAACAAAATCATTTTCATTACCCAATGATTAAGCAGCCATAGTTTTTCCTAAAAAACGAGTGTATTGAAGTTGCTAAAAAGCGAGGCGTTGTTAATAATCTCGTGTCATCAGCATCAGTTTCGACAGTTGTTATCGATAGCTGACATTTACAATTTTTCAACATTTTAAAATAAATTTTCATAAAATTTCTAAATTTGTGTCCGAATTCAAACAAGCTAATATTTGTTTAGCTATAGTTATTAATAGCTACAATTGCTTTTCCTCAATTATAATTACAAATTACACAAATTTATTACATTTGGTAATGACCATTGGCAAAACAATTGTAATTGAAGAAAAAAAATCAATAGTATTAAATGGAAGCTAAAATTTTTACACTTGTAATTATTTCCAATAATGCGAATTAACATTTAATGTGAATAGAAAAACACATGTATGCAGCAAATGCTGTGTTTGAAAGGCTATTGGATGTTAGCAAAAGTAGCAAAATATTGGCTTTTCGATGACTAAAATAAAAATCAAAATGCAATACCCTACCAATGCTAAACCTGAAATAGCAGAAACAAAATAAATAAAGAGCACTTCCAGTTGTCAAGATTTAAAATTCCACATAAGCACTAGCAATTATTTACCTTTTTAGTACTAATAAAATAAAAAGCTCTTGTAAACCAACTAATAAAAATGTAAATAGTGCAATTGGGATATGGAACGTAAGCTAGTAGCCGTTAATGGTCACAAAAACAACGGCTAATTTTTGTATGAAAATGAGCAGATAGCCGACTAAGAACAATATGGGTACAGTAATAATAAACCAACAAATTCAGTATTTTAGTTTTTAATGTCTAATTTTTCAAATTTTGTGTGGATATGTACATATGTATGTACATACATATATGTATACGTATTTATATTTTAAGAAGAAGCAGAACAATTCAGTCATTACAAAAAATGCTGAAAATATATTGACAAGGTATATTTATCTTACTAGGTAGTGTCGTCCGCCCAGCTGATTTAGTAGTTCGACATGTCAAAAGTTGTATGTGTTTAGAAATTTTATAGTGTAAAAGTGAGAAAGCAATAAAACACATACACGCCTTCTCAATTTTCTTATATGTTTTTTGACATTTCGAACTACAAAGCAACAAAAAAATTCCATGTTGTTCTTGTATTGTTGTATTTGTTGTAGGGATGCCACTACCTAGTAAAATAAATATACCTTGATATATTGATTAATATTTGTGTCATTCTCATGACATACATACATATATTCTTAAAAATTTTTTTATAAATATTTTTGTGTGTTTTTAAGCAAGAGCAATGATCTGCCAGCCCAGCCCCGTGGTTAACATCGGCGAAATTTAAAAATAAAAAAAAAATTAAATTCAATTTTCTCCCAAACTAAAAGACATACCCTAACAAATTTTCAATTAAAACATCTTTATATTTGAATTATAAATATTTAAACTTTTGGTGACCTTTCATTGGTGGCATACCCTCAAGCGCCTTTCATCCTAGGGGTCCCATCACCCTTAGCTGTTCTCGAAAACACCACTGCTTTGCGAAATTAAAACTTAAGTGGTTCATGAGCTTCTGAAATATTTCCAAAATATGAAATTAAACTACCTGTCGAAATGTTTTGAACGGCTAATAGGACTTGATAGTGCGGCTAAATCCCTTGATGGCTTTTCCAACAGATTTGATAGTGAGGTTTTCAGCCAGCTAGGAATTTCCTTTTGGTGTTTTTTGAAAACTAATATTTTTATTTTGCGTTTGCTGCAAGTAAGAAAACAATACCCAAAAAATAAATAGACTTTTAGAACAAATGTGAATCAAGATATTGACGATTGTTGTGAAATTTTAATATTCCAGTAAAAAATACATTTCTGAATGCTGCTTTTAAACACTAAGAGAATTTATTAAAGAAGCCACTTTCTCTGTACAAAAACAGAAATAAGAAAAATAAGTTCGCAGTAAATTTCCATAAATAGTTTTTGTTGTAAATAAACTAAATATTTATTGGGAATAAACAATTTATTTAAAAGTTTCTTACATTATTCGATTTAACAATGAACTTATTTGTTACATACTTGTACTTCATCCATCCACAAAGTTCCTAATGTTTCTTTTTTTAACATTAAAAACTTTTCATTTTCATTGACAACTTAATAAGTTTCTTGCTAATAATAATAAAAAAACAAAAAATAATGTTCTGTTGCAAGCTAGTTGCCTCATTATTCTTTGGCATTGTAGTCCTGACATAAAAGTCCTACAGCCCTCAACAAAATGCTGAGAGGGAAAGAAACGCATTTGTGGTTTTAAATGTTTAAACGATCAATCAAAAAACTAAAAAAGGAAAAAAACATAAATTTATTATTTTATATTAGTCGATGTGTGCAACTGCAACTGTTGTGCTCGATTCGCAATTTATTGAAATGAAATGATGAGAATACAAAAGCATAGAAATAGAGCAAACAAAAAAATAAACCAGGTCGAGAAATTATTGATTCGAAAATAATAAATTACACGCTGACAGTTAAAATAGAAAGTTTTACGTTTTTACGTTACGTTGGTTACATTTAATGAAAAAAAAAAAAAATTAAAAAAAAAACCAAAAGAAAATAAATCGACAAGTACTTTACATAAAAAAGTCTAATAAAATTCAAAGTATTTCTCTTGCTTGACCTAAATATTATTTTAAATATCTCGTTATTTGTTTATTCTAATTTCTATCATTCTACCAGCAGATTCCTATTGTTTTCAGTATTAAAATTAGTTTGATTATAAGTCATGGTATGTAATATTGCGGTCAGCTTTAATTATAAACTGAAGAAACATTGAAGACCAAGGCTTGGATTTTCATGCGAATAATAATTGATTTTAAAACATAAATTTGAAAACAAAATATGCAACAAAATTCATTCTAAGAAAGAGTAATTTAAACTACAAATTAGGTGATAATATTAAAAAAAAATTGGAAATATTTAATTTTTAGACAGCAGCAGAGCGGAATGCACATTTTCTAGACAGCTACATCAGCACTCTTCGTATCTATTTACTTAAGGTAGAATCAGTTGATTTGTAACGTGGTGCACTTTAACATTTCGTATTGTTCAACTTTGTTAGACAATCGTAGATGAAAACTAATAATGCAAGTTACTTTTGTTAAGTATTTCGTAATATTTTAAAATAAACAAATAAATAAGTTTTCCATCATCCATTTTCTTCGTGTTATATTTTTAATCTTCACAGAATTGTTTGGCTTTGTTTTTTTATTTTTTCGCGGATTTTGCTATCTGTTATATACCAAAGTTTGACATTCTTTACGTCAAAATCTATTTTCTGTAGATTTTTACGTAGCAGTTAGTTACGATACATTTTAAGTAAACAGTAATATGTTTTACTTATGTTACAGTTTTAATCAGGTAATCCGTAATTGTACTATACAACTCAACTATTTCTACCTTTAGGGTAAAAACGAATGTTGGAAGAAAACAAATAAACAAAAATTAGCTTTTATTGCTAACCAAGAAGGAAGCTTAAGGTAGTGGTAGACTTCTTTCTCGCCAACTGACGATTGATGATTGAATACAGTTTTCTCGTATTCCTTTATCTGAGTTTGATTGGTTAAATAGATAATTTTTACAACTAAACTAAAGATATCGTAAAGAGGTGTTTTTGAGTGAAGTACTTTGCATTTTTACGTAAAAAAAAAAAAATGACAAAAAAATTCATTAATAGGCGAGGTTTGTGGATCTCCTACAGCTTATGTATATACACGTATTTTTTATACAAGTAATTGGTATCAGAGAAAAGTGTGTTACTTCTAGCTTAATGTTTCGTAAAAATTTAGTTTCGCGCTTCATTTTTAGAGTTCTGTACCCAAAGGGTAAAATCGTGATCCTATTGTTTTCGCTACAATGTCTAACCGTCTGTCAGCGCCTTTTATCTCTGCAACCGTAATAGGTAGACTCTTGAAATGTTCACAGAAGATGTATAACTGTTGCCGCTATAGCAGTAAGTACTAAAACTTCTAGGGTGTTTCGATAGAGACGTGTTTTTCACGTATATGTGTTTAATTCTTGAACTGTAGGAGGCATACACTTAAAATTTACAAACAGTAATTAAAACTTAGGTCGCTATATAAACTAGTATAAAAAAATTAATTAAAAAATTAAAGGGTGTTCCGATAATGAGGTGATTTACATGTATATGGCCTCAGTTTTGAACCATAAAAGGTAGACTCTTAAAATTTTCACAGAAGGTGTATAACTGTGGCCACTATAGCAAAGAATACTAAATTTTATAGGGTGTTCCGAAGGTGACGTGTTATTTACGTTTGTGTCCTTATTTCTTGAGCTGTAGGAGGCAACCACTTACAATTTACAGATTTATAAGCAAGTATACAAAATTAAACCTAAAAATTAAAGGGTGTTCCGATAGTGACGTGATATATGGCCTAAGTTTTGAAGGATATTTTTACTTGAAATTTTTACAGGAGGTGTATTACTATGGCCACTATAACAAATAACAAAAATTAAAGGGTGCGCCGACAGTGACGTTTTTAACCATAATAGATATACTCTTGAAATTTTAACAAATGATGTATTCTATGACCCCTATAAAAAACAGTCAAAATTAAAGGGTGTTCCGACAGTGACATATTTTTCACGTATAGTGACTTATTTTTTTATCGTATTAGGTAGACTCTTGATATATGCATAGAAAGAGAATTACCATGACCGATATAACAAATAATAAAATTAAAGGGTGTTCCGACGGACATGATTTGTGTATAAATAGCCTTATTTTTTTAACTGTAATAGGTAGACTCTGAACTGTTTACAGTAGATGTTGTACTTCGACCGCTGTAACAATTACTAATAACTAAAGGGTTATCCATCAGTGACCATGGCCGCTATAACGACAAATACTAAAATTTAAAGGGTGTTTCAATAGTGATGCAATGTTTGCGAATGTGACTTTAACTTTAAAACAACTTGAGTTTTTAAAGTTGTACTAAAGCTAGTATGGAACCCTACGAGTGTGTGTCTAACTTATTAGGAGTGCAACCAGTATGGTAAAATAATAATCCTGTTATAAATAGGTACACCACACCAAAAATAATAAGTTAAGGTCAACAAGAATTGACGAAAAAAATTTTCTTAGTAAATTTTCTCCTAAATTAATAAAGATAACCTAGATAAGCACATTTTAAAATTAAAAAAATCCTAACATTTCAATCATAAATAAAATAATTGTATGCCCAAAGTACAAAACTTTGCTGGCTTGCCTACAAGCCCTCTTCACCCTAGGGGGCCGACCATTCACAACTCTGCTTTCTATGTAAAATTTCATTAAGATATGGTAGTTCATGAGCTACCGAATTATTTCCAAAATAAAACGTTTTTAAACTACTGTATAACGGTTCAAAAGATAACGTCATATATGGCAATTTACGTCAGCTATAATGGCAGCCTTTATTATTATTTTTATACTTCTTATTAGGCACATATCAGACATGGGGGATTCAATAAATATCAGTTACAATTAAAATTACAGGTAATGTGTAATTGCATATTCTCAATTACACATTACAAGTAATTGTAATTTAAAAAAGGGACTAAAGTCAGTTACAACTACTTGCAATTTGTAATGGAAAATTTCACATTACATTGAAAATTTTCAATTACAAATTACAAGTTTATATTCCTTAAAATTTTCCATTAAATGTAATTATAATTGATTACATGTAATATGTAATTTCCAATTACAATTAATTAATTGAAAAATTACAATTACATATAATTGCTTAATAATATGTGTAATTAATTACAAACTGTAATTGACATCCCCCAAGTCTGGCACATAGCAATACAGATTTTGTTTTAATTTCAACTGTGTATCTATATATGTAGGTTCGAAAGATACTATTTTTGAAGTCGGTTACCATAGAAGAACTGTGAAATTGTCTGATTACCATAATCAGTGTTACTTATTTAAAATTCCCAGTCTTTAAACAAATACCCGTTATATATATTTACTTCGTATGTTAAAATAACATGGAAGTCCATGCGGACGGTATTCATCATTAGGGATTTGCAAAACAAACAGTGAAAGAAAAGTGCAAGAACAAATTCGCAATATAAATGTCAAACTGTGTTTTAATAAATAGAAGATTAACGGCAACTTTATTCCCTGCAATGGTTTATTAATAAAACAAAACTTGCTTTTCTTTACGAAATAAAATGGAATTTTCTTTGGAGAAGGATATAAAATATGTTTTAATAAATTTTGCTCTTTTTTTTCGGTTTAAGCAACCAAAAGTTTAAGCGCAGTGCTGCATATGCAGATATAAGAACGAACTGCAAACTATTTTAAAGTCAATGTGTTGTTGTTTTAAATATCAATATAAAGTCTTTTTTTGCATCGAAATGCCAAAAATTAAATTAAAAAAAAAAGAAACAAGCTAGAAGTTTACTATCGTTTTATAATTAACTAGCTGTGCCCGCCACTTCGTGAGCGTCCAGACAGACGGAAATGAGTTACTATTTTTTTATATATATATTGATATACGCAATACGTTTTAAGTAATACGATTTTAATATGTAATACGCTTTGAAATTTTTACTGCCCACATCTTTTTATTTTTCGTATTAAATTTTTGAAAAATAATAAGTAAATCCGTCAAATGCGGGTCGATACACACTAGTAGGGTTCCATACTATCGTTAAATTTATAAATTTTTTTAGTCAAATGTAAGCACGATCGTTTAGGAAGTAACGGTCTAGCGGGTTTGGATATTGCCGTTTGTTTCCCTATTGCTGCTTTAACCAATGTGCGTTTAGATCTTTGTTGATAATCAATTTTTTAATATACTGTCTGACAACATGCTTAGAATTTTACTGGACCAATTTTGTTCATATTTAATATAGAAATTCTTAAGAGCATTTTTCCAAGTCCAACATGTAAGTTGTGGACATATAAAGGTTCTATAGAAAATCTATTTTAACTTCTCCACTAATAGATGGATTTTTAAAGGTTTTTCAAAAATTTGTTCTGCCTTTATTGTTATAAAAAAGGTTTACATATACTAAATAAAATCCATAGGTCGCTGGTTCAAATCCGGTTCGAAGGACCAAAATGTTTTTCTCGTAAAATATTTATTTCGAAAATTAGCAAAAAAAAAAAAAATAAGAAAAGAAAAGAATTAGAAAAATTTGTTTTTTTCTTTAAACGTTATAAAACGTAAGTATTTATTTAAATAATTTAAATGCGGGGGTTGAATTGTACAACGTACCTTATTCGGGGTATACACACGTATGAATTGTAGCTTAACAAAAGAAAATCTCTAAACTAACAAAAGATATTTTCGTTAAGCTTGCAATAGGCGCGTTCTTTACTTTGCGCGTAAATTTTTTATACTTATTTCGACACCCATTAACTCTAAAATTTTAAATCACTGCGCAGTAAAGTTTTCAGTTTTGATTTTTGTAACGCCCTCTTTACATTATGCCATACCGACATTATGACCGTACCAAACCAGTGATGACGGTCTTAACCGAAAGATATGACAACAGCAAATTTTAATTTTAATATGTTTAGGATTTTGTATCCAAAGGTTAAAATCGTGGGCTATACCCCCTTAACCGCCATAGGTAGATCCTGCAAATTTCACAGAAGATGCAATAACAACTAATAAAAAATAAAGCAATAATAAGTTTTCAATTAAAAGTTGGGTATCCCAGTAGACTAGTGGGTAGTGTGCTAGTCTATCAGTTGGGGGTTGTGGGTTCGATTCCCAACAAAGACTCTTGATGTTTCACATGGTCGATTATTTAAGTTAGAATATAATTTGTAATTGTATTGTAACATTTAATAAATAAGTAAATAATAATTAAAACTTTTAAAGTTAAAAACAAAAACCACGCTTCAGAAATTATGTTTTGAAATTTTAATTAGATGCAATGGACTTGCACACCTATTAAGTGAATATAAAATAAGAATCGCGGTGTTTTATAACACTGTAAAAGTATTGTGAGAAAAAAATTCCTTTGCAATTCAGAGATTAAAATGTGGCCAGAAGTGAAAAATGTAAACATAAGATAATATAACAAAATTAACACGTGGTAGTATGCGCGAATATCATTTTGTTGTTTTCGTTTTTCTTGCTTTCAAACTTTAAGTGGGTACGAAAATAAGTGTTGTTAACTATCTGAAAACCAACAGGAAAGTTTGGACAATTTAAGCACCTCATTTATGGTACATTTAAAGTAAAGGTAAATAATGTGTGGTGGTACGGAATCCTTCGTGTGTGACAGCTAATTGAAATCAGCCGATTTATTAATTCCTTTTCTTGACATTGTATTTGTTCAAATAAAACGAGAAAACATTAGAGTATAAGCTCATATCTTAATTCAATATAATGAAGGATGCATAAAAATTGGAACTACCGAAAAGATACTTATTTTTAAAATCAATATTTTAGTTTTTAAAATTAAAAAGTTATTGCTCATAATGTCGAGGGCTTTCAATGTTACAAAGCGTTTTATCATTAAAAATCGGTCAATATAAATTAAATTTGTACCTTTTTTTAAATCTTTTAAATTTCCAAATTTTTTTACAGCAACCCTCCAATATAATCTTTTTATTGAAACATAATTATCTGTGTTTCGATGTGGTGTCCACAGAGAATTTGCGAAAATAATTCACAAAATTATTCTACCATCAATTTTCTAAAACAAATTGCAAATTGTTTGCCAAAAAAAAGTTGCTTGTTGTAGATTCATACAAGCACTCGCATTGCTGTCGTAGTAACGAGTGTAAATAAAACGTGAATGTATGTATGGGTTCTTTCAGCCACTCAAGTGTATCCTAGATACCAAGAAGTGAGTGAATGAAGGAGGGGAAAACAACATGCATAATACATTTTCCATGACCTTTAAAAAGTTTTTTCTTATGCTTTCCGGAAAAACGAGAAAAATAATGAAAATGGATTTTTATTCTTTAATTTTTTCTTGCCGGTTGCAGTCCTTCGTGAGGGGGAGAGAAAAAAAATTATTTGAAAACAAAGAACTGAAATAAACATTTTATTTTAACTGTTTTTGCCTTCTTGGAAAATAATGGAATTATGTAGTGCAACAGATTTGCAGAGAAATCTAATT